>CM062818.1:2066530877-2067042153 GCA_031772625.1 Pinus tabuliformis | reverse complement strand
GTTCATGAGCCTTGGTGGGAACTGCATCAAACATGGGAGGACATGAAGAATCTATTCTGGAGAAGCACCAAGACTATTGCAAGGCCAATGAAGATATTTTCAGTATGATACAAGGGGAAGATGAAATCTTGGAGGACTATTTGGATCGATTTTTAAATACAACCTTCAAAAATCAAAGCATAAGCATTTGGAAAAAAAGATCTTAAAAACACTCATTCTTAAAGGAATCAAAGATGAATTTATAGAAATCCTAAATCTGATAGGAAAATGTGATGTTTTTTCAGCTATCATATGATGATGTTTGTGATTTATGCATAAGGTATTCAAGAGGAATATCCAAGGCTGGTAAGAATTCTAGAGAATTTTCTTCTTTCCTTTCCAAATCTGCTACAAGAACAGAAGATATAAGAGATGAAATCAGTGATTTATTTGAACATTTTAAAGTTGATTTTATTAGCTCTCTAAATTCACAATTGCATGTTTTGTAGGTTAAGAAAAGTCAAGCAGAATTTGAAGAAGTGATTTTTCCTCAATGCCAAAAGGAGCATCCCATGGATAGTTTCTCTTTCTTACCTGGGATGAAAAAAACATTTCCAAGAGATGGAGAAGCTGCAACAATTTCACAACCATTGAAACCTTGGCCTACATGTATGTTTCAAAACACTTCCTCTCCATTGTCTTACTTGCATAATCTATTATGGAATACTCATGTGTTAGGGCAGCCATGCCAATCTCAATATAACCCCCATCAATCTTGTCCACAAGTTTGGCATGGTTCATCCTATGATTACATGACTACTCTCCCTCATCTTGTAGCACAAAAATATCATACATATTTTTTTCCATCTTTTCAAGAACACCTTGCTTGTGTATCAAAATCATCCACACATCCCAATCAACTACATCATCAAAATCCTCCATGCCCTACACAATATCCTGCTCAACTCATTCCACACCCTCACCATAATAAACCAGTACAACATGCTTACAGTATTGAATTGCAAAATTTACCTACCCTTCCCACCCAATCTATCTCGCATACAAAATTGTAGAAAACGTATATCGAGATTGGAAATGTTTCAAATCCAAAAATTGTAGAAGTTATGGAAAGAAAAGGAGGTTTCTTCTAGTCTGCGTCAACAAGTTGTTTTAGAAACTCAAGAAATTCATGATATGACAACTATGAGAAATCAAGAAAGTAAAGGATATATTGAAGACTGGTTTTCACTCCATCAGTTGTTTGCAGCGTCACTCCATACTTAGAAATTTTTGACACCATATTTTCAAGGGAAGTTGGTCTCTCATACCCTAGTATTATTGACAGACATTTCTCAAATTCGAGTGTGTATACACTTGAGGCCTTATTTCCAAAATGGCTCCATTGGAAGTACTCTTATACGTAAGTATGCTTTATTTTTCAAGGTAGAATAGGTTAGTGTAGAAAATAGAATAAATAACTATATAAAATAAATTTCTTTATATGTAGAAAGAGTTGTGTTTGCTGCAACTTGCTAAGTATATCAGTATCAATGGTAAATGTTTGAATTTTATTGTGTATGTAGATGTATTATATTGAAATCAGATTTCTACAAAAACTCATCATCATTTTGAAAAAAAAATTGCTTGATTATCATATCTTACGGCATGTGGGCTTGATAAAACCACTAAAATCTCAGTCGGTACAGTCATTTTTGAGGGACAAAATGGAAATATTTTTAAAACCTGTTTCTATACTAAGTAGCCCTTTATTTTCTACTTTCTCATCCAATTTGAATCACTCAATTTGGATTTGAAACAAAAAGTTATGACTAAAACATTGACAGTATGCCTAGTAGGCAACTCAGGAACAGAGTTGGGACAGTCAACTTTTGGAGGCCTAAATGACTAGATTTTGAAAACCTGTTTCTATGGTATATTCATGTATTAATCTAGTTTACAATGCAATTTTAATCACTCAATTTTGATATCATATGAGAAAGTTATGACCAAAATACTAACTGTCTATCGTAAATCAACACCTTTAAAACTCTGTTTTTTCGACTGTTCCTGCGTTTTACATGAATCTACTTTAATCTTTAATTTGAATCAGTTCAATCCGTCATCAAACGAAAAATTTATTCTTAAAATATCAACTATTGGTCTAAGTTGGGAAATCAAAAATGACTCTTTTATGCAGATTGTTCTAAGTAAATTTGACATATCACACCATGGAATTTTCAAAACTTGTTTCTTTTGGTGATATAATTTTGAAGTATATCTCATTTAGCTTTGGAATCACTCAAATCAGACGAAAAACAAAAGAGTTATGATTAAAACACTGCTGGTTAGTATGGTCGACCACTGTTCTTCCGCAGGTGACAAATAAATTTTTCTTTGTTTATCCTTCTATGGATTTGTTTTATAGAGTAATTACTTGTTATTTTTTTCATATTTATTGGATTTGGAAAACCCGATCACCTCTCGTCTTCCATGATTATATGTTTTATTGCAGGTAGATGCTCGTTTTTTTGCAAGTTCCAGTAGAATAAAAGAGGTCAATTTGTTTTTGAATGAGTGATTATTGAAGGAAATGATAATGAAATAATAGATTTTCATCCCAGCATCTATTAAGAAATCTAATACCATATAATTTTGATTCTTTCGAGGTGCCATGGAAATTGATCATAAGAGTTTGTTACAAATTATTCCTGTTATTTCTCACCAACAACATGAAGACTTTTTCATTACCTAATGGATTCATAATAGGAGAAATGGAGAATTGATTTCCATTTGAAGATCCAAGTCATTTCTGCCAAAATACGTTTCCATTGATAGATTGTTGTTTCTAGAAACAGATTGATATTCCCTTAGGAAACAACATTGTTGCAGTCAAAATCTTAGCCGTTGCAACTTAAGTTATTTATTTATTTATTTATTGTTTTTTAATAAAATTGTTGTTTCTTTTTTTATTCCTCTTATGTATTTATGTTTCAGGTGTTCAAAGTCACAAATTTTGTTCCTTCATCAAAATAAAAGGAAGTTCTCAAGTTTCATGATATTGCTCCATATTTATCCATTTGTTCTTGAGTCTTATCAGTATATGGTTTCCTCAGATGTTTGGATGTTGTTACTCCGTCGGTGCTATTACTCCGCCAGTTCTGTTACTCCGTCACTGCTATTACTCTGCCGCTGCTGTTACTCCGCCAGTGATGTTACTCCACTGATGATGTTACTTAGCAGTGCTATTACTCTGTCGCTGTTGTTACTCAGCAAATGTTGTTACTCCGCTGGTGTTGTTACTCCACCGACGCTATTATTCAGCCAGTGTTGTTACTCCGTCGGTGCTGTTACTCCGTCGATGCTGTTACTCCCGAAATTTTTCTTAGTACCCGGTGTTGTTATTTCTTCGGTGTTTTTACTCTTTCAGTGATGTTACTCCTCTGGTGTTGATACTCCATGGTGAAATTTTTTCTAAGTACCCAGTGTTGTTACTCTACCCATGTTGATACTTCGCCAAGGTAAGTCTTCAGGTATGTCCCTAATCAACTCTGTGTATTTGATTGATGTTTCAATTATGACCGAGGACGGTCATATCTTAGTTGGGGGGAGGTTGCATTTGATAGAAAATGTATTATATTTAATATCAATGATGTCATGTCATCATTGTTATTAAAATTTCACTTCAACTCATACATCTCACGATTATTACCACCATAATCCATAACAATCTGTAACCCCCACTTATCCACACACATTGGAGCTTGAATCATGCACGATGATATTAACTTGGTGAATGGGGAAATACATTTAATTGTCTAGGTCCTATTTGACATAATGATTGGGTTGTCAATTTATCTTTGTTTATCTATAAACATAATTTTATTTTTAAGGAATAATTATGAAAAGATGATTTCATCATGACAACTTTCAACTTTCCTAATTTGTCAAGTCCCTGATTTTGTAAAATTTATGATGATGACCACAAAATTGTACTTAAATCTTTCCATCACTATCTAATGAATTATTCCTCAAACCCCAATCTTAACAAAGAAAAATATATTTATCAACAGTCATTTGAAGGTTATTATTGTTTGAGAAGCAAAATTACTTGAGTTGAAAATAGTTACTACAAAACGTTTTATGCCATCCCTAGCTCTTAAGGAGTTGGCTTGCCACCCCATCTATTAGTGATCTTTTGTTGATTAACAACAACCATAGTTAAATTTTAAACATAAATAGTCAACTAGAGGATAGGAGGTCTCATCATGAGCCGACCTACCATGATCATAGTCCTAATAGAGTGACATTACCACTACTGGTCACCAAGCCGGGGTAATGGCCTTCAGTCATAAAACTGAAGGACAAGAGGTCTCATCACAAGCTGACTTGTTCACTTTTGTTAGTTCCCATGAATGGCATTGTTATTAACTGGTTATCAAGCCAGAACAATGATTTTCAGTAGACATCTAAGTAAATTGAAATGTTTTTGTAACTATGTACTTATTTCTAATAGATGGGACACTGGCATCTCAATGGGTTAAAAAGGCATCCCTGTCGGGGTTATGGACATCTGCTGGCAGCAGTGGCCATGCCTATGGTATAGAAGTTATTTCAATACTATGATCTACTTGGTTACCTTGTTTTCTCAAAACTAACTGTTGATAAAGCCACTGTTGCATATATAAGGTTTGCTAGAACTCATGGTTCATGGGGTAATATTTAATCAGTTCTTAGATAATGGTGGTTATGGTTTATATCTATTATTGAGTTATAAATATTTACTTTACATGTTAGGGATGAAATTTTTAGGATATTTGATATTTGACATTTTGTATCATCTAATTTATCATTCCTTTATTCTACAAGTTTCATATCTTTAACCAAAGGTAGTTGCTTTACCCAATCAATCTCTATTTAATCCTAGCTTAACAACACTACTATTATTTTGGGGAAGGATGAAGAGGCCTAATTCTGATTTTGAATCTTAATGAATTACTGATTGAGGATACTCATGAGATGTGCTACAGAAATCTTGATGACAAGGAAACTAATCAATTTGGGGGAAGGAAATCCTACTACACTTTTTGATTACTTTCTTTGAGCTTGCATGGCTTCCACCTTTCGCATCACTTACACAAGCTCAACCTACATTAGCTTCAACAAATGTTAATCCATAGATGTCATTCCACGTTATTTTGTTGAAAGCAACAATTGAGGTGAAATAACATGAGTGTTTGATTTATTAAAAGTTTAGGAGAATGTCATAAAAAAATCCACAGTCTGAGCATTATTCACTCATATTTTTCAAACCATTATTTCCCCTACTTTATACAGAGGCATTAGGTTGCATGTGGGCATGCAACATATTCAGTTTGAGGGAATGTTGGGCTCTTAATTTGTCATTATTATTACCACTTCTTAACATTCATTCCATCTATTTCCACTATTCTTTTATCACATTATTTACCATAATTTATTATATAATTCCATTTCATAATCATTTATGCTCTTGTGGATAAATAATATTTGATCTCATTTATTTTTAATAATTAATGATTATTATGCATGATTTTGGTTTATTCATTCGTTATAACCTCACTCATGATTTTAGCCTCCAAGATCTCTTCCAGATTGCAGATTTGGTCTTCAACAGATAATTAGATATTCCAACTCAGGAATTCGCTGGCATAAGAAGTGACAATTTTGTGTTGGACGTTTTGGGCAAATGAAAGTGAATCTAGAAAATTTGAGACATGGGTTTTGTTCAGAACGGACCAAATCAGTTTCCTAATGAGCAGTTTTTAGAAATTTGGTTTGTATTGGGAGAAAATCAAGGTTCTTCGAAGGACATATTTGCATATTTGCTGTTGCGGCCATTTTCCAGAATTGCCCAATTGTAATAACCAAATTCGACTTGTTCCAGCTGAATCATGATGGACAGATCTCTCAGATCTCATCTTGAATATTGAGATCAGTTTGTTGTAAGTTTCCTTTGGATGTTTGTATATTTAAAAGACACAATTCAGAGAGAAAGGGGAGCTAGCTGATGTAAGAATTGAGCCTTGTAACAATGGAACTCTTGTTAATGAAATTTCTAGCCTTCTGATATTTTTCCCAAATATGTGAGTTAAGCACAGCCCTGACCAGGGAGTTGGGCCCATTCTTCTGGTCAGGTGTTGTGCGTGTGTCCTTTTTATGTATATTGTTTTACTTGTTGTATTTTCTTTATTGCTGTTATAGATTTCCATAGATTGTTGTGAATGCTTTTCTTTCTGCAATTTAATTTCCATTACTGTTACAGCGATGCTTTAATTTCTTAGTCATGAACCCTTGGTCAATGTAAGATTGTAACCTTGCTCCTGCATATACCTTGCGTGTTACCTTGAAAAGTGTACGCACCTGGATTGATGAATTAATGTAGGAAACGGGATTGAATAATTTGTTCATACTCAAACACCAACAATCATCCTCTTCTAAAGCATCCCAAAAATTATCATCGTCATAAGCCATTAGAAGTCTATAATCATTACTGTTTTCATCTTCATCACTATTTGATAAACCATCAGTATCTTCATGAGTATAGTAACTTCTTTTATTTACAACTTGTTTTCTATTCCATTTTGCATATTCCTTCCCTTTTTCATATTTATCTTTATGAGGACATTTGGCAGCATAATGACTGGCTCTACCACAGGCAAAGCATTTGAACGGTAGCTTACCTCTAAATCTTCTGGAACCCCGTTGAAGCTTCTTGACAAATTTTACCTCATCTTCTTTTTTTGAAATATGTCTTGATTCATTGTGTTCTTCCTTTCCTTTTGCTGAAGCTTTAAATGCGGCTTCTCTCATATCTGATGGTCCTCATTTTCTCATCTCAAAGGCAATTAAGATTCCATGAAGTTGTGTCATAGTGATAGTCTGCAGATCCTGTTTTTCTTCTATCGCATACACTTTTGATTCAAATTTACTAGATAAGGATCTCAAAATTTTCTCAACTAAGGTAACTTCCTTTATTTCTTCACCCATATTCTTCATACAATTAACAACCTCATCTATACATAAGAAGTAACTGGCTATACTTTCATCACTGTGCATCTTAAGAGTTTCATACTGAATTCTGAGAGTTTGAAGCTTAGCACGTTTTACTTGAGAGTCTCCTTCGTAGCTCAGAACGATTTTGTCCCATATTTCTTTGGCTGATTTGAGCTGCATGACTTTGACAAATTCTGATTGTGATAGACTTCCCAATAAAGTATTGACTGCTCTGACATTGGTTTCATATTGCTTTTTACCTGTTGTATCTGTAGGAATTGTTGTTGGAAATGTATATCCTCATTCCACAATTTCCCAGACATCTGTTCCAAGTGATTGTAGATAGGTTGTGGTTCTTATTTTGCAATAAACAAAATTTCTTCCATCAAAGATTGGTGGTCTAATGGATCCCATGCTTTCTTGATTACTCATGATGATGGTTCTCCCTTCAAGCAATCAAGCTTCTTCTGAAGGACCCGCTCTGATACCAATTGTTGGAAATAATACTGAGAGGGGGGTGAATCAGTATTATCAGATCTATAATTTTATTTCCCTAACATATTTATATACGCTACTTCAGTGAAGTGAACTAGCATGTACATATGATTGTACTTAAAGAAACCATCGTATATGCAGAAAACTTTTGATTTATACAATTTATCATGTATTGAGCTTAAACCAGTATATAAGATATTTATTAGATAGTGCAGTAAAATCAGAATAAAGCATCACATATAAGCAACACACATGAACACCAAGATATAAGGTGGAAACCCAATGTGAGTAAAAACCACATATTGTTGTCGTCTCTGTCTTCTTTTTAATAATAAGAAAATCTATTTACAATCTTGTACTGGTGCAGACTCATACCAGTACACAGGTACCCACCTGTAGAAGGCTACAACCTTCTCTCGTTCTCCAGGTACTACTGGAAGGGAGCTACAACCCCCTAGCTCTTATAGTAGCCAATATGTTTACTAATATGTCGGTGCCAGCCTATAGAAAACTCCACTCTTCCACGAGGGACCACGTTTCATGAATTTTCAGACTGGATACTCCTAGAACACAAAACTACAATCTGAAGGCCACGTTTCATCCAATTTTCATACTGGACCCATCAACAACATTGAAACTCAGAAAATCATAACTGCAATACAACCATCAAATACATCTGCATCAACCAATCACTGAAACTCAATCATCACTTTCTGAATCAACCACAACTGAATCAATCAATCACTTGAAAACCCATCATCACTGAAGCAAATCACAATCAATCAATCTGATCATTCAGAACACTATCAGCAAAATACAGTCACCAAAACACAAAGCAGAACCCAAAACTCTGCAACAGCAAATAGAAACAACTGATACTTTAAACATCATACTTCATAAGGTATATGCTACTTTCATGTGTTGAACCGGTGTGTATACGCACTTTTACCAAAGGGAACCAGCATATAGATCTGCAAATTCAAATTTATGATGTATACGCTACTTTGATATGTTGAACTAGCGTGTATACGCTCTTTTACTAAAGCGAACCTGCGTACAGATCTATAAATGCTAACTTAAAACATCACAACTATTCCAGACTTCAGTCATACCCAGATCATCACATTTACAGAATAAAACATGCGTCAGTATTCAGATCTAGACTGTTCAAGATCAAACCACATAATGATACTACTCTTAAGCCTTTATGATCCCGATCCATCAACCTTCATTAGCCATATAGGTGCATCCTTAGATCAAATCAAGCAAACCATCAGAAGCTCATTAACCTGCATATATGATCCAACACTTCATAAGATATTCGAATCCTTGCACCCTTTTGGCCTAATGATCTTCTCCTCCTTATATAGTTTTAGGCCTTTCTCAATACCATGGACCAAAACTACTTAGGACCAATACCTTGGACCAAGAAATACTTTCGACCAAAAAACTTTTGGTTTTCCAAGATATACGCGCTTTTCCTTCTGTGAAGGTGCGTGTGTACGTATACGCTCCTTTTGTTAGGTAAACCTGCGTGTATAGGAAGCTTGGATAAGGTGAACCTGCGTATACCTCTCTTTCTTCATTCTTTGGAGTCTAATTTGTAATTCTTTGTTGTTGACCTGTTGCACTGTGATCTTTCATCTGAGTGAGTTGCCATCAAGGACAACACCTGTATCATAATGCCAACAGTATGGACTGGTAAGAAAGCCTCTCTTTCACATCTGAGGGTATTTGGATGTGATGCATATGTACATGTTCCAAAGGAGAAACAAACCAAGTTGGATAGTAAATCTGAAAAGTGCATCTTTATTGGGTATAAGGATGGTTTAAATGGTTATAAGCTTTGGAACCCAGTAACAAGGAAGGTTGTGTACAACCGAGATGTGGTGTTCAAAGAGGTAAAAGATGTTATTAAACATGAAGTCCAACCAAAGGAACATGAGAAGATAGAGTTTGAGCTAAAGGAGGAAGAATCAAAAGATGAAGAGCCACAAATTCCGGGTGTGAGAATATCAGTTCAAGAAAGAAGGCAGCCAGAAAGGTATAGTCCATCTACTTTCTGTTCAAATTTTGCTTTATCTATTACTGATGATGATCCTAGAACTGTGAAGGAAGCAGTAGATTCAGAGGATGGAAAATTATGGAAAGAGGCCATGGTTGATGAAATGGCATCTTTGCACAAAAATGAGGCTTGGGATCTGGTGGAGTTTCCGGCTGGAAGGAAACCCATTGGCAGCGAATGGTCGTTTAAGAAGAAGACAAATGCAGAAGGAAAGGTGGAGAAATACAAAGCTCAGTTGGTAGTAAAAGGTTATTCCTAGATGCTGGGAATTGATTTTGATGATATTTTTTCTCCTGTTGCCAAGGTAACTTCTATTAGATTACTTTTATCTGTTGCTGCTGCTTTTGATTTTGAGTTGGAACAGAAGGATGTGAAGACAACATTTTTTCGCGGGGATCTGGAAGAGGAGATCTACATGAAGCAACCTGAAGGCTTTGTGGTGAAGGGTAAGAAAGAATTGGTATGCAAGTTAAAGAAGTCTCTGTATGGGTTAAAACAGTCACCAAGGATGTGGTATCATAAATTTGATACATTTATACGGGGACTTGGCTTTACCAGAAGCAAAGCAGATCACTGTGTGTATTTTAAATTAATTGGTGACCATGTTATTTATCTGGTCTTGTATGTGGATGATATTTTGTTGGTTGGAAATGACAAAGAAATTATCCAAGATTTGAAGACCCATTTGTCCTCCAAATTCGACATGAAAGATCTTGGTGCTGCAAACTATATTTTGGGCATGGAAATTAAAAGAGATCTAACAAAGAGGAAGCTCTGGTTAAACCAGAGGAAGTATGTCGAGACAATATTGTTTAATATGCAAGATAGTAAACCGGTGAAGGTTCCTATTCCTGTAGGTGTAAAGTTATTTGTTGAATAGTGTCCCAAGACACAAGAAGAGGAAGAGGACATGTCCCGTGTTCCATATGCAAGTGCAGTCGGTAGCCTGATGTATGTGATGGTCTGTACTAGATCAGACATTGCACATGCAGTAGGAGTATTGAGCAGGTTTATGTCAAAACCAGGGAAGGAGCACTGGACAGCAGTGAAGTGGGTTTTCAGGTATTTGTGTGGCACTAGTGATTATGGTTTGTGCTACCAAGGAAGACCAGGATTGGATAGAGTGTTGGATATTTGTGGCTTTGTTGATGCAGACTAGGCTGGAGATCTGGATCAGAGAAGATCTACAAGTGGGTATGTGTTTAACCTATTTGGAGGTGCAGTCAGTTGGATGAGTAAGAAACAATCTGTAGTGACACTATCAACTACAGAGGCAGAATACATGGCAACCACTCATGCAAGTAAGGAAGTGCAGAGATTGTGTTCCTGTATGGGGTTAGTACAGGGAGCTATAAGGATAGACTGTGATAGCCAAAGTGCAATTTTCTTGGCAAAGAACCCTGCATATCATTCAAAGACAAAGCACATTGATGTTCAATATCACTTTGTGAGGGATATGATAGAATACAAAAAGGTGTTGCTGGTAAAGGTGGACACTTTGAAGAATATTGCAGATGCATTGACAAAATCTGTGAGCTTTGAGAAGCTCTCTTGGTGTAGAGAAACAATGGGCATTGCAGGGTTGGATAAATGACTAATCTCTCTTGTGTCCCCTTGTGGAAAGAAAACAACAAGTGGGAGAATGTTGGGTTGTGTTATATTCTTTCCACGACTAGCCCACGTAGTTAACCAGGGGGTTAGAAGGGGGGCAGAGCCCCCCCTTCGTTGCACCGATTGCGTAGTGGGGGGAGTCACAGGGGGTTTGAGGGGTGTAGATAACCCCACTCTATGGGGTCCGGGGCAACGTCCCAGAAAATTTTGGTTTTGGACCCTATATTAGGTTGGGCGGACCTATCTATGGTTTTGTACGCGATGGTTTTCGGTCCATGGTTTTGGACGTGATGATTTTCGGTCCATGGTATTGGATGCTTCGGCATGTATAAATATGTATTGCAACATTGAAAGGAACATAATGAAAAATCAAGCTAGTAGTCCTGGTTTTGGAATCTAGGAGAAAATCTCTGTGTATATGTGTTTTATGTGTTATGCTCTCGCATTGTTTATTTTCTGTGTTTTAGAATTCGTATGCAGGTAATTTTTGTATGGGGTTAAAACCTACAAATGGCCACAACAACAACAAACAAAACAAAATAAGCCAAAGTTCCAACTAGAAACTTTGTCTTCTCTCTTTCGGTATCATCCTCATTCTCTCGCCTTTAGTTTTTAGTCATATAACAAAATGCCTCAATTCGATACCACTGATAGAGGGGTCATTGCTGTAGGAGGTTCTGATCAAGCAAACATACATCATTGTGCCTGAAGTAACCAAGATTCTTTCAACATAATCAAATTCATAATAGAAAGTTACGTTATTCATGGCCAACATATCTACGGTCTCAATAGAGTAAGCGAAGCTTGGAAATCCACTGTAATTTCCAAAGAAAAACGAGAGTCTTAAGAGGTAAGGCACATTGGAGGACACATTCAAGCGATAGCAAGACTTGTTGAGAGGCTTTGGAAAGAAACGTAGACTATGCCAAGAAGAACCGAAGACAGTGAAGTTCCCTATGTCTGCTGTCTCACCGACGTCGATATAATCGGCATCAGTAACCCATGTTATATTGTTTTCATCAGTGTAATTTGTTTTTGCTCCGCATCCAATACTGAGAAATCCTGCCAAATCACAACAAAATAATAATTAAAACATTGAAAAAGAAATCCATTACTGCCATAAAATTACCATATATCAGATGAAGCTACTCAAACTGCAGACAAAACGGAAAACACTCAACATTCGCTGCTGAGCGATTTGTTGAACTTCGAATGTTCCATATTCATACCTGGTTGTTGAGCAGTAATAATAAGAGCGAATAAACTCAAGAGCACACCGACTGGCGGTATCCAACAACCCCATTTGCCATAACGAATTTTGGCCATGGCTCCACAAATTTTTTTGAAGTGCTCCGCGGCTCTAGCTGTAGAATGGAAGGAGGATTCGAACTGATTTGCCTCGGACTTTAGCAGAAATTGGAAGTGTTATATGCTTCATATCCGAGCGCGTGCATATGAATAATAAAGAAGAAATTGACCGTGTTCATGTCTGTAGCATGGATTCCCGAATATTCGAAGAGAATCTGCAATCCGGACTTAAAGATGAAATGAATACTGGTTTCGTTGCACCTTGTGACTTTGTCAAATACATGTTTTATTCATCATCAATATTATGTCGATATTATACTATGGTGGTTAACGATTCTTGTACTAATAAAAATTACAAAATCCTTTTATTTTTATTTTTATATAAAAGTTTTGTATTTCATTAAATACTGGTTAGATGATCATAAACAGGATCACGTCGATGAAATATGGCTTTGGCTACGGTTAAGCAAATTAGTTAGTAAATTTAGACCTTTATCTTTGATTACTGTGATGCTTTGACTTTTTCTTTCTAATAGTCTTCAATTTTAATTTTAGATTTCTTTTTCTTATGCCCATTTCTGCCATGGTGATCGCATTTTATTTTTCTTTCACTGCCTTCTCTTCCAAAAGAATCATTTGATTGATCCTTCCGTTTTTGAGCAAGGAAGAGAGTTTCTTCATTGAGTTGAGCTAGGCTCCTTTCGAAAAGCTTTCTTAGTTTATGTAACTTTTTTCACTAAAAAGTCAAATGTAATGGATTTGATTTGACCACTAGTTTTCATAATCATTAGTTTGCACGGATTCAAGATATTGAAAGTATGTAGGTTTTGATGAAAGTTGTAAGAGGAATGTTTATTTTTATTCAATGAAATATATGTAATGCATGATGTTAATGTTAGAGACTAATCTCATGGAATCATAATCCGTTAACTCTGGGTTATACAATTCCACCAGGAGTTTTCCCTCTTCCATTTCTAAATGAAAGTCATATAAGTCCTTTAACTTTTTTAAGGCCCCATATGGATCATTAATGTGAACAATATGGTACCTTACCTCTTCACTCATTGTTTTAGAAATCATAAAATAATCTTTCTTGTCTTTGTTCTTCCAAATGGAAAGCTCCTTAGCCAATGTAAGCTTGGTAGATCCCCTAGGCTTCCAATGCACACCTCCTTTGACTTGTTCTTTATCCTCTCCATAGATTCCATCCCATAAATCCTTAAAGTAATGTGGTTTTGATCTTTCTGATCAATTTTTGGTATTTGTTCTTACCAATTAACACCACGTCCACAATAGAGATGAGAAAATGCATCTTTTATACTAGCATTTTGAGCTAGGTCAGGTCAAAAAAATTGAAACCCACCATCAAATCTAGATCTTGTGGAGAAATCATTCATAACTCTCAAATAAAAATTCCTCGGCATGCTCAAATAAAGATCCTTGATGTAGAAATTGGCCATAGGCTCTTTCTAAAAAAATAGAAGAAATTGCTAGTTAGAAGACAAAATCACCTTTCGCATAGAAGCTTGGATTTTAGATGGAAGCCATATGCAATCCAAATTAAGCAAGAAATATCAAGGTCGTTTGGAAAACCACGTATCAAAGGAATATTTGTTGGAATATTAATTCCAACTGCTGTGCAGCAGCAGCAGCTATTTTACTTTATTCATTTGTCCTGATCCGGCGCCCCACATGTATTCCCGATATTTTTAAATCACCGCCATTACCATCTTTTCACTCTTTAATTATTTTTGAGTTCCCGGAGGATGAAGATCAAGATCCAGCGCCACACCGTTACTTTTCAACAACCGTATTAATGGCCAGAACGGCTGAAAGAGAAAAGAACCAGCCTCGAGCCGACGCAGCATTTATCAGTCTTGGGTTTCAGCACAACTGACTCAAGAAATACAGCAAAAGATCAAATCTGTTAATCATGAGCAGCAGAAACTTTATCAGCAAGTTAAGGCGGTGAAGACCCTTTCCCGCACTATAAAATGCAGACACAGCAGTGTAGAAATATACAAAGAGATAGAGAGCAAAGGGGAGCACACAGCAGTGTAGAACAGGAGAGTTTTTTTTGTATTGCACAGCAGTGCTGAAATTTTCTGAGTTATTTGTTTTCTGGAACTGAAGCGTTCCTGTTGTAATCCCTCTGTCAAGAGGAAGATGCTCTTAAGCATAATCTTTTGTGAAGATCCCTCTACGTGAGGAAGACTTAGTTTTATCAGTTAGTTTATTTTCATAAATAGAAATTTCTTTCTGTGCGTTGCTGTTTCACCAAAAGTTATTTTGTCAAAAAATTTCTCGTAAGTCGAAAAATACTTGACGTCAAAAATTTCCCGTTGCTGCAACACCACGAACAGCAACTGGAAAAATTTACGTTGCTGCAACACCACGAACAACGTTGCTGCAACACTATGAACAACAACTGAGAAAAAACTGTGTTGTTGCAACACCGATTCCAGAGAATGAATTTTTCTGTTTTTCTGAGTTAAAAACAGAGTATTTTTCTGCGTCAAAGACAAAGTATTATTTTGATCAGTTTTTGGTCCTGAGGCAAAGTGGAGTATTATTTTATGCTCGGTTCTTGTGTTTTTGAATTATCAGAAAACAGAGTATTACTCTCTGTTCATATTTTTGTTTTTTCAGAATTTATCAGAAAATTCTGAACAGTGGAAACAAAGGATTTTTCCACTGTATTTTGTTTGGAATAACCAGAAATTCCCGACATGGTATCAGAGCTTGTCCAGGCTCTTTGAAGACATCAAAGAAGCTGAAAGAAGATTTTTTGCTGCAGCAGATTATCCAGCAGAGCGAAAACACTGTCAAGGTATTTTTCAGATTAGTTTTTTTTTGTGTAGCTGCTGAAGACAATTAAGTTATTTTTTTTACAGTCAAGTATTGCAATAATGGCTAGCACTAGCGTGGGTATGTTTAATACCCAGCTCCCACAGTTCAATGGGAAAAATTATGACTACTGGGCAATAACCATGAAAGTCGTGTTTGCCTCACATGATTTATGGGAACTTGTTGAATATGGATTTGAAGAGCCAGCAAATGAAGAAGAGTTTATTGGATTAACTCAGGCAAAGAAAGAGCTGTTGAAGAGCAATAAGAAGGACTCAAAAGCCCTTGTATTTTTATATCAAGCAGTGCATGAGAGTGTGTTTCCGAGGATAGCAGCAGCCAATACATCCAGAGAAGCATGGCAAACTCTCAAGACAGCCTATCAAGGCATGGAGAAAGTGAAGACAGCAAAACTACAGTTGCTGAGGAAAGATTTTGAGAACCTGCGTATGAAGGAGTCAGACAATATTGACTCATTCTTCACACAAGCAATTGGTTTGGTCACACAGATAAGGTCTCATGGAGAAACTCTTGAAGAAAGGAGGATTGTGGAGAAACTATTGAGGTGCCTACAATCAAAGTTTGATGTGATTGTCACCACCATAGAAGAGACAAAGGATCTCTCAACTTTTTCAGTTGATGAACTTCATGCATCACTGATAACACATGAGCAGAGGTTGAGTAGAAATGAAAACTCATCTCTAGAGCAAGTCTTCAAGACCCATATGTCATTTGGAAGAGGAAGAGGTCAAGGCAGAGGAAACAAGAGAGGAAGAGGCAGAACCCAATACAGAGGCGGAAGAAACAGTCCAGCAAATGTTCAAGGAAGAGGCAGCAATCCAAATCAGAACCAAGGCCATGGCAGCAATCAGCAAAGTGGACAACATCATGCTCAAGGACAAAGGTATGAAAAATCCAATGTCCAATGTTATTATTGTAAAAAATATGGGCACTATGCAAATGAATGTAGGAAAAAGCAGCATGATATGAGTAATAGATCTAGTGTAAATATCACTAGAGAAAATATCAGTCAAGATAATGTGTTGTTAGTTTGTAATATGGCTGAAACAAACAGTGAAGATATATGGTTTCTAGATTCTGGTTGCAGCAACCATATGACAGGAAACATAGCCCTGTTTTCTGCTTTAGATCAGAGTGTGCAGTCACAAGTCACACTTGGGACTGATAGTAAAATTTCTGTTATGGGAAAAGGAGAAGTTAAAATATTTACAAAGAAAGGTGAAAATAAAACCATAACAGATGTTTATTATGTTCCTGGAATGAAGTGTAATCTCTTGAGTATTGGACAGCTTGTTCAGAAGGGTTACAATGTTTTCTTTGATAATGATGTATGCACCATCATGGATAGATTACCCAGCAAACGTTGTATTGCTAAAGTGAAGATGACAAGGAACAGGATGTTCCCTCTCAGAATAAGGGCAGATCTGAAAAATAAAGAAGTAATTGCAGCAGTGACACAAGAGGCTCTCCAAAGTGTACCAAAGGATGAAAATTGGTTGTGGCATTTGAGATTTGGACATCTCAACTTTGGAGGTCTTAATTTGTTCAGTAGAAAAGGAATGGTAAGAGGATTACCATTGATAGAAAAGCCAAACAGCCTTTGTGAAGGTTGTATATTGGGAAAACAACACAGAGAAAGTTTTCCAACTGGGAAAAGCATAAGGGCAAAAGTACCTTTAGAAATTGTCCACTCAGATTTATGTGGATCGATGCAAGCTCCATCACTTGCAGGCAGCCAATATTTTCTAACATTTATTGATGACTTTACTAGAAAGACTTGGGTTTATTTTCTGAAGAATAAGAGTGAAGTGTTTGAAAAATTCCAAAATTTCAAAGCACTTGTAGAAAATCAAAGTGGGCTGCGTATCAAGGTTTTGAGAACTGACAGAGGAGGTGAGTATATCTCCAAAGAATTTTTACGTTTTTGCAGAGAAAATGGAATTCATAAGAAATTTACAGCAAGGTACACCCCGCAGCAAAATGGAGTTGCTGAAAGGAAAAACAGAACAATCATGGATATGGCGAGGAGCATGTTGAAGGCAAAGCATTTGCCAAATGATTATTGGGCTGAAGCTGTACACTGTGCAGTATATATTTTGAATAGATGTCCTACAAAAGCAGTGATGAACAAAGTGCCAGAAGAAGCATGGAGTAGGAGAAAGCAAGGAGTCACCCACATGAAAGTTTTTGGATGTGTGGCTTATGCACACATTCCAGATCAGCTAAGGAAGAAATTGGACAGCAAAGGGGAGAAATGTATTTTCATTGGATACAGTGAAGAATCCAAAGCTTACAAGTTATATATCCCATCCACCAAGAAGTTTTTTGTGAGCAGAGATGTTCAATTTATTGAAGAGGAAGCTTGGGATGGAAGCATAGAGAAAACAGTTAATGTTAAAAACTGTTTGTCTCATGATGATGATGATGAGGAGTTGGCTGTAACACATCCCCAAACAGCAGCGCCAACAACATAACAGCAAAAGACACCCTTGAGGAGAAATGAGAGTGTTTCTCCAAGCACACCACAAAGAGGAAATTCAAGTGCATCTACAAGCACTTGCACACCGAATGAAAGAGGTAAGAAATTCAGAAATTTAAGTGATATTTATGATGAAGGAATGAATTCCCTGTTTGCTTTGTATTGTCATGTTGATGACCCTGTTCATTTCGAAGATGCAATTAAAGATAAGAAATGGATAGAAGCTATGGATGAGGAGATGAATGCCATAGAAATAAATAAGACATGGGATTTAGTTGATCTACCAAAAGGTAAAGAAGTCATTGGAGTTAAATGGGTCTACAAGACCAAGAGTAATGCTGAAGGCAAGATAGAAAGGCATAAGGCAAGACTTGCTGTCAAGGGATACAAGCAGCAATATGGGAGAGATTATGAGGAAACTTTTGCACCAGTTGCAAGAATGGAAACAGTAAGAGCAGTGTTGTCCATAGCAGCACAAAACAAATGGAAAGTTTACCAAATGGACGTGAAGTCAGCATTCTTGAATGGAGTATTAATGGAAGAGGTTTACATCGAGCAACCTCTAGGCTATGAGAAGAAAGGTCAAGAACACAAAGTCTGCAGATTGAAGAAAGCTCTTTATGGGCTGAAGCAAGCACCAAGAGTGTGGTACAGTAGGATAGATTCCTATCTACTGGAGAATGGATTTGAGAAGTGTGAGGGAGAACCCACTGTTTACATCAAAGAAAAAGACTGTAAAATTTTAATTGTTGTGTTATATGTTGATGATGTGATTTTTACAGGTAATGATAACTACCTCATTGAAAATTTCAAATTAGTCATGAAAGAAGAATTTGAGATGACTGACATGGGTTTGCTGAGATACTTCTTAGGAATAGAAGTAGATCAAAATAAAAATGGAATTTTTATTTCACAGGCAAAATATGTAAATGAAGTGTTGAGCAGATTTAACATGCAGGACAGCAAGGCAGCAATCACTCCCACAGTGATGGGATTAAAACTCAGTAAAGAGGACAACAGCAAAGATTTTGACCCTAGTGTGTACAAGAGCATAGTTGGCAGCCTCATGTATTTGACTGCAACTAGGCCAGACATAATGTATGCTGTTAGTTTAATTTCCAGATTCATGGAGAAGCCAAAAGAAACACATTGGCAGGCAGCAAAGAGAATTCTGAGGTATGTTAAAGGTACAAAAAGGTATGGCATATTTTATACTGTTTCAGAATGTTCAAATTTAGTTGGATACACAGATAGTGATTGGGCTGGAAGTGTAGATGACCGGAAAAGCACATTTGGTTACATTTTTCACATAGGTTCAGGAGCCATTTCATGGGCTTCCAAGAAACAGCCAATTGTGGCATTGTCTACAGCAGAAGCAGAGTATGTGGCTGCTACAGCAGCAGCATGTCAAGCGGTTTGGATGAGGAGAATGTTGAGAAGTCTATGCCAGGAGCAGGCAACAGCAACAGTTATTTTTTGTGACAATAGCTCAGCTATTGCATTATCCAAGAACTCTGTATTCCATAAGAGAACAAAACACATAGACACAAAGTTTCACTACATCAGAGAATTGGTGAACAATGGAGAAATCATTTTACAACATTGTAGGACTCAGGAACAGGTTGCAGATATTCTGACAAAGCCATTAGATCAGAAAAGTTTTGAGTTTTTAAGGAAACTTCTGGGTATGACTGATAACCCAGCAGTTGAAATTAAAAGGGGAGTGTTGGAATATTAATTCCAACTGCTGTGCAGCAACAGCAGCTATTTTACTTTATTCATTTGTCCTGATCCGGCGCCCCACATGTATTCCCGATATTTTTAAATCACCGCCATTACCATCTTTTCACTCTTTAATTAATTTTGAGTTCCTGGAGGATGAAGATCAAGATCCAACGCCACACCGTTACTTTTCAACAATCGTATTAATGGCCAGAACGGCTGAAAGAGAAAAGAACCAACCTCGAGCCGACGCAGCATTTATCAGTTTTGGGTTTCAGCACAACCGACTCAAGAAATACAGCAAAAGATCAAATCTGTTAATCATGAGCAGCAGAAACTTTATCAGCAAGTTAAGGCGGTGAAGACCCTTTCCCGCACTATAAAATGCAGACACAGCAGTGTAGAAATATACAGAGAGATAGAGAGCAAAGGGGAGCACACAGCAGTGTAGAACAGGAGAGTTTTTTTTGTATTGCACAGCAGTGCTGAAATTTTCTGTGTTATTTGATTTCTGGAACTGAAGCGTTCCTGTTGTAATCCCTCTGTCAAGAGGAAGATGCTCTTAAGCATAATCTTTTGTGAAGATCCCTCTACATGAGGAAAACTTAGTTTTATCAGTTAGCTTATTTTCATAAATAGAAATTTCTTTCTGTGCGTTGTTGTTTCACCAAAAGTTATTTTGTCAAAAAATTTCTCGTAAGTCGAAAAATACTTGACGTCAAAAATTTCCCGTTGCTGCAACACCACGAACAGCAACTGGAAAAATTTACGTTGCTGCAACACCACGAACAGCGTTGCTGCAACACTACGAACAGCAACTGAGAAAAAACTGTGTTGCTGCAACACCGATTCCAGAGAATGAATTTTTCTGTTTTTCTGAGTTAAAAACAGAGTATTTTTCTGCGTCAAAGACAAAGTATTATTTTGATCAGTTTTTGGTCCTGAGGCAAAGTGGAGTATTATTTTATGCTCGGTTCTTGTGTTTTTGAATTATCAAAAAACAGAGTATTACTCTCTATTCATATTTTTGTTTTTTCAGAATTTATCAGAAAATTCTGAACAGTGGAAACAGAGGATTTTTCCACTGTATTTTGTTTGGAATAACCAGAAATTCCCGACAATATCGTATCAAAGGAATAAGTTCTTCTTATCCATGACTAATTGTAATTGGAAAATATATGATTGCATTAAGCCTCTGGTTAACTCACACATCATCATTAATCGAATGACCAAGAGGCTCGATGGTGTGCCCACTAAATGATTTAGATTGATATGACGATCTTGCAACGTTTCTTACATATTCTATAGCACCACTCAATGTGTAAGTGGACTAATGGATTGTAATATTCCCTTTTCTTGATATAGACGAAATCTACCCATGGTATTTACCATGGTATTTATCCATAGGATCTGCCCATGGTATTTACCATGGTATTTATCCATGGGATCTGCACATGGTATTTTCCTTCATTTTTCAAGGAAAAATAATAAAATAAGGTTTTTAGACAGTCCATTAAGCCTATTAAAGGGGATAGGAGCTAGGCATTTGGATCATCCTGAGTTATCTCTCTTATTGTGTTTGTTGAGAACTTGGCGTGGCTAGTTCCACTTCGATCCTGAGACGAAAACCCCACAATGAATTTGTCTAGTGGATCCATCCAAGATTCACAAAGGTGCGTCGGTGTCTTAGATAAGTTTTTTTTAATGAACAGTTGTGCATGCCATTTGCAGGGGCTCCAAACTTATTTGTATGGGCATATATCTTTGTCTTCAACTATTAATATAAATAAGAGGCTGCATTTTTAGATCCCATTCATGTTCAATGTTTTGATTGCAAATATCTTTAATTAGAACATTAAAGTGTGCTAGATCGGTTAAATTTTTTTACGTTTAGGATCTTACAGTGGTGTCAGAGCTGGTTTTCCTGCTAGCTTGAGTGTTTATTGTAGATTAATTTTGAGACAAGGTTGAGGGTTTCGAGGGAACTAGTTTTCAATGATCTTCCATAATCACCCTAGCTAGAATCTGGTCAATTTCGGTGGTTCTCCAAAACCACCCTAGTTGACCATTGCAGAGATATTACTTGTCCATCATTGAGTTTGATTTGTAGTTGTCTTTTTGATCATTCCACAAGGTTCCGAAGATAAAATATTTGTTGGGGTTTCGCCAAATAAGCGTGAAATGTTGTGCAAGTCAAATTTTTAATTATGGAGGTGAACTTTGAAGAAACCGAAACCCTTGAAGTTGCGGTATCATTTTTAGGGTTTCTAATGTAAAATCTGAATACCAATTGGGGATCAGATTCTGAAATATCATAATTAGTGTCTCGACTAATTTACTGCTGCCAAAACTGCCCATATTTCAAAATTTTGTGTTGTTGAAGGGAGCCGCCATATTTATCAAGATGAATTTATTAAAGGTTGTGGGGCGCATCATTTGGGCAAGGTGGGCCACCAACCATTGTGCCGAGGATCAAGTGGGTTGTGTGGGGGCCATGGTGACAAATCTCGTGTGCATTAGATTGACGACACATTAACGAGTGAGAAGGAAGATCATGGATTTTGGTAGGTTGTGAAACCTCACGTCATTCATAGATAATAATTACATTGGGAATCAATGAGGTGAGACAGAAGATCGAAAGGCCTCTTCATACCGTGTAGGTTTTCTTGAGGAAGCAAAGCCACGAGAGAGGCCATATTTCCAAAGATGGAAATAGTCCACGACCTGAGCCAACGCATCCACTTCAGACAATTTATTAATAAAAGGATGAAAATTTACATAAGCTTCTCTCATGAATGGTTACCCTACAAATGACCCTCCATGCTCTTTAAATAGAGATCATGGACCAATCGGGTGTTACACCATGGATCAAGTGTCGGTAATACCGAGGAGAGAATCAATCGTTGGATCACTACATATCATGACCGTCGGATTGTAAGTTACAAAAGTACATAGTAAAGAAACACGCTTTACCTAACTCTACACTAGACCAAGTTATACTTAATTATTTCCTATGTGTCGGAATATTCTAACATCCCACCTTAAGAACAACTTGGGATAGGATTGAAGGATGTACAAATATGACACAATAGGAGAAGGAAGGAGGCATTAGAGCCTATCCCCCCTTAGTGACAACTTCCTGAACTCCAACCATAAATCGAAGTTTAGTAAACTTTGCCTCTGTGAGAGCCTTTGTAAAGATATCTGCAACTTAATCATTTGTTGAACAATATTGCACTTCAAGAACATGGTCATGAATGAGCCTTCTGATGAAGTGCATGTGCAATTCAATGTGTTTGTTGCCCTGATGTTGGACTAGATCTTTGCATAGTTGAATGACACTTTGATTATCACACCAAAGTGTAGTCAGATGCTGCTGCTGAAAGCCAAACTCTGACAGGATCAGACGAAGCCACAGGGCTTCCTTACTAGCTTCTACGGCACCATGATACTCTGCTCCTACTGAAGAAAGAGAAATGGCACTTTGTTTCTTGCAAGCCCATGTAATAGGCACTGAACCAAGAGTGAACACATAACCTGCAATAGACTTCCGCTCATCAGGGTCACCAGCCCAATCGGAATCAGTGAAACCAACCAATAGAGAAGATGCTTCTGCACTGTAATGAATCCCAAAATGAACTGTACCTCGAACATAACAAAGTATTCTTTTAGCTGCTTTCCCATGACTTTCATGTGGGTTTTGCATAAACCAAGAAATAAGGCCAACAACAAAGGAAAGGTCAGGATGAGTATGGGTCAGACACAAAAGTTTTCCTACAAGTTGACGGTATAAGGTAGCATCAACTTCAGGGGAAGTACAAGTGACTGAAAGTTTGGCTCCAGACTAAAAGGGAGAAGGGGCTGGCTTACAGTCTTCCATGTGAAAACGACGTAGAAGATCACAGGCATACTTGTACTGGGAAAGGGAAATACCTTCCTTGGATTGCAAGACTTGAAGACCAAGAAAATAATGCAAGTGTCCTAAGTCTGTCATTTCAAACTTCTTTTTAAGGCTGGACTTCACATGGTTTATAAGGTTGGGATCACTACCAGTAAGGATAAGGTCATCAACATAAAGAACAAGAATGATAAGAGACTTTCCCACTTTCTTGGTGTAGACAGTATTGTCAAAATGACACCTAGAAAAGCCAGTTTCTAAAATAAAGCTATCCATTTTGGCATACCAAGCCCGAGGGGCTTGCTTAAGACCATAAAGGGATTTCTTAAGATGACATACAAGGCTGGAGTTTGTTTGTATAAAGCTAATAGGTTGTTTCATATAGATTTATTCATGCAAGTCCCCATGCAAGAAGGCAGATTTAACATCCATCTGATGGACTTCCCATTTGAAAGAGGCAGCAAGGGAAAGAACAAGGCGGATAGAGTTAATTTGGCAACAGGGGAGAGGGTTTTAGTATAGTCAATGCCTTAAACTTGTGAAAAACCCTTAGCAACAAGACGAGCTTTATGTTTGTCAACTTTTCCATCTGGTCCGTACTTGGTTCTGTAAACCCATTTGCATCTAACAAGTTTTCGTCCCTTTGGAAGAGGAACAAGATCCCATGTATCATTTGCCAATAATGAACAATGTTCTTCATTCATAGTTGCATCCCAATCTGGATGGCCTGAAGCTTCTGCAAAGGTGTCAAGATCATAATTCGCTGAAGCTTGAGCCAGTAAAGAAGAGCCTCTATCGAATTGAGAACGTGTACATCGTTGATCTGTAGGATCATCGGCAAGAGCACCTACTGCATCCTGAGTAGCACAGACCCATTTTGGAAGCTGAGGAGCTAACGGAGGATCCTGAGAAGGTGGGGGAGGATTTTCATCCTCGGTGTCATCATCCGAAGAAGAAATATTTTCAAAAGTAGAAGGGATAGAGAGAGGTGACACATTCGCCAAACTAGGCTTGTAGGCTGATATATTTTCAGCAAACTTTACATCTCTTTTAATGATAACATTTTTGGACTTAAGTGGAATAAGTCTATATCCTTTGACATTTTCAGAATATCCAACAAAAATACATTTTTCACTCTTAGGTTCTAAAGCTTTATGTTTCTCATCTGGAATATGGGTCCATGCTTCACTTCCAAAAACATGAAAGTGACTTACATCTGGTTTAATTGAGCTCCATGCTTCTTCTGGAGTGATATTCTTTAAAACCTTAGTAGGAGTGCGATTTACTATGTAATTTGCACAGTTAATTGCTTCTGCCCAAAAATTAAGACTAAGTCCTTTATATTGAAGCATACAATTAGCCATTTCCTTTAAGGTGTGATTCTTCCTTTCAGAAGTTGATGAATTTGTTGTTTACATATTCTCCGCCATTATCAAATCTTAGCTTAAGAATTTGATGTCCAGGTTGTTTTTCAACAAAGGCCTTAAAGGTCAAGAACATGTTAAATACTTCACTCTTGAGTTTTGAGAAGTATACCCAAGTGCGTTTAGAGAAATCATCAATGAAAGTTAAGAAATACTTGTAGCCAGAGAATGAAACAACTAGAAGTGGACCACATAAATCACTATGCACAAGCTGTAAAGGGGTTGAAGCGTGCCAAGAGGCACGTTTTTCAAAACTATCTCGATGATGTTTTCTGAGTACACATTCGGAACAAACACCATCTCTGCAAGATACCATTGGAAGACCT
This sequence comes from Pinus tabuliformis, assembly GCA_031772625.1. Classification (NCBI taxonomy): domain Eukaryota; kingdom Viridiplantae; phylum Streptophyta; class Pinopsida; order Pinales; family Pinaceae; genus Pinus; species Pinus tabuliformis. Next base: position 2,067,016,946 of record CM062818.1, on the reverse strand, counting down.
GTCACCATATTTTCTTTACATAGATTCTGAAGGGAGCGACAGTTTAAGTGACCAAACCGCTCATGCCAAAGTTTTCTCACTTCATCATTATGAGCAACAAATACCGAGGGAAGATTTTGTTATCACAAAATCATGCCCCTGATAGGCTGTTGATCAGGAAGACCTTATGTAACTATTTCAAACCAACTTTTGGCTAAGGCTTAGCCTCCTCAACCTGAGAGGGCTCTCTCAAAGGTTAATGATTTTGATAAAGATAAGATGGCTAACTCTTATAGAACAACTATAAAAAAATATGAATGGTGGAAACACATTAAAAAAAATATCCATTGGGCTTATGGAGTCAACAACACCTCAATATAACAATGAACTCAACCTTACATGGAAGTCAGGGCATTCAGCGTTTAAACATTCAGAACATAACTCATATGGGACCACACAGTTTATGCATGTATACAGGAAGTCAGAGCACATTCAGTGAATTCTGAGTGATTATACATCCATACCACTGTAAACAAAACTAAGAAAAGGACAACATCACATATTCTGAACATAAAAAACCCTTCATGAATCCTGAGAAGTAAAGTCAAGCATGCATTATTGAAAATGAGTCTTACATATGCCAAATACAAGCTTTTCCATAAAAATTTCCAACCCTTTGTACATCAGCTCTTCTGCTATATATAGAGATCTTTACACAACTTAGATTACTCCTCCAGCATGAGGGAAATTCGAATTCATCCTACTATGACACCTATTGATACTCAAAACTAACTATTAAATGCAAATGACACCTAACTAGCAGTCCTAGAGACCTAATACAACTAGGAGTGTAACTCCTTATCATGATTCAACAACCTTATCTAAGCATTTAAAGCATTATTTGACACCTAAAACTCCATGAAGTCGAATTTGATGAAGCCTCCCACGTGGTCACCCAACTGCTGATGACAAACCCTAGAAATTAGGGAACATGTTTCCCTGTTTTTAGGTTTAGATCCTTGAAAATTGCAGAGCCTTTATCTCTTCATCCATGACACATTTTACGAAACTGAAGGAGGTTTTTGTAGCCCATGTTGTCCAGAACAAAAACCTCTCCTGGTTTTTGAAAATATTTCTCCAGCTGTCCAGAAACTGTCCTTGAAAAACACGTGGCAAACAGGAAAAATCCGTTTTCTGAAATTAGGGTTTCAAAGAAAGCTTATTATCTCCCAACTGAAAACACTTATGAAGAAATTGAGATAGGTTATTGTAGTAGGAGAGTTGATGAAGATAAACCTCCTTCAGAATTCCAAAATACCCTTTCATGTGACCAGAAACTGATCTTGAAAAAGACTGCTAAAACCAGTAGACAAAGCTTGACTTTCAGCAGTTTCGTCAACGAATTTGAAGAAACTGAAAGAGTTTTTTGTAGTGCAGCATGTTAGGAAGAAAAGCCTCTTTCAGTTTGAAAAATTAAGTTCTCAACTGCTCAGGAAAGATTTTGGAAATTGACGAGTAAAAGCAGAAAACAGAGTTTTTCTGCTAAAACAGGCTGCTACAGGGAACGCCTAGTTCAGTGATTTCGAAGCTAGTTTGAAAAATTCTCCAAAGTAATGTGAGATATGACTTCCAAACTCATGGTGAGGCTTCTAGGACATGGAATGAGGCTGTCAAACTTTGATGGAAAAGAGATATGACCTTGAAAGACTTCTAACCTTCTGACCTAACTCTTAAAGCATGAAATGGCCTAGAGACCCTTTAACACCATGACTAAAAGAAGGGTTTGTAAATGAGAATGACACTTATTGTGATGAGCTGACTCAAAACTTATAAGACTATGATTAGAAACAAGGCAACTTACCAAATCTTAGAGACAAAGATTTTAGGGTGATAACAGATTTGATGACCCAAAGTTGTTAAACTTATACAACCATGTATAATCATCAGCAATGCCAGTAGCTAAAATCTGTCTAGGATCTCTTAGGTCCTTAATTACAACATCGTGAGGTGAAAATTCAACGATTTTACCTTCACCTGAATGAGTTATCTCATATACAGATAGAAGGTTGCAGGATAGGGTTGGAACCCATAATACATCATTAAATTGACCATTGTCTAGATGAACAGTTCTAGTCCCTACAACGTGTTGTGGCCACAACCACCACCCTATTAAAACTTGCCCTGGTAGCAATTTTGAATGGGTACCCCTAGAAGTTTGATCTTCCACCTCTCCGAATGATCTGTTTTATCCCAGAGACTTTAACTCGTTGCCAAGTCAAATCTTCAATTTTCAAATGGTCAAAATCCCCTTGAATAAGTCTCTGTCGCATGGTTCATTCATGACCTAGTCTTGCCTTTCATTCACATCTTTCATCGGGATTTTTCTCATTCATCATAATCATTCATGGCACATTTATACTTGCACATATAATCGCCCCTACCCTTACTATGGCCGTTTGAGCACTCAACATCGCAAAAACCCCCATCTCATCATTATTCCCGTTGTGGCCTTTCATAAGCGGAAACACTCAAAGCATGCATAAATCCCTTTTGGGGGCCTATCCCAACTAACATAATGCATTCATGGCTGCCAGACCCGACGGCATTGTTAACCGCATTTTATACATCATCGGGTCCGAAAGCCCATCGCATATTACAATCGGCTTGGGAATGAGGCCTTTACATAAAGCACTCTACTGTCTCCCGGACCCGACGAAGTTATTAACCGGAATATATGCACTATTGGGTTCGATTCCCAATCACTCATCGCATATCGGCGAAGCGCGGAGGCAGAATCTGGACCCGCCGATGACTATAAAACCTGGCATATTCATTTTCAAGTCCGCCCCAACGGCCATACGCAGATTTTTCCCATTATCCATGTGTTGTGCGATAAAGCATTAACGTCGGGGTTTTCCAAAGGGAAGGGTAACATTGCGGATCCGAAGGGATTTATGAACCTTAACACATATGTGTTTCAGGTCTGGGATCCATCGCTTATCGCTATCGGTGGTATCCAATATATATAGATATATATATATATATATCTAGATATATATATATATATATATATATATATATATATATATATATATATATATAGCGCACCCCTGGTCTCCGGACCCGCCAGCCCTATGAACCGCATTGTATATATTGTCGGGTCCGACCCCAATCGCATATCGGCGTAGCCCCAGGCCTTATACATATTACGCACAGCGATATAGCGGACCCTCCGACCTATCAAATATGATATCTATATATCTATCTATCTCTCTCTCTCTCTCTCTCTCTCTCTCTCTCTCTATATATATATATATATATATATATATATATATATAGATATAGATATGTTTTCGAGTCTGAAGCCCTATCACACATCGCGATCGGTGGAGCCCCAGACTTGTGCATATTGTGATATGCGATAGGTCGGACCCAGCGATATTTATATGCTCCAGTGTATAATATTTGATGTCCGACTTGGGCGATTGACTCTGGTTTTTCCTGTGTATCTCTTTGTTTTCCAAAATTATAATGGGATCGGGTTTTCAGTGTAAAGGGCAAGCCTATGGACTCCTCATAATGCAATTGTGCATCGGGGCAATGTGAGGCATGGGTCTTGTGACCTGAGAGGGAGCCGATGCCTAATTGTGATGAAAGGAAGCCCTTGAAAACTGTGCCAAGCCTATGCTTTGAGCAGGAAATTGTATGTTGAGTGTGTTTATGCATAGATCCTTTTCACACTTGTTCCCACAGTTATAAAAGTTAATGGAAGCAGCGTTTGGGTTTCATGTTAATATCTCTGTTATATCACTCTCAATTATGAAGCTAATGATAACTATCTCTGCAGGTGAGAAGTGAAGGACGCATGAGGGGATATGAAGAGCCATGGATGTAGAAACACTATGTTTAGGGGTCTGGCTACAAGCGTTTCGGGTCGAGAGCCCATGCATTGCCTGTGCATTCCGTAAGTAGAGCTGTCCCAGTCTTCATTATAGGGAGGCAACACACAATCACCCTTTTTGCCAACATCTGTTATCCTCCTCAGGAAAGGAATTGACCCGGCCGTTATGCCTTATACATGCCAACAGTCATGCTAATGATCCTATCTCTGTGCACTCGATTGGCATATCTGAAATAGTGGGAAGATGAAGAGGCAGGGTGACCTCAGCTTGTCGGCAGTTTCACCAACCTGTCGCATCTGTACATACTGATCTGTGTAATGACAAGAGGCAAGGAAAGGTCATGGAAGGCCGAGGGTCGTTTAGGGCCGCATAAGTATTACCTCCAAAGAGGAGAAAGGGCTTTTGATTTTCGAGAAGAATAGTGTTGCTTTATTGTGAATGAGGAGGACTATTTTTGAGGGAAGAAGGAGCCATTAGTTTCAGACTCATTGTATTGTTTTGGATCAGAGTGTTGTTACTGGCATGAATGTAAATGTGATTTATATTTATGCATATTGATGACTTACAGTTCACTATTAGTCTTGTTAAATTGAATGTGATTCAGTTTCATGGTTAACTTGTGAATGGTCTCTGATTTGAAACTAAATTAAACATCAGTTGCAGTTTTAATTCCATAGAAGAATGTGGATTCCTATATGAGTGATTGGATTGTAATTTAGCTTTAATACAGTCTTGTCCAACTGTGAATTCAATGATTGATTCATTTGGACTTGAATCTATGCATGATGTTTAACCCTCTTTATCACGCTCCAGCTGAACATATATATATGATGTTTAAACCTCTGTATCATGCTCTTGTAGGATAGATTAGAGTATTTAGAAGTAGTACAGATAGGATTTAATACATAGAGGTTAGTTGTTTCATTTTGTTGGTTTAATTGAAGTCTTCCTCCCGGAAGCAATCTTTCGACATGTTCAAACAGTTTATGGGGTCCCTTTAAACCTGTCGGAGTTAGCCATTCCAAACGAAAGCAGGTCTGATTGGGGCTTGCAATCGGGTTAGTTCCCCTTGTTGGCATTGTGCACTTTCGCGATGTCAACAAATTGGTGCTAGAAGGAGGGCCTGAACCGCCCTCTCCAACTTTTCAAGATTTCATCTATAAGTGCCACACATGGATTCAAAAGGATTAGTGTATGGATCGTAAAGGTCAGAGAGATCCTACCACACATTTGAAAGAGCCTCATCTTGAAGAAACAGAGACCCCTCTAAGTCTTGTTTCCGGGTCACCCAAGGAAGAGAGACTATGGGAATATCCTATCACTGAGGAACAACCTGTCAGAGCACTTACTCGGGCTTACGCTTGTTCCCTCTCTCAACTTCCCATCTTTCACTCCTTACCTCTGAAAACTAAGAGAAATCCAAGGACCTTTACCTTGAGCGAAGATACATTAGCAGCCACTTCTCTCGAAGACATTGTGCTAGAATCCTTTCAAAGTATTGACACCTCTTGGGAAGAAATTCCTGAGGATTTCCCTTCTAAAGGTAACTCCTCGCTTGATTTTGAGAATCCTAGCAGAGAAGCCTCCGACCAAAACTTCCCTACCCATAATATGGTTAACGTTCCTCCTCCGGGTGGGAACCAACCTCCACCTCTTCCTCCGGGTGGGAATCAACCCCCACCTCTTCTGGGAGCACTCCCTCCCTAACTTGCACAGGATGTTGTAGCGGTACCTGGGTAGCAGCATCCCTTACCCAAAAATACAGAAAGAGTGTTACCTAATTTCGACCCTAAGCGAGGAGATACCGCTAATAACCATATTCGCTCTTTCTTCCTAGCCTTGTGCAGGTTGGGGTTTGCCGATGAAGATGTGGTGTGCCGCCTATTTTCTTTTACTTTGACTGATGTAGCCTCCACATGGTATTTCAGTTTGAGAATATGGTCGATTACCTCTTGGGATGTTTTTCAGCAGGCCTTTTTAGACAAGTTTGGTGATGACAAAACACCTACAGCCTTAGTTTTAGAATTATCCCGGCTGAAAATGGAAACGAAGGAGAAGGTTAAGGATTTCAATATCTGATTCAACACCTTATTCAATAGAATCCCAGCCACCGCTAGACCTACTGAGGAAGTGCTCATAGAGTTCTATGTCTCTGCTCTCCCTATCCCTACAGCGATGTGGGTTAAAAGGAGTAATGTGCAAACCTTACAAGGTGCTATCGATGAAGCAGTAAAGGTCGAGAATGAAATGCTCAGTCTTATAGCATGCCACCCTACAACTGGAGAAAACAAAGCCTCTCATACATCCAAGAAGAATAATGGAAATGATAACAAAGGGGCTGAAACTAAAGAAAATGACACCACGGATGTGGAAGGGTTGCATCGGATCATTAAGAAACTAATGAACATAGTCATTGATATGAAAAGGAATCATGGAGAGAGTACTAGTGGTAATGGAGGAGACTATAACAACAGAAATCCCTTCAAGCCTTTCTATCATAAGAAAATAGAAGGTGGTCATGGTCAACTTGCATTGCCTGCTCCACCTAATGAAGGGGCTTTAAACACAAAAGAGTTGGCTCTTATTGGGTCGCTCCTTAACAAAGAAGAACCTATACTGGAACTCGAACCAGCACAAGGAGACAGGAGGAATACCAAGTAGAAGAACCCTCAGAAGAGGAAACCCAGATTAATGTGTTGTGGGATTTCCATAGTAATGAGAATGACGACGAGGGAGATAACACCACAGAAATCAACACTAATGAAATCCACACACGAAGTAAAGGGTTGCTCCCAGGTGTGATAAAACCCATAGACCGGACCAAGCAAGATGCTCGCCCTGTGAAAACATCCGCTCCTGAAGTTTCTATTGGAAAAGATAGATCTAGTGGTGATTCCAGGAATACCCCAGTTGCAAACCATCCAGAAAAGGATAAGACATCTCCCACTGCAACTAAGGCGAATCAAGATGGAAAACTCCCATTTAAGAATAGCAAAACCGGTATGTTCACCCTACCCTATCTCGTTTATAACATTGACTACAATATTTTAGATAATCTCAAGAAGTCTAGGGCTAATATCACATATTTTGACTTGTTAAAATTAACGCAGCAAAGAAATTTGCTGCTGAAAGCTATGAACGAGAGGAGCTGCAAAACCCCCACTACCCCAAGCAGCCAAACCAAGAAGCCATTGGCCAGACCTGTCAGTACCTCCAGCACAACCCAAATATCATCAGCCATGGAAGCCACTCTATTTAAAATGACTCGAAAACCCCAAGATTTCAGCGCAACCATGATAGTGAGGAAATCGAAATCTATGACTCCACCGTTCCTCATCATGTTTGAGATTTTCAACATGAACATCCATAACTGCTTAGTAGACTCTGGCACCTCATCCACTGTTATGCCTTTGTTGTTGCTAAGAGACTCTAGGCAATACCCGATAAAACTGAAACCCGCATTATTCAGTTGGACAGAATGAATGTGAGAGTTATCGGGGAGCTGAAAGATCTGTTGATTCAGATGGCTGCCAAACCTCAATACACTCAAGTCATTGATATAGTGGTAATGGATATACCCAAGGCTTATGGAATGTTGCTTAGTAGGGACTCGTCATCAAATCTAAATGGATATTTCTCAAATGATTAGTCCCATCTTTTGTTGCCTCAGAGGGGAAAAGGTGATATTCTGAGAGTGGATGGGGAGAGATATATGAAATACGTGGTAACAGAACCAAACAGCCCCAATGAACCTGTAATGTTCCATAACTCTATCCTTGGGAATTACAGTTTCGATATTTATACCACGAAAACCTGTTTTGGAGAGTGCCATGCAGAAATAATCAAGGAGGCCTGTACAAACACACAGTTGGAAGAAAGAATTGAACACCCCCACAGTCCAACTGATGAATTACCTTGTATTATAGTAGATGATAGGACTAATTGCATAGGAAGTAGTTCTTTTAGCGTAACATTAGAGTTTAGTTTTTGGACACTCCACTTTAACGACTCTAACTCTCTTGAAAGTGTAGGCGCTGGGAGCATATTCATTGACCCACTAGTGAACCAATGTTTGATGGTCAGTCAGTTGGAATGCATGTGCACCAGTAACACAGCAAAACATAAAGGCTTGATGAAAGGCCTGAGAAGAGCCTTTGAAAGGAATGTAAAAAATTTCAGAGCTTTTGATAACCCACAGATAATGGTGGACCAAGTAAAGAAAAATATACACTACATTCCGCCACACCCGGTGAGGTACCAACATGAGGTATGGAGTTTAATTGGCAATTTCGATTCTTTTAATGCCACATACATACCTTGAAGGTATAACCACGATGTCGATCTGATGGCTGCTATGGCTGTGAAACTTTTGCATGATCTTAGATTAAACAAGAATAAATTTCATGTTGAATTGATTTTTAGATCATCCGTAACTGATAACATCTCAAATTGGCAGGTGCTCGAAGGCAATAATCAAATCCTTGAGTTCCTGCATTGCGAGAGAACACTCAGAAACGCAACCATTAACAAAAGGGAGCTTGAAAAACTTATAAACGGAAGTGAAGACGAGGTGATATCTTTTATCGAGAAATTTATTTACTTTTCATCTCTCATGAGTGAGCCAACAGGTAAGCACACAATATTACAACACTCATGGCTGAGCCCATTCCAAGTTGTGGAAAAAGTTGGCCATGGAATTTACAAATTGAAAACCTTACAGGGAGAAACTGAAAAACTCCCTATTAATGGCCAACATCTCAAGAGATACTTCCAGTAGCCACCAAATGGTGGTTACTTCCTAAGTAGGTTAGAATCCATTTTCATTTTTGTTGTTAGTTTAGTTACATTTCTGTCTTTCCCTTTCTTGTTTTTATGCGAGTTCATTTTCTTCCTATTTTCAATTTCAGCCTTTTTCAGCCATCTAATTTATGTCCTCCAGCCTTGTTTTCACCTCTCAAACCTCTTCAGATTGCTTTCATTCCCTGCCTTCGGCTTTTACACCCCTTATTAACCTGCTCATCAGCCTGCTGATCCTAAACCCATCACTACCTTGCAATCAAACAAACTTTCAATTAGCCCATGAGAACTTGAGAATCAGTTGTAGAATTCAAACCAAGCCACTCATTGGCATCTGTCAAGAACTGGGTGAGATATGTTGATAACCTGAATATCTGGAGCATGTAGGGGCATCTTTATAAAACAAGAATGTGTAACTACAACTGGATTGGCATGGAGGGACGTTGCATTTTGAATAAATCCCACTCAGACCTAGCATATACTTGCCTATAAGGTTTACAGTCATTCTCCATTGGTCCCATCCACCACACTAAATTGTCCAATACCTGTTACTCACAAGTAAACCTCCTTTCATGGGCTAAGATCACTGTCATATACCCTGTGGAAAATCCAATTGTGCTCTAGTCCTTGTGCCTGAAACTGGAAGGATTTATCTAAAAAGAAATGAAATTTCAAGTCCTTGTGCCAATCTGGAAGGGCAGGTTATTTGGGAAGCTGGTTAGAGTAAGGACTGTTGCTGGGCTCAGAGTACTGGTTGACACAGCAAGCCCAACCTTGCTTAAGCGGTTTAAAAATATGGCATGATCCATGACTGTGCCCCACTCAACCAGTGAAAATATAGCACTGAAATTCTCATATAAAGTGCAAGACAAACATGTCTGCATCAAGTTTGATGAGCAATAAAGAGATGAGGTACACACCTAAACAAGTATGGACAGACCAGTGACAACCCCAAAAGGATTTTTGAAAGTGGGAAACAGGTAAAGGAAGGTCAATAAACCCCATAAAATGACCATTGGAGAAGGCCTGTCAAAATCCTATCAGTCAGTAGAAGTTATTTGTCTTTATCCCATCTGAAGCAGGTAATATTGAAGTGGAACCCATGCCTGCCCCTCTGTATAGTTTTCATTTCAGGTTTATCTTAATAACCTGATGTGTTATTGATCCAAGGTTTATTTGGAAACAGAAATAACTGGTTTGCCCAACGGTTCGCTATTTGTTGTGGCCACAACCACCACCCTATTAAAACTTGCCCTGGTAGCAATTTTGAATGGGTCCCCCTAGAAGTTTAATCTTCCACCTCTCCGAATGATCTATTTTATCCCAGAGACTTTAACTCGTTGCCAAGTCAAATCTTCAATTTCTAAATGGCCAAAATCCCCTTGAATAAGTCTCTATCGCATGGTTCATTCGTGACCCAGTCTTGCCTTTCATTCACATCTTTCATCGGGATTTTTCTCATTCATCATAATCATTCATGGCACATTTATACTTGCACATATAATCGCCCCTACCCTTACTATGGCCATTTGAGCACTCAACATCGCAAAAACCCCCATCTCATCATTATTCTTGTTGTGGCCTTTCATAAGCGGAAATGCTCAAAGCATGCATAAATCCCTTTTGGGGGCCTATCGCAACTAACATAATGCATTCATGGTTGTCGGACCCGACGGCATTGTTAACCGCATTTTATACATCATCGGGTCCGAAAGCCCGTCACATATCGCAATTGGCCTGGGAATGAGGCCTTTAGATAAAGCACTCGCTGTCTTCCGGACCCGACGGAGTTATTAACTGGAATATATGCGTTATCGGGTCCGATTCCCAATCGCTCATCGCATATCGGTGGAGCACAGGGGCATACAGTGAGCAGGGAGGCGGAAGCCGGACCCACCGATGATTATAAAACCTAGCATATTCATTTTCAAGTCTGTCCCAATGGCCATATGCAGATTTTTTCCATTATCCATGTGTTGTGCGATAAAGCATTAACGTCGGGTTTTTCCAAAGGGAAGGGTAACATTGCGGATCCAAAGGGATTTATGAACCTTAACACATTTGTGTTTCGGGTCCTAGATCCATCCCTTATCGCTATCGACGGGATTTGGAATATATATATATATATATATATATATAGCGCACCCCTGGTCTCCGGACCCGGCAGCCCTACGAATTGCCTTGTATATATTGTCGGGTCCGGCCCCAATCGCATATCGCATATTGGCGGAGCCTCGGGCCTTATACATATTACGCATAGCGATATAGCGGATCCGCCGACCTATTAAATATGATATATATGTATGTTTTCGAGTCTAAAGCCCTATCGCACATCGCGATCGGTGGAGCCCCAGGCTTGTGCATATTGCGATATGCGATAGGCCGGACCTGACGATATTTATAGGCTCCAGCGTATAATATTTGACGTCCGACTTGGGCGATTGACCCTGGTTTTTCTTATGTATCTCTTTGTTTTCCAAAATTATAATGGGATTGGGTTTTCAGTGTAAAGGGCAAGCCTATGGACTCCCGATAGTGCAATTGCGCATTGAGGCAGTGTGAGGCATGGGTCCTATGACCTAAGAGGGAGCCGATGCCTGATTGCGATGAAATGAAGCCCTCGAAAACTATGCCAAGCCTATGCTTTGAGCAAGAAATTGTATGTTGACTGTGTTTATGCATAGATCCTTTTCACACTTGTTCCCACAGTTATAAAAGTTAATGGAAGTAGCGTTTGGGTTTCATGTTAATATCTCTGTTATATCGCTCTCAATTATGAAGCTAATGATAGCTATCTCTGCAGGTGAGAAGTGAAGGACGCAGGAGGGGATACGAAGAGCCATGGATGCAGAAGCACTACGTTTAGGGGTCTGGCTGCAAGCGTTCCGGGTTGGGAGACCACGCGTTGCCTGTGCATTCCATAAGTAGATCTATCCCGGTCTTCATTATAGGGAGGCAACACACAGTGACCTTTTTTGCAAACATCTGCTCTCCTCCTCAGGAAAGGAATTGACCCGGTCGTTATGCCTTCTATGTTCTAGCGATCACGCTAATGATCCTATCTCTGTGCACTCAACTGGCATATCTGAAACAGTGGGAAGATGAAGAGGCAGGGTGACCTCAGCTTGTTGGCAGTTTCATCAACCTGTCGCATCTGTACATACTGATCTGTGTAACGACAAGAGACAGGGAAAGGTCATGGAAGGCTAAGGGTCGTTTAGGGCCGCATAAGTATTACCTCGGAAGAGGATAAAGGGCTTTTGATTTTCGAGAGGAACGGTGTTGCTTTATTGTGAATGAGGAGGACTATTTTTTAGGGAAGAAGGAGCCATTAGTTTCAGACTCATTGTATTGTTTTGGATCAGAGTGTTGTTACTGGCATGAATGTAAATGTGATTTATATTTATGCATATTGATGATGTACAGTTCACTATTAGTCTTGTTAAACTGAATGTGATTCAATTTCATGGGTAACTTGTGAATGGTCTCTGATTTGAAACTAAATTAAATATCAGTTGCAGTTTTAATTCCATAGAAGAATGTCGATTCCTATATGAGTGATTGGATTGCAATTTAGCTTTAATACAGTCTTGTCTAATTGTGAATTCAATGATTGATTCATTTGGACTTGAATCTATGCATGATGTTTAACCTTCTTTATCACGCTCCTGTTGAACATATATATGATGTTTAAACCTCTATATCATGCTCTTGCATGATATATTAGAGTAGTTAGAAGTAGTATAGATAGTATTTAATACATAGAGGTTAGTTGTTTTATTTTGTTGATTTAATTGAAGTCTTCCTCCCGGAAGCAATCTTTCGACATGTTCAAACAGTTTACGGGGTCCCTTTAATCCTGTCGAAGTTAGCCATTCCAAATGAAAGAAAGTCTAATTGGGGCTTGCGATCGGGTTAGTTCCCCTTGTTGGCATTGTGCACATTCTCAATGTCAACACAACACTAAGAGATCTATCGTCACCAACATATATATTTTTTGTGTTACAATCATTTAAAGAAGAAAAAATGGCTTTTTTTTTTGCCATGTGATAAGAAGCTCCAGAATTAATGAGCCACTCATGAGAATGAGAAGAAGATAATACATTTAGTGCATAACCAGACTGATATGCTTGACAACCACATGCAGAAAGTGTTATTCCTGAAGATGAAGTTGAAGTTGAAGAGTGCTTCAAATGGATGTTATGCTTCTTCATTGTTGCTTCCAAGGCTTCCATCTTCTTAAAGCATTTGGATTCTAAGTGGCCATCTCGATTACAAAAGTGGCAATGTATATCAGTCTTCTTCCCTTTGTTTTTATTTGCCTTATCATTTTTGTTGAAATGATTTTTCATTTTGAGACTAAAATTGTGTAGGACCCTTGTTTGGTTTAGGACCATTCTTTTTAGGATATTGCTTCTTAGGATTCTTTGAATTTGGTTGCTGTTGGGTGGCTAAGGCTTTCTTAGAAGAGTTTCCAAGATTAAGAAGACCAAGATATAAGAGCTTTTCTTGTTCTCTTATTAAAGAATCACAAAAGGCATCAAAAGAGGGGGACTTGTAGTCTTGTCCTTGAGAAATAAAGGCTTCTCTAGTAGAATGGAAGGCAAGGATAATTTTAGGGGCGAATGTTCGCCCTTTGGTGAAATTAAGGGGTTTTAAATTTTTAGTGGGCCAATATTTTGTATCATAGTACATTTTTACAAATCACCTCAAATAACCCACCTTATTTTAAGGGAGAGGGTAAAAAAGGTAAATTTAGCCCTTGAAAATAGGACTTACAACCCATTTTCAAGAATAGGTTTTATTTAAGTGAATCCAGTCGCCCATTTTCAAGAATAGGTTTTATTTAAGTGAATCTTATGGGCCAAATACCATATTTATAAAAGAGGTATGGTAAATTAATAAAAATATAAATAAATGAGAGGTATGGTAAATAAATAAAACATTTTTTATATTTACTCCATAAGTCACCTTACATACATGTAAGGGTGTAAACAAATAAAAATATAAGTAAAGTGGAGGTATGGTAAATAAATAAAACGTCTTTTTATACTTACTCAAAAGGTATGGTAAATAAATAAAAATATAAATAAACTAGATGTATCGTAAATAAATAAAACCTCTTTTTATATTTAGTCCATAACCCTCATTCTATTTATGAAGGCTCAAGAAAGAGGTTTTATTTAAGTGAATCCTATGGGCCAAATACCATATTTGTAAAAAAGGTATGGTAAATTAATAAAAATATAAATAAATGAGAGGTATGGTAAACAAATAAAACATTTTTTTATATTTACTCCATAAGTCACCTTATATTTACGAACACCCAAAAAATGGGTTATATTTAGGTGAAACCTATGGCCAAAATACTATGGGACAAATACCATGGACTAGATTGTTATTAATACCATGCAAAAAACCATTATTAACCATAATATTAGAATTAATAAAAATAAAAATGGCACATGGTATTGACCCATGGTATTCACCTGGAATGTAGCCTATTTAAATGGGGGAATTAAACCAGCATGTAGCCTATGCTAAGATTCACTAGGACTTTACAAATTTTTATTATTTAGTGAAAGACTCGCCAAGATCTTACAAAATTTATAATTGAGTAAAATATTTGCCATGCCTGGTGAGAGATTCGCCAAAAAATTATATATAGATATTATATTATTGATAAAATCGCCTTCTATTTTTCCTATATACCATGGAGATTCGCCCATTTATTATATTTATAAATTTAGGAGGGGTTCTTAAAATTTTCCCTGATGGAAGGTGGAAACAAATACAGAGTAGGCTGGTCCCAATTTAGTAAGAATGGAATAGATAAGGCTACCATCTCTTTTCTTAACCTTAACACCTTCCAAGAGAAGTCTAAGTTCTTCAACTTCGACAAAAAATCTTCAATGGAAGAAAAATTATTGGGGTCCAAGGTAAGCAACTCATTTTCAAGTTGATGGGCTCTAATTTCTTTTTTATTTCCAAAAAAATTAGTGAGTTGTTTCATTGCTTCTTTAGGAGTATCAAGTTCTGCGATATGAAATCTGAGGTTTGGAGAAATAGACATCCCTATCAACCCACGTGCTTGATCTTGCCTATTTTCTCATTTGGCTGTCTTATCTTCATCTTGAGGTTTGGTTTCTTGGCCTGGGGCTATTCAATAAAGACCTTTACTTCTAAGTAAATCCACAATGTAGGACCACCATTGGAAGTAGTTGGTTCTATCAAGAATAACTTGGCATGGACTTTCCATTTTAACAGAAACTGAAGCTGTAGATGATGAAACTAAGTATTCCAATGGAAATTTCTCGAAAAATTAGGTTGATTAAAAAAAAGGCTCTGAAAACGACTTCCGGATGAAGAAGTTATGGCTTTTTGAAGAAAAGTTGTTGAAGATGCCGACGAAGTGCATGAATGTGCAGAAATGAATTATAATGTTATATTTAAAACCACCCCCCCTGCCCCTTCCAAACTTAATCTAATTAGCTCACTTAAAAAATATATATATGTGACTCACTTTTATAAATAAGTGAAAGTCACTTTTACAATGGTACTTTATGAGCTATCCACTAAATTGTAACTTAAATAAAAGATAAAGAGACTTTAGAATTATAGGTGACTCGCTTTTTATAATGGGTGAGAACACTTTTACATAAAGTAACTTTAAAAAGGTTAGTAATTTTTAGAGAAGATGAAGGTTTTTTTTTTTTTTTAGTCACTGAAGCTTTGGGGTGTGTGCTTACTTGAAAAAGCTCTTTTTTGTCTACAAAAGAAAAACTACAAAACCCAATACAAACATACAAAAAAAACAAACCTTACGGTTTGAATTTAGATTTACCTGGAAACTAAATATTTTCCTCAATGTTTCTGATTTTCCGAGATCACACTAAGGTGGCGGAAAAGAGCATACGCATGAGAAAAATCCTTCCTTTCTATTTCTGATTTGCCTAGATCGCACAAAGTCGCGAGTCAAAGAGAATACGCAGAAATGAAAGGTATAGATCCGGTAATAAAAAACAGAGAGCTAAATAAACCGAAATAAACAGAGAGATGAATAGCTAGAACTGCAAATAAAGACTGTATACCTCCAGATCTTAAAAATGACGTAGCTAGGGCTACCGGAAACCTTTTCGCGTGAAACGAAAGGGGTTCCTCACTGGAACATATGCTCCTAACACAATAGAGCAGTCCTCTCGGCCCGAAAGCAGTAAAAAACAATAGATCTAGGAAACGATAGTTGGATGCAGTTGTACCGGCTTTAGATTTGGATCACCAATGGATGCAGCCCTCAAATAGATCTGATACCATGTAGGAATTTATAGGGTAAGTTCCTCAGACATAACACCAAAGGAAACTACTCACAAACAGATCACAGATCAATACACCAGTATTCTTGACGTGGTTAAAACCCTCAAAGAGGAAAACAGTCTACGGCCTGAGCCAACGCGACCACTTTAGACAATTTATTAATAAAAGAATGAAAATTTACATAAGCTTCTCTCATGAATGGTTACCCTACAAATGACCCTCCATGCTCTTTAAATAGAGATCATGGACCAATTAAGTGTTAAGCCACGGATCAAGTGTCGGTAATACCAAGGAGAGAATCAACCGTCGAATCACTACATATTGTGACCTTCAGAATGTAACTTACAAAAGTACATAGTAAAGAAACACACTTTACCTAACTCTACACTAGACCAAGTTATACTTAACTATTTCCTATGTGTCGGAATATCCTAACATCAAGTAATGAAAAATAAATGAGACAACCACACAAATGACACACTTATTTTTGGACTATACGTCCCCGGAAAAACCAAATGTGGGAAAATCGGTGCAGTAGATATGAGGGTTTTATTATTATGCAGATTTCTGAATACAACTAGGGTGCCAAATTCGGCTCACCCAACAGAGAATGAACCCGGTAGAAGTACATCTATAGGGAGATAGATATTTTGGCATATCCAGAAACTTGATGAACAAACCCCATAGGTGGCTGTGTTGTCCCCAGTGCTGTGCAGCGATGGCTGCTCCCAGCTCTGTGTTGGGACTGCATCACCTCCTCTAGGAGTTGCGTCATCCTCCTGGTGAGCCTTGCCAGCTCATAAATTGATCTACTGAATTGATGCCCAATCTGCCTCATAGAAACCCCAACACTACCTCTGTGTAATTGTTTCAGCCCTTCAGCCTCTGTGTCACCCTCTTGGAGCTACGATGTCTCTCCCTGGTTCTGCACTGCTTCTCTGTTATGTATTCTCGACCTTGGACGAAAGTCCCGCTACTAAACTACCCCTCTCTACACTAGAAGCTTACTCTGAAATTCTCAGCAAACTATGCCCCAAAATTTCGATCTAGCTCAAGTGCTTCTCTCCCTGTTTTTGTTCTCCAACTGACCCCAAGCCTTCCTTTATACTTTTCCCGTTGAGAAATCAACGATCATGATATAATCTCTAATCAATGGTTAAGATTAAATTAGACTTGATCCTCATCGCTTAGAAGTTTCTCACCCATATTTACATTAATTCACTTTAATTATTTTATTTTCCTTATTTTTAACTCAGGCACCATTAAAACTAATTAATTATTTAAATAACATGCACTTCGGGTGGAATTTCTCCAAACAATTTCTGGTTTTTGGAGATCTCATGTGTTCTAGCCCCTCCACAAAATTTTGAAGCTAGAGCACATCCGATGCCAGCCAAAAATCAACAGGAAGAAGGTGAAGGTTGTGAGGAGCAACAATGGAGGTTAATTTGTTTTGAATGCCTTCAAGGATTTCTATGCCAACAAAGGTATTTGAAGAGAACCGATAGCACCCCATAGCCCATAATAAAATGGGGTAGCTAAAATGGAGAACATGAGAATAGTTGGAGCTATAAGAGCTATGCTACATGATCAGGGGTTTCCATTGCATTTATGGGAAGAAGCATGTAACCCAATAGTTTACTTGTAGAATCAGATTCCTCATAGGATATTTGGTATGATCACACCAGCATAAGCTTTCTTTGGGAGAAATCCTGATGTGTGTCATGTCAGAATATTTGGAGCTTCAATTTATTTTCATGTCTCCAAGGATTCGAGGAGGAAACTTGAGCCTACCACAGAATTATGAGTTTTTGTAGGATAAACCAAAACTCCACACAATTACTGGGTGTATTTACCTTCACTAAGGATGCCAGTGGTGAGGAGAGATGTCAAGTTCGATGGGGAAAAGGCTATGATATGCTCTCTGGAACGAGATTTGAGTATCCCACTGGAGTAGGAGCTTCTAGCTCCAAAGGAGGAGCCTCAGGATGAGCTTCAGGAGGTTGTGGAGTATCCAAAAATGGAGGAGCAGAGAGGAGGCCAAGTGGAGACACCCACTCAACCAGAGACATCCAGAGAAGGGATAATGATAACTAGAGAAATTGATATATTGATACAGGATGCACAAGAGCATGTGGGAGCTCCTACATCACAACACATGCAGAGGAGGTCGCTTGAGTGTTACACTGGTTACATGGCTCTCATGACAAAGCTCATTGAGCCAGAGCCTTCTTCATTTGAGGAAGAATTTTCTCAACCTATTTGTGTTGATTCCATGGTGGAATAATATGAATCCATCTTGAAGAATAATGTATGGGAAGTGGTGTCGAGACTACAAGGGAAATTGGTGGTTGGCTATATATGGATCTACAAAGTGAAGCATGCAACATATGGGAGCATCGAGAAGTACAAGGAAAAATTTGTGGCCAAAGGATTTTCTCAAGTATAGGGAGTTGACTATGAGGAAACATTTTTCCCTATGGAAAGGTATTACTCCATCAGATCAATTATTACATTAACTGTGCAAATGGGGTGGAAGATCCACCTGATGGATGTGAAGGCTGCATTTCTCAATGGTGTTGTTGAGGAGGAAATATACATAGAGAAACCAGAAGGATTTGAGACAAATGATCGGGAGTCACATGTGTGCATACTCAAGGGAGCATTGTATGGTCTCAAACAAGCACCCCAAGCATGGTATGTTGGGTTGATTTATATTCTTTCCACGACTAGCCCATGTAGTTAGCCGGGGGGTTAGAAGGGGGGCAAAGCCCCCCCTTCCTTGCACCGATTGTGTAGCAGGGGGAGTCACAGGGGGTTTGAGAGGTGCAGGTAACCCCACTCTATGGGGTCTGGGGCAACGCCCCGAAAAATTTTGGTTTTGGACCCTATGTTAGGTTGGGCGGACCTACCTATAGTTTTGTGCATATTTTTCGCACATGGTTTTGTGCATATTTTTCGCACATGGTTTTGGATGCAATGGTTTTCGGTCCATGGTTTTGGACGTGATGGTTTTCGGTCCATGGTTTTGGACGCGATGGTTTTCGGTCCATGGTTTTGGACGTGATGGTTTTTGGTCCATGGTTTTGGACGCGATGGTTTTCGGTCCATGGTATTGGATGCTTTGGCATATATAAATATGTATTGTAACATTGAAAGAAACATAATGAAAAATCAAGTTGGTAGTCTCGATTTTGGGATCCAGGGGAAAATCTTTATGTATATTTGTTTTATGTGGTATGCTCTCGCATTGTTTATTTTATGTGTTTTAGAATTCATATGTAGGTAATTTCTATACGGGGTTAAAATCTACATTTGGTATCAGAGTTGTTTTGGCTTCAAGGGGACGCCTTTGTTGCTGAGGGGTTTCGCTCGGGCCTATGGTAGACCCTGTTCAGTGGGAGGTCTGCGAGATCGATTCTGGTGATGAAAGAAGATGGCGAGTAGTGAAAAGATAGAGATCGAGAAATTTAATGGTCAAAGTTTTGAGTTGTGGAAACTCAAGATGGAGGATCTGTTGGTGGATAAAGATCAATGGATCGTGGTAGATCCGGGTACTAAACCAATGGGAGTGTCCGATGAATAATGGAATAAGTTAGATCGGAAGGCAAAGAGCACAATACGATTGTGTGTCTCAGATTCAGTATTGTTGAATGTATTAGGGGAAGCTACGACTAAGTCTTTGTGGAACAAGTTAGGGACTTTGTACCAATCTAGGTCTCTGGTGAATAAATTGTTCCTGCAGAAAAAGTTGTATAACCTGAGGATGAAAGATGGAGACTCGGTGACAGAGCATATGAACACATTGAATATTGTGGTAAGTCAGTTATTATCTGTTGATATTAAAATTTCAGATGAAGATAAGTGCATCCGTTTGTCGTGTTCTCTACCAAATTCGTGGGATAGTTTGGTTATTGCAATAGGTAGCAATACAACTACCTTGCAGTTTGATGAAATAATCTCATCCTTGCTGACAAAGGAGATGAGATGGAAAAATATGGAGAGCCAGAATGGCGATGCCTCGTCTGTACGAGGACGGTCCCAAAACAAAAACAAAAATAAGTCATCGAGTGGGAGATCTAAATCTCTAGGAAAACCTGTAAAGGTGGTGTGATGGAAATGGGGAAAGGAAGAGCACTACAAAAGGGACTATAAATCTAAAGCTCCTGACAAAGGAAAGGGATCTGATGATGCTCCTTCTGTAGAGGCGAAAACCAACTCAGATGAAGGTGGGGATGTGTACTTGGCTTCTTCAAGTACACATGTAGATCATGAGGCATGGTTGATTGACTCAGGTGCATCCTTTCACTTCACTCCCCATAGAGAGTGGTTATGTGAGTATGAGAAATACAATGGTGGTGATGTATTCTTAGGGGATGATAGGAAGGCTAGAATTGTTGGTCGCGGAAAAGAAAAGTTGAAGTTGCAAGGTGGAAGGGTTAGAACACTTCTGGGTGTTCTACATATTCCTGCATTGGATAGAAATCTGATTTATGTAAGCAAGCTGGATGATGTAGGTGTAAAAAAAGTGTTCGAGAGGGATACCTGCGAGATGGTTCAGGAGGCACTGGTATTTATGCGGGGAGCTTGAATTGGAACTCTGTACAAGCTACAAGGTAGCACTGTTGTTGATGGGTGCAACAATTTCGTGGTCCCTAAAAGTGGAGCAGAAAATCTAGTGGTCTATGGAGAGAAGACCATGTTGTGGCATCAAAGTCTTGGACATATCGGAGAGAAGGGTCTTCGAATACTTCATGGTAAAGGTATGGTAGAAGGTATGAGTAATAGCTCTCTGGATTTTGATTTCTGTGAAAATTGTGTATATGGGAAGAACAATTGAGTGAGTTTCCCCTCTGGTGGTAAGAGGGTGAAACAAATATTAGAGCTTGTGCACAGTGATGTGTTTGGACCTGTGAAGGTTCCATCACTGGGTAAGTCTGTGTACTATGTATCATTTATAGATGACTTCTCAAGGAATACATGGATATATTTCCTTAAGAAGAAATATGAATTCTTTGACAGGTTTAAAGAA
The DNA here is from genome assembly GCA_031772625.1 of Pinus tabuliformis. Lineage (NCBI taxonomy): Eukaryota > Viridiplantae > Streptophyta > Pinopsida > Pinales > Pinaceae > Pinus > Pinus tabuliformis. The sequence continues at coordinate 2,066,995,922 of CM062818.1, read as the reverse complement.
TTTAAGGCTCTGGTGGAAAACCAGACAGAGAAGAAGATAAAGGAGCTGAAGACAGATAACAGCGGAGAGTTTTGCAGTAAGGAATTTGAAGAATTCTGTAAGAAGTGTGGTATAGCACGGCAGAAGACTACTCCATATACACCTCAGCAAAATGGAGGTGCAGAAAGAATGAAGAAGACGTTGATGTAAAGGGCAAGAAGCATGCTCAGTGGTGCTGGGTTAGGACGAGAATTCTGGGTAGAGGCGGTGGAGACAACATGTTACCTGGTCAATAGATCACCTTCATCAGCATTGGAGGATAAGAATCCACAAGAGGTATGGACTGGTAAAAAACCCTCTCTTTCACATCTGAGGGTATTTGGATGTGATGCATATGTACATGTTCCAAAGGAGAAACGAACCAAGTTGGATAGTAAATCTGAAATGTGTATCTTTATTAGGTATAAGGATGGTTTAAAGGGTTATAAGCTTTGAAACCCAGTAACAAGGAAGGTTGTGTACAACCAAGATGTGGTGTTCAGAGAGGTGAAAGGATTTATTAAACATGAATTCCAACCAAAGAAACATGAGAAGATAGAGTTTGAGCTAAAGGAGGAAGAATCAGACTCTACAACAGAGGAGGAATCAGAAGATGAAGAGCCACAAACTCTGGGTGTGAGAAGATCAGTTCGAGAAAGAAGGCAACTAGAAAGGTATATTCCATCTGCTTTTTGTTCAAATTTTGTTTTATCTATTACTGATGATGATCCCAGAACTGTGAAGGAAGCAGTAGATTCAAAGGATGGAAAACTCTGGAAAGAGGCCATGGTTGATGAAATGGCATCTTTGCACAAAAATGAGGCTTGGGATGTGGTGGAGTTGTCGGCTGGAAGGAAACCCATTGGCAGCAAATGGGTGTTCAAGAAGAAGACAAATGCAAAAGGAAAGGTGGAGAAATACAAAGCTCGGTTGGTAGCAAAAGGTTATTCCCAAGTGTCGGGAATTGATTTTGGTGATATTTTTTCTCCTATTGCTCAGGTAGCTTCTATTAGATTACTTTTATCTATTGTTGCTGCTTTTGATTTTGAGGTAGAACACATGGATGTGAAGACAACATTTCTTCACGGGGATCTAGAAGATGAGATCTACATGAAGCAACCTGAAGGCTTTGCAGTGAAGGGTAAGAAAGAACTAGTATGCAAGTTAAAGAAGTCTTTGTGTGGGTTAAAACAGTCACCAAGGATGTGGTATCAAAAATTTGATACATTTATACGGGGACTTGGCTTCACCAGAAGCAAAGAAGATCACTGTGTGTATTTTAAATTAATTGGTGACCGTGTTATTTATCTGGTCTTGTATGTGGATGATATGTTGCTGGTTGGAAATGACAAAGAAATTATCTAGGATTTGAAGACCCATTTTTCCTCAAAATTCGACATGAAATATCTTGGTGCTGCAAACTATATTTTGGGCATGGAAATTAAAAGAGATTGGGAAAAGAGGAAGCTCTGGTTAAACCAGAGGAAGTATGTCGAGACAATATTACAGAGGTTTAATATGCAAGATAGTAAATCGGTGAAGGTTCCTATTCCTATAGGTGTAAAGTTATCTGCTAAACAATGTCCCAAGGCATAAGAAGAGGAAGAGGACATGTCCCATGTTCCATATGCAAGTGCAGTCAGTAGCCTGATGTATGCGATGGTTTATACTAGACCAAACATTGCACATGTAGTGGGAGTATTGAGCAGGTTTATGTCAAAACCAGGGAAGGAGCACTGGACAATAGTGAAGCGGGTTTTCAGGCATTTGCGTGGCACTAGTGGTTATGGTTTGTGCTACCAAGGAAGACCAGGATTGGACAAAGTGTTGGATATTCGTGGCTTTGTTGATGCAGACTGGGCTGGAGATCTAGATCATAGAAGATCTACAAGTGGGTATGTGTTTAACCTATTTGGAGGTGCAGTCAGTTGATGAGTAAGAAACAATCTATAGTGGCGCTATCAACTACAAAGGCAGAATACATGGCAGCCACTCATGCAAGCAAGGAAGAAGTTTGGTTGCAGAGATTGTGTTCAAGTATGGGGTTAGTACAAGGAGATATAAGGATAGACTGTGACAACCAAAGTGCAATTTTCTTGGCAAAGAACCCTACATATCATTCAAAGACAAAGCACATTGATGTTCAATATCACTTTGTGAGGGATATGATAGAAGACAAAAAGGTGTTGCTGGTAAAGGTGGACACTTTGAAGAATATTGCAGATGCATTAACAAAATCTGTGAGCTTTGAGAAGTTTTGTGCATATTATTCGCACATGGTTTTGGACGTGATGGTTTTCGGTCCATGGTTTTGGACGCGATGGTTTTTGGTCCATGGTATTGGATGCTTTGGCATGTATAAATATGTATTGTAACATTGAAAGAAACATAATGAAAAATCAAGTTGGTAGTCCCGATTTTGGGATCCAGGGGAAAATCTTTGTGTATATGTGTTTTATGTGTTATGCTCTCGCATTGTTTATTTTATGTGTTTTAGAATTCGTATGCAGGTAATTTCGGTACGGGGTTAAAACCTACATGATACACTCAGATCAAAAGTTATCTCATTGGATTGGGCTTCACCAAAAGTGAAGCAGATGCGAACCTCTATCACATTGTAGTAGATGGTAAGTTGCTTATTCTTGTTTTGTATGTTATGATTTAATATTGATAGGTGATGAGCAATTGATCCTTACTTGCAAAGAGGACCTTGCAATGGAATTTTGAGATGAAATGCATGGGCTTAATGCATTACTTCCTTGGGCTGGAAGTATGGAAAGATGATGGTGAATTGTTTGTGTCTCAAGGGAAGTATGCCTCTGAAATACTTCAGAGATTTCACATGGAGAATTATAAGCTTATGGAAACACCTTTAGTTATAAATTGGAGGAACGAGAATGCCACTTCAGGTGAAGAGGTTGATGCTACCATTTAAAGGTAGCTTGTGGGGTCTTTGATGTATCTTGTGAACACAAGACCCAACATGTGCTATGTAGTAAACCAACTTAGTCAAGCTATGGTGAGGCCTACCAAGCTGTATTGGAAGGAAACTAAGCATGTTTTATGGTATGTTAGATGCACTACCAAGTATGGATTAAGGTACATGAGGATAGAGGGAGTGAAGATCCAAGGATTCTCCGATGCAAATTGGGAAGGGAGTCCATCAGATAAGAAAAGTAATTCAAGTGCTATCTTCAGTGTTGGGTTCACAACTATTTCCTGGTACAACAAGAAGCAGAGGTTTGTGGCACTCAACTCAATAGAGGTTGATTACATGATTGTAAGTCAAGCAACATGTGATGCCATATGGATGAGGAAAATACTTGTGGGTCTTTTGAGTTAGGAGATGGATCCAAAAGTGATATATTGTGATAATTAGAGTTGCATTAAGGTCTTCGAGAATCTAGTATTTCATGACAGGTCCAAGAATATTGATATCTGATATCATCATTTGCAGGACTGTGTGGAAAGGAGAATCATGTTTCTACAGTACATTTGAATTGAGGAGCAAGATGTTGACATCTTGACAAAGGCATTGTCAAGAGGTAAATTCGAATTCCATAGGTGTAGGATAGGGGAGGTGAACAATCCCTTTCTTGCTAAGAGGGAGTATAAAAATATGTAGCAAGAAATAAGAGATACAAATTCTACTCTCCTAATCTCCAGAATGGAAATCACAATTTATAACAATATACATAGACATGCAACAAGCAAAACCACAAGTACACAATGATTTCTAGGGGAACCCAACTGGGGAAAACCCCTCAAGCCTCTTTGCATTAATCAGTTGAATAGAGAAACTATTACATTGCATGTTACAACTCTAAGCACAACCTGCAATAGCAACATTGTTCTCTTTGTTGAATGAGAGCATCTAGCCAACACTTAGCCAATTTCTACCCCCTCCAACCTCCTATTTCCTTGTGTAATCCTTGGCAAACTCGAGCTCCTAAATAATATGGAAGTCTCTATTTACTTGCATAATTCCCAAGGAATTGATCCCCTGACTGCATGCAACAACTGTACAATCAACTAGTATACATATACTGTTATACTAGCCTTTGTCTCCTCCACTCCAGCTGAGGAATTCAAATTCCATGCATGCATGAGCTACTTTGGGTTAATTGATCAGTTAACTGACAAATCTCTGAGTTAGACTGTTTTCCCACTGCTCAACTGACCTTCTACTGACTCTATCAATAGTTAGAGGCCAGTTAATTGAGTACAACTGAAATAACTGAACTAAATTGCTAAAATTTATCAATCACACATGCATGACTGAACTCTAAGCCCACTAACTCGTATTTACTGAGCTAACCAAGTGACAAGAGTCATGTCACACTAGTTAACTACCTTCAAGTTGTCCTGATGATGTGGAAATTCGATTTACTCAATTTGACTTAGGCTCAAGTCAAATTGAGCCTTTAGTTTGAAATCTTAAGCAGTTGCAATTTCTACCAAATTTCTACAAATACATCTCCATATTGATAAAAACGTTTTATTAAACCCTCTTTCCAATACATTTTTAAAATAAAAATAATCCTTATTTTTAATATATATCTTTTATTTTTTATTAAATACCCTTTTTATATTGAAATACCTATAAACTCTACTATTCCACACCCCCAATGCCTATAATATTAATATAAATTAATGTGATAAGATATTAGTGGAGAAAATAAAACTTTTGCATCAAATTTTTATTATATAATTAAATTTATATAAAAAATAAATATTAAAATAATTAAAAAAAATATTATGGAATATAAGTCATATTAAGGAATTTAGACTTCTGTGATCCATAACATTGTCTAGATAATCTTCGGCAAAATCACATAATCAATCTTTTGTCGACGCGTTTCGAACCAACCAGTGTGGTTCATCGTCAGGACAAGTTGAAGAACTGATCTAGTTTAGCTTGATTAAATAGAGTGTGCAGAGACTCCAACGGCTATATTGCAACGACTAATTTTGACCTGAGGATCAAAGTCAAACCCCAGATTTTACTAAAAATAGAACCATATAATTTATTATTATTTAATTGAATAATAAATATTTTTATTGTTATAATGGTCATTATATCTTCATCTTTATTGCATAACCTATATTTATTATCCCTAAATTATTTAAATACAAATAAATAGTATTAAATTATTATTATTCTTAGAATTTAGTTACAATAGGTAACTATGTATTTATTTAATAATAATTGTTTAATCAAAAGGTCCAATGGTAAATTAGATCTAATGGTCATTAATAAATTATGGTAAACTGAATAATGGTAATCTATAATTATTATTATTCCCAAAATTATATAGTTACAATAGGTCACTGTGAATTTATTTAAAAATAATTATTAAAATTAAGGGTCCAATGGTGAACTATATCTTCTCCAAAATAAATCATTTTTATTAATTATTTTACTGTAATGGCCCATTCGAAATTAAAATATTATTTCATACAATAATTTATGTTTACTAAGAATAATAATAATTTAATACTATTTATCTGTATTTAAATAATTTAGGGATAATAAATATAGGTTATGCAATAAAGATGAAGATATAATGACCATTATAACAATAAAAATATTTATTATTCAATTAAATAATAATAAATTATATGGTTCTATTTTTAGTAAAATCTGGGGTTTGACTTTGATCCTCAGGTCAAAATTAGTCGTTGCAATATAGCCGTTGGAGTCTCTGCACACTCTATTTAATCAAGCTAAACGAGATCAGTTCTTCAACTTGTCCTGACGATGAACCACACTGGTTGGTTCGAAACGCGTCGACAAAAGATTGATTATGTGATTTTGCCGAAGATTATCTAGATAAGTCATATTATAAATACACAAATATTATAATAATAATCTTAATAACAAACATAAAAATAATTGTGTTCCTATGAAATGTAACTACAATAATATTGTAAATACACGAATACTATAATATTATAATAGTATTGTTAATAAAAAACATAAGAATAATTGTCTTTCCGTGATAATTTATAGAGCCACGCAACACAAATATAGATTACAGAATTATAAATCAATTTATAGAGCCACGCAACACAAATATAGATTACAAAATTATAAATCAAATTTGATTTTAAAATTATAGCCAAAGTCAAACATAAATTTATTATAAAAAACTATAATATTATAATAATATTGTTAATAAAAAATATAAGAATAATCGTCTTTCCGTGATAATTTATAGAGCGACGCAACACAAACATAGATTACAAGATTACAAAATTATAAATCAAATTTGATTTTAAAATTATAAACAAAGTCAAACATAAATTTAGTATAAAAAACTAAAGAAGTTTGTATCGGTTATATTATTGTCCCTTAGTTTAATAAAATATTTTAATGTCATGATGTATTGCATATACTTTAAACAATAATACAATTGTAAAATGAGTTTCAGGAATATTTGTTTAACTTTTTTTATTATTAATTTTTTAACATAATCAAATATTTGATTTGGTAGATAAAAGTTATATATATAATTGACATTGAAAAGAATGATAACAAGTTAATAATTATTTATTTAATATTGAATGATGACAATTTTTTATATATTGCTCATATTATAGTACATATGTCATTTCGTTAGAGTATAAATTGATATAATAAGAGTTGTACAAATTGTATACATGTTATTTTTACATATTTTTTCAAATTTATATTTTTAAAATTATTTTTTTGTAAATTAAAAAATAGAACACATAAAAATGGTCTATTCAATACTTAACACCAATTGGAAAATGGTAATTTTGAATTTAATTACAAACCATTTGTGTTTATAGTGCATAGTAATTAATATATAATGTTATTTTTCAAATTATTTATATTTATTATACATAATAATTAGTGATATAGTGCATAGTAATTAATAATAAAGTACACAAAAAGTCAATTCTTACCATTATTACACAATAAGAGGGGAGACATTTCAACCAATCATATTTGAGATAAATACAAATAAATTTTATTCAAAAGTAATAAATTTAATTTCATAATATTAAACTTTAATAGATTTTAAATATTTTTAGTCAAACAAAACTAATAACAAGTCAATGAAAAACTGAATAATAATAATAATAATTTAACTCGATAAAATACAAACAACGAATCAATTAATAATCAATTCAATAATAAAATCAAATAACTGCATCTGTGCTGACTGACCTAATGTTTAATTAATACTATTCCTTTTAAATCCACAAATTCTGACGTTTATGGTTGGACTAAATAACGGCCTTTAGCCGTGGGTTTGTCAGAACAAACTATTCAAATTCCACTTCCGACACCGTACAACTGGGTGATCACGACGCGGTTCTTTAAAACTCAGCTATTTAAAGGTATCTTAGAGTGCTTCTCTAGAATTATTATAGCAAGTCAACAAGTCAATTATAGAAACTGGGCATCAGTAAAGAGGAGAATAAATAATTTGATGCACCACTTTGAATTACACCCTCTTTTAATTTTATTAATTAAATAAGATTTTAATAAATATTAAAATTTTATACATTAATTTAATATCTAACTTATAATATTTTAAAAATTAATTTATTATTATTAAAAAATATATATATTATTATTTTATAAAAATTTTATTAAAAAATTAATTCTTTACTCCTTATTGTTGGTATTTGTTTGTTGTATGTTGTGTAATTATCGTCATCGATTACCATTGATTTTAGCCTTAATTTATTTGTTTGTTGTATGTTGTGTAATTTTATAATATCGTCATCCATTACCGATTGATTTTAGTCTTAATTTATTTGTATGTTTTGAAATTTATCAATTAAAATTACCTTTATCTGTGATGATTCATTATAATTTTAAAAGGTCGTCTAATGATGATGTTTATGGAGTTTTCCCACGTTAATATTAAAATAAAACAACAAATAAAGTTGATTTATATGGTCAAATATCATGGCATCTTTGTCGTCTAATGATGATGTTTATGGAGTTTTCCCACACGTTAATATTAAAATAAAACAACAAATAAAGTTGATTTATATGGTCAAATATCATGGCATCTTTAAGAATAGCTTTATATTAATACATGCAAAATTATTAAATGATGGTTAAAATTTTGAAAGTCATATTTCAAAATAAATAGAGTTTCAGAAGTTTTATTTTAAAATTAAATGATAATTAAAATTTTAGCAGTCTGGTTAAAAAATGGACACAAAATTGTGCTTTTAACTTTCTTAAATGAGTTTTAAATTAGGTTGGAAAGGAGTAAATGACTTATTTTTACCAAGTATGAAGTATAAATAAAAAAGTCACTTTGGTAGAGTTTATGATATATTATGTGTGAAAATTTTAATTTGTAGAACAATGAATGTGTAGAATAATGGATGTGTAAGAGGATGAGCGTGAGGAAGAATCACTGCGTCGAAGGATGGGTGTGTATGTCTTTTGCACATGCAGAAAAATTACTAAGTATGGAAAAGTGTGGAGTAATAATGTGCAAATTGCAGAGATATGTGGAGCACAAAGATATGGAAGATTTTTGCACCACTACTTTTTAGAAAATGACTAAGTTTGAAATATGGGGTAAGGATTGACAATACATAGTGGTGGACTAAGTTTGAAATATGGGGTAAGGATTGACAATACATAGTGGTGATGACCGTACACAAAATAGACCAACATATCTATGGTTTTAATCTAATTACCATATGTCTAAATTACATAAAGAAATTATCTTTGATGAGGCAAAAGTGAAAAGATGCTTTATGCATCCATAAAATGGGATACCAAAATTGCAATGGTTTTGCTTCAAGGTTCACATTACTCTTTAAAGGTAGACCATTGGATAGATTACAAGAAACCATTGATAGTACAGAATAAGTTATCATAAAGAACCCTTTAATTTTCAAATGATTAGCCAATTGAAAGGAAATCCCATTGAAAATACTCATTGGAAATTACCTCCGCCTAGTTGAATATAGTTTCCTTAGAAAAATATAGAATCTATAAAACTGACCTAGGTACATAGGACGTTAAATCTCATCCCACTATATCCATGAATAACTAAGAGAAATACTTGTAAGTCTCTACTAATACCAAGATATCAATACTCCAGTTTTACTCCCCATTGATCAATACTGCAGTGGCCGAATTCCAGAAAACTTGATCATGCCCAATGTCCTACGAAAATCGGGCTCGTACTATAGCAGCAACAAGCCTCACTGTGCAGAGAGTCGGATCTGCATGTGGCTCTCAAATAGGCCATGCGTTCCACTCCAGTATTAGCACTACTAGACTTCACCAAATCTTTTGTTATTGAATGTGATGCTTCCGGTACTAGTATTGGTGTTGTCTTAATGCAGGAAGGTCGACCCTTGGCTTTCACCAGCCAACAACTAAGTGGGAAACATCTGGGTCAATCTACCTATGAGAAAGAGATGATGGCCATCTTACATGTAGTAGATACCTGGCGACCATACTTATTGGGGCGATGTTTCCAAATCCGCACAGACCATCAAAGCCTCAAATATTTTTTGGAGCAACGTCTATCCTCGCCACAACAAAATAAATGGCTGGCCAAAATGTTGGGATATGATTATGAGATAATTTACAATAAAGGGAGTGAAAATGTAGTAGTTGATGCTTTATCGCACCAATTTGAGGATGAAAGCACCCTACTATCAATCTCTCTTCCCATACCAGATTGGATTGAAGAAGCCTGCAAGGAATGGTTTTCACACCCCTCTCTCTCCCAACTTATTAATAACTTGAGAGCATATCTTAATTCCTCAGTCGGCTACTCTTGGAAGGATGAGATTCTTCGCTACAAGGATTGAGTAGTTATATCGTCGACATCCACCCTCAAAACCCGCATTTTCCAAGAATTGCACTCATCTCCCACTACAGGGCTTGTAGGCTTTTAGAAGACTTATGCTTGCACTTGTCATTCTTTCCTTTAAACAGGCATGAAAAATGACATTCTTACTTTTATAGCTGAATGTGATGTGTGTCAACACCACAAAGGAGAAACAGTCAGGTTACCAGGAACCTTACAGCCATTGCCACTCCCTGCCTCTGTCTGGACGGATGTTTCCATGGATTTCATTACTGGTCTCCCAAAGTCGGGCAACAAATCCGTCATCATGGTGGTTGTGGACAGACTTTCTAAATATGCTCATTTTTGCATTCTATCCCACCCATTTACCCCCACCTTGGTGGCTCAATCTTTCATGGACCAGATCTTCAAACTGCATGGCATGCCAACTTCCATTGTGTCTGATCGTGACCCGACTTTCACCAGCAAATTTTGGCAAGAACTTTTCAAGCTACAAGGCACCCAACTCCAACTAAGTACTGTTTATCATGGTCAAACTGAAGCAATCAACAAATGTTTGGAGGCATATCTAAGGTGCTTCACTTCAGAAAAGCAGCATCAATGGGTACAGTGGCTACCTTTAGCTGAATGGTGGTATAATACTAACTATCATGAAGCCACCAAGATGACTCCATATGAAGCAGTTTATGGCCAACTCCCACCTTCACCTATTTCTTATATCCCTATTGATCTAAGGTGCAAGCACTTGATCAACTCCTATAGAACCGTGCCACCATGCTAGCTCATCTCAAAGATAATCTCCATCAAGCTCAGAATCGAATGAAGCAACAGGCAGACCAAAATCATTCAGAGCGCACATTTCAAGAAGGGGATCAGGTATTCCTGTGGCTCCAACCATATAAGAAAACATTGCTTAAAGAAAAGGGTTGCCAGAAAGTAGCTCCAAAATTCTTTGGACCTTATCCAATACTTCAACACATTGGAGTAGTAACCTACAAGTTGGCCTTGCCACCAACTTCAAAATTCCATCCTGTCTTTCATGTATCATGCCTCAAGAAAGTGGTGAGGAACAATTGCAGAATTCAAACTAGTCTACCCAAATTGGATGAGGAAGGTTCACTCTGGCTCCAACTAGAACAGGTCCTTGACACTCATGAAAGACATCTGCACGACCACACAATCAAGGAAGTCCTCATCAAGTGGAAAGACACCTCTCCAAAATATGCAACCTCAGAACTAGCCACTATTCTTCAGCAGTTTCCGCAGCTTCAACCTTGAGGACAAGGTTGCTTTTGATGGGGGAGGGCATGTTAGTGTCCAACCCTAACCCCTTTATTTATGTAATATTCCCAATGGGGCCAAATCATATTCATAGTTAGTTAAAGAGTCAATAAAGCCCGTATTAATAACTATAAGTGGTTGACCTGCATTTAAGAAAGGGACCACAGTTAGTTTCAAATGGGTCATAATTAATAAATAAATTGGTTAGCCCATGTTATGCAAAGGACCACTAGTCGTTAGGTTGTTCAAGGTCATTTAGCTATAAATAGTCATAGTTAGAAGGAAAATATCATGCAGTCTTATTTTTAATCGAGCTTTGCTCTGCTAGAGGTTGCCCCCTCGAAGAGGCAAGTGAACATTGCATCTATCTCTAAATAATAAAATACTTTTTGTTTTTTCTCATTTTATTCTATGTTTTGGGTTGTATTTCTTCACATCTTTGGAATTCTGGAATTTCTCACAGGTTAGGAGCATAATAGAACTAGGACATGAGTTGTTTGAAATCAAATACCTTGGGAACACATCCAACATTAGCAATACCAATGGTCTAAATTTTATTGTTGAGATTTTACTTAGGTGTCAAATTCAAATACCACTAGCACATTGTCAACCAATGGAAAATTTTATTTTGTTAAGCAACCAAATTAAGTGCATCCCCACAAAAGAACTCATTTTTCCATTTATTCACCATATTGCTTTATTCCTTAAGGAAATTTGATATATTTTATAGGTCAAGAGTTGTATTATAGAGCTATTAGCTATTTAAAAGCTAAATTCATGAATATTGTTTACTAAGACTTCCCTTCATCATGTATCACCTTCATGAGTATATGTGAGAATCATAATTGGGAGTTAATAATCAAAGGCACATCCTTTACAAAAATATCAAAGCTTTGATTTACATATTGCCATGTTGTCACCATTTACCTTGAGGACTGGACTTTCTTAAATGAGATTTGAGTTATATTCGAAAGGAACAAAAATGAGATTTGAGTTATATTCGAAAGGAACAAAATAATTATTTGCATGAATTTCATTAAGTATGGCTTATAAGGGGGGGAACTAGTTTTATTAGAATAAGTGGTATTATAGTGCAAGACATTCATATGTGTGGATAAGTGAGAGTGTAGAGGGATAGGAAGTGCGAATATTTAAGTGTGTGTAGAAAAAGGGGTAGAGTGTCTTCCACATACAAATGGAAATCTACTAAGTGTAAGAGTGGTGTGGGAATAGCTATGTGCAATGGTGTGGTGTGTGAAGTGTGCGGAGTGTCGAGTTCTTGTTCATGGTGAGAGGTTCCGCACAAGGTTTGAAAATTGACTTCAAAGGGAAAAGAGATGTATGGATGTTTTGGAGGACTAATGAAAAATGATGGTGGATCAAGTTTAGTTAAGGTAATACGAGAAAATAGGTCAATAAGTGTTGCACTTCACATGTTTAAAACTTACAACTATTATAGTTAAAACAATGATAGTGCAACCTATGCTTTTCAAATATGTCGCTAATTTATCAATATGAATGTGAAAAATCATAAGGATAGGAGACAACCATGCTTAACCCCTATATTACATTTAATTTATTCTAACCAATTCTTAGGGTTCATCAACTCAACAATAAATTTTTCATGTAGCCTTATTGGAACAATTCTAATCTCCAAAGGAACCTTTATCTCTTCTAATTCATTCCAAAAGTTATTTTACACACATATCAAAGTTTTTCTAATGTCATCAAAACAACATCAAAACTAGATTTTATTATTTTAACATTCTTTTTATGAAAATCCTAAGAGCAACCAAATAGTTTATAATTGATTATGCATACATTATTATAAAAAGTATTTTAAATATATTTATTCTTATTTTTTAAAATAGTATACAATTTTAAATTATATTGTTGACAAGTCATTTATTTTTTGTCATAAACCAAATTAACTTAAAAAAAATAAAATGAAACATCTTCATGATGATGATGAAGATGGTTAACCTTAAAGGAGAGTAGATTTGGTCTAATAGAGCTTTAGAATAGTAAATGGTTTTTTTTTCTCGAAAAGCATTAAGAGAACCATTCCAAGATCAACATAGTTTTGAAGAATTAGAAGGTTTGGAAGGTTGGTATTGTGAACAATATTTTGAAATTGAGATCTACTTTGGGTATATACAACATGTTTTAAGAGAAAAAAAAATTCATTTTAATCCATTTTAGTGTCACAAAGATGATAGATTCTGTGAAGTCACTGTCGGTCAATTATATTGTTTTTACAATTCTATTACATTAAATCATCAATTTGAGTTTGTAAACTTATGAAGTGTATGCTACGAGAAAATTTGACTTGAGAAAGCAAGCTACTTTTAACCCAGTAGATATGTGTATGATCTACCTAGATGTGAGTCTGTGATCATGAACAAGATCAAAGAGTCAAATCCCTTTCCTTTCCTACACAAAAAATTATATTCAACACTTGTACATGATAAGATGAGATCAAAAGATAAAACTTGGTATCCTCATAGGTCGGTGGAGTCTCTTGGGTATAATGCAAAGGAATCCCACTTACACTTGAAGATCTCATTCCACATGCAATAAAACAATACCCTGCACACAACAACACAAAACAAGTAAACAATGGCCTTTCTGCAAAGGGTCTTCCAACTTAAAACCAACATATGCAAGCATAAAACATATTCAAAATATGGATATATAAAATGAACATATGTCTATTGATCCAAAATGATAATACATAAGGTGTATACCTCCAAACAAGAGAGGCCTCTCTTCCAACTTTCATCTTGGCCTCTTCCCAATGCAACATAACTCCCACACTATAATATGGATACTTGATCTAACCCTCTTTCCTATTAGTGAGATTATATAGGTTCATTCTATCATGTAGGAAAATGTATCTAGACACTTAGGGGCTTGAGAAGTTAGAAAACTTCTACAATAATAGACCCCTAGCCAACTGATACACAAGTGGGTCAAGTTGATCTCCTTGGGAAAGGAAAACTCTAGAAACCTTTTTCATAATTATGAGTTTGTCTCAATTATGAAATAATTATCATTTCATAGTTATAAAATTTTGATAAAATATTTATGAGAAATTACTCAATCATGTAATTCCACCCTTTTAACATGGAATAAATCTCACATAAGGAAAATAAAAGGTAAAGAGGGATGCATTTTAGCCAACAATTGAGGTAAGTTGAACTTGGGTCTCTCTTACTGTATTGGAGTGGAAAATAGGGTTATAAAAATTCCCCCTGACGCATGAGATCAGCAGAGAAATTGATGGCTGAATTGCATTACATCAAAACTAAAAGCTCAAAATGGGAGGAAGGAGCCAATATTGTGAAGCTAGATAGAAGGAACTCAAGTGTTGGAGTCTCAACTCTGCTGATAACATCCCTAAGGAAGGCATACCCATGCTCGGTCATAAATAGATGCCGCGGATCCATGATATGAAATGCTAGGACATGGCCATGAAAAATACACAATGGATACATGTGACACATCAAAAAGATCATGGCCACCAACAAATACTGTGGATTTATGTCATAGTATACATTAGCATGACTATGGACACATAACAAACAAGAGGTTCCAAAGTAGTCCTAAAAGTACATAAATGATACATAAATACAATGCAACCTTAGGGGGGTGCCATATAAGAGTGAGATGTCCCTAACCCAAATGGTACGGATCTACGACATGTGAATAGATGAGTTGATGTCGAACATGGTAGAAACCGTTTGATTACCAGTCAATGAGGTATATTGTTAACAGATGCAAGGGGACCCACCAATAATGAAAATGGTCCCTAAGATACCTAGCACAATATAGTGAGTGTGAATAAATGAGCTAGTGTGAGACACTAATGGACTAGCTTTATATTAATACATGAAAAATTATTAAATGATGGTTAAAATTTTGAAAGTCATATTTCAAAATAAATAAAGTTTTGGAAGTTTTATTTTAAAATTAAATGATAATTAAAATTTTAGAAGTCCGGTTAAAAAATAGACACAAAATTGTGTTTTTAACTCTCTTAAATGAGTTTTTAATTAGTTTGGAAAGGAGTAAATGACTTATTTTTACCAAGTATGAAGTATAAATAAAAAAGTCACTTTGATAGAGTTTATGATATATTATGCGTGAAAATTTTAACTTGTAGAACAATGAATGTGTAGAATAATGGATGTGCAAGAGGATGAGCGTAAGGAAGAATGAGTGCGTCGAAGGATGGGTGTGTATGTATTTTGCACATGCAGAAAAATTACTAAGTATGGAAAAGTGTGGAGTAATAATGTGCAAATTGCAGAGATATGTGGAGCACAAAGATATGAAATATTTTTGCACCACTACTTTTTAGAAAATGACTAAGTTTGAAATATGGGGTAAGGATTGACAATACATAGTGGTGATGACCGTACACAAAAATAGACCAACATATCTATGGTTTTAATCTAATTACCATATGTCTAAATTACATAAAGAAATTATCTTTGATGACACAAAAGTGAAAAGATGCTTTATGCATCCATAAAATGGGATACCAAAATTGCACTGGTTTTGCTTCAAGGTTCACATTACTCTTTAAAGGTAGACCATTGGATAGATTACAATAAACCACTGATAGTACAAAATAAGTTATCATAAAGAACCCTTGAATTTTCAAATGATTAACTAATTGAAAGGAATCCTATTGAAAATACTCATTGGAAATTACCTTTGCCTAGTTGAATATAGTTTCCTTAGAAAAATATAGAATCTATAAAACTGACCTAGGTACATATGACGTTAAATCTCATCCCACTATATCCATGAATAACTAAGAGAAATACTTGTAAGTCTCTACTAATACCAAGATATCAATACTCCAGATTTACTCCCCATTGATCAATATTGCAGTGGCCGAATTCCAGAAAACTTGATCATGCCCAATGTCCTACGAAAATCGGGCTCGTACTATAGCAGCAGCAAGCCTCACTGTGCAGAGAGTCGGATCTACATGTGGCTCTCAAATAGGCCATGTGTTCCACTCCAATATTGGCACTACTGGACTTCACCAAATCTTTTGTGATTGAATGTGATGCTTCCGGTACTGGTATTGGTGTTGTCTTAATGTAGGAAGGTCAACCCTTGGCTTTCACCAGCCAACAACTAAGTGGGAAACATTTGGGTCAATCTACCTATGAGAAAGAGATGATGGCCATCTTACATGCAGTAGATACCTGGCGACCATACTTATTGGGGCGACGTTTCCAAATCCGCACAGACCATCAAAGCCTCAAATATTTTTTGGAGCAACATCTATCCTCGCCACAACAAAATAAATGGCTGGCCAAAATGTTGGGATATGATTATGAGATAATTTACAATAAAGGAAGTGAAAATGTAGTAGTTGATGCTTTATCGCACCAATTTGAGGATGAAAGCACCCTGCTATCAATCTCTCTTCCCATACCAAATTGGATTGAAGAAGCTCGCAAGGAATGGTTTTCACACCCCTCTCTCTCCCAACTTATTCATAACTTGAGAGCATATTCTAATTCCTCATTGGGCTACTCTTGGAAGGATGAGATTCTTCGCTACAAAGATTGAGTAATTATATCGTCAACATCCACCCTCAAAACTCGCATTTTCCAAGAATTGCACTCATCTCCCACTACAGGGCTTGTAGGCTTTTAGAAGACTTATGCTCGCACTCGTCATTATTTCCTTTAAACAGGCATGAAAAATGACATTCTTACTTTTGTAGCTGAATGTGATGTGTGTCAATGCCACAAAGAAGAAATAGTCAGGTTACCAGGAACCTTACAGCCATTGCCACTCCCTGCCTCTGTCTGGACAGATGTTTCCATGGATCTCATTACGAGTCTCCCAAAGTCGAGCAACAAATCCATCATTATGGTGGTTGTGGACAGAATTTCTAAATATGCTCATTTTTGCATTCTATCCCGCCCATTTACCCCCACCTTGGTGGCTCAATCTTTCATGGACAAAATCTTCAAACTGCATGGCATGACAACTTCCATTGTGTTTGATCGTGACCCGACTTTCACCAGCAAATTTTGGCAAGAACTTTTCAAGCTACAAGGCACCCAACTCCAACTAAGTACTGCTTATCATGGTCAAACTGAAGCAATCAACAAATGTTTGGAGACATATCTAAGGTCCTTCACTTCAGAAATGAAGCATCAATGGGTACAGTGGCTACCTTTAGCTGAATGGTGGTATAATATTAACTATCATGAAGCCACCAAGATGACTCCATATGAAGCAGTGTATGGCCAACTCCCACCTTCACCTATTTCTTATATCCCTAGATGATCTAAGGTGCAAGCAGTTGATCAATTCAGATAGAACCATGCCACCATGCTAGCTCGTCTCAAAGATAATCTCCATCAAGCTCAGAATCAAATAAAGCAACAGGCAGACGAGCATCGTTCAGAGTGCACATTTCAAGAAGGGGATTAGGTATTCCTGTGGCTGCAACCATATAAGAAAACATCACTTAAATAAAAGGGTTGCCAGAAACTAGCTCCAAAATTATTTGGACCTTATCCAATACTTCAACGCATTGGAGCAGTAGCCTACAAGTTGGCCTTCCCACCAACTTCAAAAATCCATCCAGTCTTTCATGTATCATGCCTCAAGAAAGTGGTGGGGAACAATTGCAGAATTCAAATCAGTCTACCCAAATTGGATGAGGAAGGTTCACTCTGGCTCCAACCAGAACAAGTCCTCCACACTCGTGAAAGACATCTGCACGACCGCACGATCAAGGAAGTCGTTGTCAAGTGGAAAGACACCTCTCCAAAATATGCAACCTTGGAACCAGCCACTATTCTTCAGCAGTTTCCGCAGCTTCAACCTTGAGGACAAGGCTGCTTTTAATGGGGGAGGGCATGTTAGTGTCCAACCCTAACCCCTTTATTTATGTAATATTCCCATTGGGGCTGAATCATATTCATAGTTAGTTAAAGAGTCAATAAAGCCCGTATTAATAACTGTAAGTGGTTGACCTGCATTTAAGAAAGGGACCATAGTTAGGTGCAAATGGGCCATAATTAATAAATAAAGTGGTTAACCCATGTTATGAAAAGGACCACTAGTCGTTAGGTTGTTCAAGGTCATTTAGCTATAAATATTCATAGTTAGAAGGGAAAGATCATGCAGTATTATTTGTAATCGAGCTCTGTTCTGTTGGAGGTTGCCCCCTCGAAGAGGCAAGTGAACATTGCATCTATCTCTAAATAATAAAATACTTTTTGTTTTTTCTCATTTTATTCTATGTTCTGGGTTGTATTTCTTCACATATTTGGAATTCTGTAATTTCTCGCAGGTCAGGAGCATAATAGAACTAGGACATGAGTTGTTTGAAATCAAATACCTTGGGAACACATCCAACATTAGCAATACCAATGGTCTAAATTTTATTGTTGAGATTTTACTTAGGTGTCAAGTTCAAATACCACTAGCACATTGTCAACCAATGGAAAATTTTATTTTGTTAAGCGACCGAATTAGGTCCATCCCCACAAAAGAACTCATTTTTCCATTTATTCACCATATTGCTTTATTCCTTCAGGAAATTTGATATATTTTATAGGTCAAGAGTTGTATTATAGAGCTATTAGCTATTTAAAAGCTAAGTTCATGAATATTGTTTACTAAGACTTCCCTTCATCATGTATCACCTTCATGAGTATATGTGAGAATCATAATTGGGAGTTAATAATCAAAGGTACATCCTTTACAAAAATATCAAAGCTTTGATTTGCATATTGCCATGTTGTGACCATTTACCTTGAGGATTGGGCTTTCTTAAATGAGATTTGAGTTATATTCGAAAGGAACAAAAAAATTATTTGCATGAATTTCATTAAGTATGGCTTATAAGGGGGGGAACTAGTTCTATTAGAATAAGTGGTATTATAGTGCAAGACATTCATATGTGTGGATAAGTGAGAGTGTAGAGGGATAGGAAGTGCGAATATTTAAGTGTGTGTAGAAAAAGGGGTAGAGCGTCTTCCACATACAAATGGAAATCTACTAAGTGTAAGAGTGGTGTGGGAATAGCTATGTGCAATGGTGTGGTGTGCGGAACCTCTCACCATGAACAAGAACTCGACACTAAGTGGTATTATAGTGCAAGACATTCATATGTGTGGAGAAGTGAGAGTGTAGAGGGATAGGAAGTGCGAATATTTAAGTGTGTGTAGAAAAAGGGGTAGAGTGTCTTCCACATACAAATGGAAATCTACTAAGTGTAAGAGTGGTGTGGGAATAGCTATGTGCAATGGTGTGGTGTGTGAATTGTGCAGAGTGTCGAGTTCTTGTTCATGGTGAGAGGTTCCGCACAAGGTTTGAAAATTGACTTCAAAGGGAAAAGAGATGTATGGATGTCTGGAGGACTAATGAAAAATGATGGTGGATCATGTTTAGTTAAGGTAATACAAGAAAATAGGTCAATAAGTGTTGCACTTCACATGTTTAAAACTTACAACTATTATAGTTAAAACAACGATAGTGCAACCTATGCTTTTCAAATATGTCGCTAATTTATCAATATGAATTTGAAAAATCATAAGGATAGGAGACAACCTTGCTTAACCCCTATATTACATTTAATTTATTCTAACCAACTCTTAGGGTTCATCAACTCAACAATAAATTTTTCATGTAGCCTTATTGGAACAATTCTAATCTCCAAAGGAACCTTTATCTCTTCTCATCCATTCCAGTTATTTTACACACATATCAAAGTTTTTCTAATGTCATCAAAACAACATCAAAACTAGATTTTATTATTTCAACATTCTTTTTATGAAAATCCTAAGAGCAACCAAATAGTTTATAATTGATTATACATACAGTATTATAAAAAGGATTTTAAATATATTTATTCTTATTTTTTAAAATAGTATACAATTTTAAATTATATTGTTGACAAGTCGTTTATTTTTTGTCATGAACCAAATTAACTTAAAAAAAAAAATGAAACATCTTCATGATGATGATGAAGATGGTTAACCTTAAAGGAGAGTAGATTTGGGCTAATAGAGCTTTAGAACAGTAAATGATTTTTTTTTCTCGAAAAGCATTAAGAGAACCATTCCAAGATCAACATAGTTTTGAAGAATTAGAAGGTTTGGAAGGTTGGTATTGTGAACAATATTTTGAAATTGAGATCTACTTTGGGTATATACAACATGTTTTAAGAGAAAAAAATTTCATTTTAATCCATTTTAGTGTCACAAAGATGATAGATTCTATGAAGTCACCGTCGATCAATTATATTGTTTTTACAATTCTATTACATTAAGTCATCAATTTGAGTTTGTAAACTTATGAAGTGTATGCTATGAGAAAATTTGACTTGAGAAAGCAGGCTACTTTTAACCCAGTAGATATGTGTATGATCTACCTAGATGTGAGTCTGTGATCATGAACAAGATCAAAGAGTCAAATCCCTTTCCTTTTCTACACAAAAAATTATATTCAACACTCGTACATGATAAGATGAGATCAAAAGATAAAACTTGGTATCCTCACATGTCGGTGGAGTCTCTTGGGTATAATGCAGAGGAATCCCACTTACACTCGAATATCTCTTTCCACCTGTAATAAAACAATACCCTGCACACAATAACACAAAACAAGTAAACAATGGCCTTTCTACAAAGGGTCTGCCAACTTAAAACCAACATATGCAACATAAAACATATTCAAAATATGGATATATAAAATGAACATATCTCTATTGATCCAAAATGATAATACATAAGGTGTATACCTCCAAACAAGAGAGGCCTCTCCTCCAACTTGCATCTTGGCCTCTTCCCAATGCAACATAACTCCCACACTATAATATGGATACATGATCTAACCCTCTTTCCTATTGGTGAGAGTATATAGGTTCATTCTATCATGCAGGAAAATGTATCTAGACACTCAGGGGCTTGAGAAGTTAGAAAACTTCTACAATAATAGACCCCTAGCCAACTGATACACAAGTGGGTCAAGTTGATCTCCTTGGGAAAGGCAAACTCTAGAAACCTTTTTCATAATTATGAGTTTGTCTCCATTATGAAATAATTATCATTTCACAATTATAAAATTTTGATAAAATATTTATGAGAAATTACTCAATCATGTAATTCCACCCTTTTAACATGGAATAAATCTCACATAAGTAAAATAAAAGGTAAAGAGGGATGCATTTTAGCCAACAACTGAGGTAAGTTGAACTTGGGTCTCTCTTACTGTATTGGAGTGGAAAATAGGGTTATAAAAATTCCCCCTAACGCATGAGGTCAGCAGAGAAATTGATGGCTGAATTGCATTACATCAAAACTAAAAGCTCAAAATGGGAGGAAGGAGCCAATATTGTGAAGCTAGATCAAAGGAACTCAAGTGCTGGAGTCTCAACTCTGCTGATAACATCCCTGAGGAAGGCATACCCATGCTCGGTCATAAAGAGATATTGTGGATCCATGATATGAAATGCTAGGACATGGCCACGAAAAATACACAATGGATACATGTGACACATTAGAAAGATCATGGCCACCAGCAAATACTGTGGATTTATGTCATAGTATACATTAGCATGACTATGGACGCTTATGAAACCAGCTCACAAAAAGATAGAAAAGATAGATCAACGCCTTAGAATTCAGCCTCTTCGACGGGGAAACCTACTTTACATTACATAAATGAACAATTTTTGGATGATACAAATGAAAATACCTCCTTTCTATATATAGGAGTCTAAGGGGTCATAATATAATCGAGTCGACATAACAGTAATAATGTAAGGGCATAATAATAACAATAGTGGGCTTCTATGGGGCACAATAGTAACAATATGGGGACTACATGGGTACAACAATATAATAAGGGGGTAGTACTAATAACAATAAGGGGTTACACTAGTAGTATAGGAGCCTAACATGCCCCTCTCCTTCAAAAAGTGTTGTCCTCAACGCTTGAGTAGTTCTTGATGATTCTATATAAAATTCTTGTCCTTCCATGTGAAATCTTCAATAGGTAAGTTCTTCCACTTGATGAGATGCTTTGAAATTGATCGATTTCGC
Source organism: Pinus tabuliformis (assembly GCA_031772625.1). Taxonomy (NCBI): domain Eukaryota; kingdom Viridiplantae; phylum Streptophyta; class Pinopsida; order Pinales; family Pinaceae; genus Pinus; species Pinus tabuliformis. The sequence continues at coordinate 2,066,973,697 of CM062818.1, read as the reverse complement.
AGTTGTCGACTTCTTGGTTCTGTAAATGCTTCAGGTTCCAAGATGCTTTTTCCTTGCTTGTCAAGTTCTGGAAATATTGTTGGAACTGGGATATTCGGAAACTTTTGAATGAGTCCCCACCCTGCTTCGCAATTCTTCCATTCATAACTTCCTTTGTTTATCAAATTTGGTTGGATAATTGTACCAACCTCTACCATTTCTGCAACCATATGTTCAATTTCAGTCCTTTGGGCATATGGATATCTATAAGGCTTGACGTTTGGAGGAACACATCCTGGAATAAAATGAATAGCATGATCATGATCACGAATACATGGGAGACCTTTAGGAGTCTCAAATTCCTTGGAATGATTGTCCAATACTTTTTGGAGATCTGGAGAAATACATGATTTCGATGTGTGAACAGTTAGCGAACATAATTGTGCAATTACACCTCATTTCTTTAGAAGCTTTGTCATTCCGTCAGAGTTGATTATCTTTCCTGGTTTCCCTGTGATACCCCTTAATTCAACTTCCTTTCCTTCTGAAGAAAATTTCATAAAATGTTCTTGAAAATTAAAATCTATTGTACCCAAGGATTGTAGCCATTGGACTCCTAGTACAACATCAACACCACCCATTGGAACAGAAAACATTGGGCTATTCAATGCATATTCTCCCGTGGATAGCTTGATATTATGGCACTTTCCAGAGCAATTTATGGTTCCTGCACTTACAACCGTCACTTGACACTCTGGTGCTAGATCTAGGAAGCAATTCAAGTCCTTGGCTATATTACAATTAATAAAATTATGGGTACTACCTGAATCAATCAACACTATTACCTTTTCTTCTTGATATGTCCTTCTATCTTTACAGTTTGAGGAGTGGTAATTCCGACGAATGCATTACAATATATGGTTGGATTCATTTCTTCTTTCTCTGGGGCTAGTTCCTGGTCAGTATCCTTTTCTTTTGATGTTTCTTGATACTTTTCTTCCTGATATTTCACTGTTTGAACCTTCTTCTTCTTGATATGTCCTTCTATCTTGAGAGTTTGGGGAGTGGTAATTTCTTCCAATACTTTACAAGATATGGTCAGATTCATTTCTTGATGCTCGATGTGATCTTTCACTTCTTGAACATTTTTCTTCTTGATATGTCCTATCTTGATAGTTTCAGGAGTGGTAATTCTGGCCAATGCATTACAAGATATGGTTGGATTCATTTCTTCTTTCTCGATGTGATCTTTCACTTCTTGAACCTTTTTCTTCTTGATATTTCCTTCTATCTTGAGAGTTTGAGGAGTGGTAATTTCTTCCAATGCTTTACAAGATATGGTCAGATTCATTTCTTGATGCTCGATGTGTTCTTTCACTTCTTGAACATTTTTCTTCTTGATATGTCCTTCTATCTTGATAGTCTGAGGAGCAGTAATTCCAGCCAATGCATTACAAGATATGGTTGGATTCATTTCTTCTTTCTCGATGTGATCTTTCACTTCTTGAACCTTTTTCTTCTTCATATGTCCTTCTATCATGAGAGTTTGAGTGGTAATTCTTTCCAATGCTTTACAAGATATGGTCGGATTCACTTATTCTTTCTTTGGGGTTGGGTCCTGGCGTATATCTTCTTCTTTTGATGTTTCTTGATCCTTTTCTTCCTCCTCTTCATACTCTATGTAAAATAATTTCTTCTCAGCACACTTATGACCTTTAGTGCATTTTCCATCACAATTTTAACAAAGCCCTTTTTCTCTTTTTTCTTCCAATTGTTGTGGTGTAACCCTTGTAGGTTGTGGAAGGCTAGAAGAAACAACACTTCCATCTTTATAGTTGTGAGGGGTAGACTTCCTTGTTGCCATAATTTTACTTTCCACTATGTAACAAAGCCCTTTTACTCTTTCCAATTGTTGTGGTGTTGCTCTAAAGAAGGTGTTGCTCTTTGTATCCTCATAATGTGCTATCATTTCCTCCGTGAAAATTGACCACGTAACAAGTTGTTTACGAGAAAAAAGCCTTTTATACCATAAAAATTGATCCAATTCTAAATATGAAGATGCAATACATACCTTTTGTAACAGTGGTACACTAAGTAGATCAAAATATTGCTCCATCTGAAGTATCCAATTTACCGGATCCTTGCCATTAAACTTCCTCATCTTGATTTTTCTTGATTTTAGGAGTTCGATATTGAAACGAATGTAACTCTGTACTTTCGGACCTTTAAGTTTTGAAGTTGTGACCCGCAGTAGCCCTCTGCATCCTCTTTCCAATGCCACCAGTTTGATCCAAATTGGATTCTCTAAGGAAGAGTTATGCCAAATCTCCCACAGTGACCTGATTATAGACTAGTTCAGTAGAGCGAACTTGTATGACGTGCCATGTGTCACTGTTTTGGATCTTTGGCTTTGAAAAATATATACAGGAAACTACAGTTCGTCCTCTTTCTGTACCTTCTTACGAAATTTCAATCTGATGCTCAGAGAGAAAGTTATGATGATTTTCCCCAGGTCACCTGTTTGGAATGTAATTCAGGAGTCAGCAAAAAGACCAACTTCCTCAGATCATATGTCCGCAAATATAGCGCAAAAAGCTCCGAAATTAAGACCTGAGGTTCAGTGCGATTTCATCTCAAACGTTTTTTTTTTTTCACTTCTGAAACGTCACAGAAAAAAGTTATAGTGAAAATGCCATGGTGACCTATTTGGAGCAGTGAAACCCTAGAATCCAAAGCTCTGATACCAAATGTTATGAAACTAGCTCACAAAAATATAGAAAAGATAGATCAACGCCTTATAATTTAGCCTCTTCGAGGGGGAAACCTCCTTTACCTTACATAAATGAACAATTCTTGGATGATACAAATGAAAATACCTCCTTTCTATATATAGGAGTCTAAGGGGTCATAATATAATCAGAGCCGACATAACAATAATAATGTAAAGGCATAATAATAACAATAGTGGGCTTCTATGGGGCACAATAGTAACAATATGGGGACTACATGGGTACAACAATATAATAAGGGGGTAGTACTAATAACAATAAGGGATTACACTAGTAGTATAGGGGCCTAACATGGACACATAACAAACAAGAGGTTCCAAAGTAGTCCTAAAAGTACATAAATGATACATAAATACAATGCAACCTCAGGAGGGTGCCATATAAGAGTGAGATGTCCCTAACCCCAATGGTAAGGATCTATGACATACGAATAGATGATTTGATTTCGAACATGGTAGAAACCGTTTGATTACCAATCAATGAGGTGTATTGTTAACAGACGCGAGGGGACCCACCAATGATGAAAATGGTCCCTAAGATACCTAGCACAATATAGTGAGTGTGAATAAATGAGTTGGTGTGAGACACTAATGGACTCAACCGATCAAGACTCAATAATGTAAACCCACTGTCAATCACGAGGAAGCCTGCCACTAAGGATTGCATGCTCCAAGGTATTGTTGGTTCTTAGTTCAAGCTCTTAGATAATGAGCTGAAGTCGACAGGAGAAGATACGTCGAAGGAGGGCCTTGATGTATCCCCCATCAATCAACATGGAACATACCAAGAGGATGTGAATGAATGAGGTCATGATATGATGAAGTATAATTGGTACATGGGTGGTTGACACAAAAAATATCAACAGGAAATTGCAAATGACACTGGCTAAGACTTCCCTTGAACATATAATGGCACGACAAAAAAGTGACTTGGAAACATGACTAATGAGCACCACATGATATCGTGCAACAATGTAGGAGGCATTGAAGCACACTCCATATATTTGGAAGAGTAACTAGCTAGAGGAGTAAACATACTCATATGTATGGTACGACTCTTAGGCAAGCTAAAACCCAACCGCGAGATAATGAATTAGATAGGTGTCGTGTTCAAGGGAGATGTGACTGACACTACCATTTTTATGAATAACAAAAATAAATGTTCCCTTCCCATTTTCTCTTTTTAGTCTCCTTCATGGTTTAATGAGCATGAAAGAGAAGAAATATATGCTCAATAGGTTCCTTTTCTGTAAAGTTTAATGAGGTCAAAAAAGAAATAAAAGTACACTCATACCCTTCTCATGGTTTAATGAGCTTTGAGAATGGAAAAGAGATCACTTTCCCACTTTAAATTTATGTAACGAGCAAGAAAACATGGAAATAACTTGACATTTTTGTTTAGATTTTACCACCATGAAAAGATAGCAAAAGAAGAACAAGATTTTCATAAATTTAGTAGGTTGTGAAAAGAGCACCAAAAGGAACTCAGTGTCTTCAATTATTGTTATGAAACTAGCTCACAAAAAGATAGAAAATAAAGATCAACGCCTTAGAACTTAGCCTCTTCGACGGGGCAACCTCCTTTACATTACACGAATGAACAATCCTTAGATGATACAAATGGAAAATCCTACTTTCTATATATAGGAGTCTAAGGGGTCCCAATATAATCCAAGCCAATATAACAATAATAATATAAGGGCACAAAAATAACAATAAGGGCTACACTCACAATAGTAATGGGGGAATCACTAGTATTATAGGGACTTAACATGCCCCTCTTCTTCAAAAAAGTGTTGTCCTCAACGCTTGAGTAGTTATGGATACTTATGTATAAAATTCTCATCCTCCCATGTGGAATCTTCAACGGGTAAGTTCTTCCACTTGACAAGATACTCCGAAATTGATCGATTTCACAGTTGTCGAGTTCTTGTTTCTGTGACTGCTTCAGGTTCCAATATGATTTTTCCTTCCTCGTCAAGTTTTTGCAATATTGTTTGAACTGGGAACTTGTCACCAATAACCTTCTTTAAGCATGAAACATGGAAAACTAGGTGCACTCAGGAAGCTATAGGAAGCTCCAATTTGTATTCCATAGTACCAATCTTTTGCAACACCTTGTACGGACCATAATACTTTGGTGATAATTGATTATCCTTATTAACTTGCTTGAGGGGCATTTGTTTATATGGTTGTAGCCGTAGAAATACCCAGTCACCTATATCAAAACTTCTTTCGCTGCGATGTTGATAGGCCTGTTGTTTCATTTATTCTGTGCCAAAGTTAGGTTGTCCTTTAAGAGTTGGAGAAGTTGTTGATGCTTGATGTGATATTCCACTACTTGAACCTTAGAATTTTCTCTTAAATATGATGTGATGGACGGTGGGTGATATCCATAAAGTACCATAAATGGGGTCATTTGTGCTGCAGTATGGAAGGAAGTGTTATACCACCATTCAGCCAAAGGAAACCATTTGACCCATTGAGTCTATTTATTAGATACAAAGCAATGAAGATATCCTTCCAAACATTTGTTTACTATCTCAGTTTTCCCATCAGATTGAGGATGATAAGATGAGCTATGAGCTAACTGAGTACCAAGACAGGAAAATAATTATGTCTAAAAATTTCTAGTGAAAATGGGATCTCTGCCGCTTACAATAATCTTAGGGTTTCCATGTAGCTTTTGAATTGTTTCCATTTATGCAGTAGAAACTGTACTGGATTTAAATGGATGAGATAAGGCAAAAAAGTGTGCATACTTGGTAAATCTATCCACTACCACCATGATGACACTCTTTCCTTTGGACTTGGGTAAACTTGTGATAAAATCCATTGAAACATGTTGAAAAGTGTGCAACAAGAAATGCTTGTTGAGAGTGCAACAAGATGATGGAGCTTAGTGAAAAGAGTCGCCTTCACTAAGTGGGCCCGCAGGCTATTTTTGGCGCAAGTCTATTTTTAGACTATGTCTATTTTTAGACATATGGATCATGTCTATGGATGATTGATCAAGTTGGGAAAAATAGATGGACTTCTATTTTTGATGAAAGTGTGAGTGATCACAGTGTGAGTGATTACAGTGTGAGTGATCACAGTGTGAGTGATCAAAGTCAAAAATAGAAAAGTCAAATATTATTATCTCACAATAATATTTGGACTATAAACTTAATCTTATTCTCTTGGAGCACTTCAGTTTGAACTACGGAAGTGGCACATGCAGCTGTCAGAAGGAAATTCGTTTTTCTTATGAGTCAGTTGAGTTGTTGCATGCATGACTTCAGTTAGAACTCAAGTGAGTTGAGTTTAGTGGACTGGAGGTACAGTTGATGGAGTTGTGTTCAGTTTAGCTTTGTTAAACTGGTTGTATTTAGTCTAACTGATCAATAGACTAAAGATGAGTTGGGTGAATTAGTTATTAATTAATTCACACGTTATTAACTCGTAATGCAACTATAGAATACATCAGTTAACTCAGTTGCATGTCAGTGCATGTTCAGTTCAGCAGGGACAGGTGTTAGAGGATCAGATTGCTATCAGTTGTGACTATAGTTGTGCATGATGATTTGCACAATCAAAGGATTGAGTATGCCAATGAGTTTGCTCATGTATCTTCATGATATTATAGCTGTTGCTCACGTCCAACATAGTGTGGGTGACTATTTTGCAGTGTAAAATCGAGTTTGGGAAGCTATTCTCATCAGTTCTTGAGCAGGTATTGAGCAGTGGAGGCAGGCAAGCAGCGGGGGAGATTTGGAGATCAAATCTGAGCTGTATTGTGTGTAACAGGTGGAGATACTTGTGAGAAGTATTATGCTGTGTAATGTTACATGATTCAATCAATATAATATACAGATAGTGTGGGGTTTTTAGCGAGATGCTTTCCACGGGATACATACTGTGTGTAATGTTACATGATTCAATCAATATAATATACAGATAGTGTGGGGTTTTTAGCGAGATGCTTTCCACGGGATACATACTGTGTTTATGAGTTTGATTGATGCTTCTATGTGTGCCTGTGAATGTTTCTGCTTCTATAAATTGATGATCAACGTAGAGGAGATTATGTATTATACATGTTCCGCTTATAATTGTATGATCAGGATAATCTCTGTGAATATGTGTTAAATTATTCAAAATTTCTACATGGTATCGGAGCTAGATGATTTGTAGAAAAAATTTCTACATGGTATCAGAGCTGCTTGATTTGTAGAAGAGATTTTTACAGGATATCAAGCGAGGATTGATCATCAGATCTACTATTCAGGAAGTGTTTACATTCTATTTCTTCAGGCAGAGTCTGTAATCGGGCCAGGTAGCCTCTGGATTCATCCTTCTTTTGGAAGGTGAGATATCCGGTGAATGCCCATACAGTCGATCTCTGTACAAGAAATAATTTGTTCTCACGAATTCTAGATTGGAAGCAGTTGAGTTTTGTGCTGGTGGAATTCGAATTTAATTCCAAAGCAAGAGATAAAACTCAAAAACATTCAGTTCGAGAATGGAGATAGTATGCCCCAGTATCTCACGAGGTTCACTCAGTGTCGAGATGAGCTGGGAAGTGTGGGGGTTACTGTTGATGATGAGGATGGTGAGTCTAGGACTCCTTGACCTTCCTAAGAGTTGGCATAGCTACCAGGACTCGGTGAATGGAAGGGAGAAACTGCCAGGATGGGAGAGACTTTGGTCAGATCTTGTGCAGGAGGAGATTAGACGGAGCACCAGAGACAGTTCTTCATCTATGCATGATGAGGAGAACTGTGCCTTAGCGAGTAAGGCGAAGAAGGGGAAGGAGAAGGTTTCTCTTTTCGAATCTTGTTCTTCCAGTGATGGGAAGAAGGTTGACAAGGCGAAGGTGAGATGCTTTCGTTGTCATGAGATTGGTTCACGGGTCAAGAACCTGTATGCTCTTGAGGTTCAAGATGCATGCAAAGCCTTGAGTAGCAAGGCAACTAATGGAGACTTGGTGGTTGAGAGGGAGCATATATTACCTCTCAACATGCAGAGCCAGAAGAAGTCTCAGACGATTGTGGAGGAGCCACGATTGGTGCAGCAACTTCAGGAGATTGTGGAGGAGCCACAACAGGGGAAGCTGAGAGGAGATCGAGTAGAGACATCTACTCATCCAGAGACCTCCAGTAGGGGGAAACTTCAAGCCAGGTGGGCTGAGGGATCGCATGCATCCATACCTCCAGGTAGGAGGTGGGGTGATGTGGATTGATCATCCCAAGGAGGAGGGGCAGGATCCTTGAGGTACCCAACCTCTTGGATGAGACCTTGCTACAGGAGCCCCGATGTGTAGTAGCAGGAACTGACTGATTGGGTAGAGACAGATGCGGATGGAGCGGCAGAGAGCGACAGTGGGAATCCCAGGACAGCGCATAGCTAGCAGGCTGTAGCAATGCGAGAGGCACAAGTGTTTTGCACAGTGCTAGGTGGCACAGAGAGGTGTGCAATGGTGCGAGATGCATGGAGATGTTGCAGTAGCGCAGATGTCAGAAAGGGAGCACTTGTCAGCAGCAAGTAGAGCTTCAGCATCAGAGGATGTTTCTATCCCAATAGGGAGGTCAGTTGGGAGGTGCAGTGCGGATGCAATGCTGGGAGATAGAACCAGCAGCAGCACGGATGCAGTCAGAGATCAAAGTGACAGAGGCTAGAGCAGTCAGATACTGAAGAGCACATAGATGCAGAGTTTCAGTTGACAGAGGCAATAGCAGTCAGAGACTTTGATGACAGAGCAAGTGGACCGGCCAGATGTGTTGCATGGAGAACATTCCAGAGTTACAGGATCGGGTTTGAGAGGAATCCTTTCTTGTTGAGAGGGAGTGTTGAAAAGTGTGCAACAAGAAATGCTTGTTGAGAGTGCAACAAGATGATGGAGCTTAGTGAAAAGAGTCGCCTTCACTAAGTGGGCCCGCAGGCTATTTTTGGCGCAAGTCTATTTTTAGACTATGTCTATTTTTAGACATATGGATCATGTCTATGGATGATTGATCAAGTTGGGAAAAATAGATGGACTTCTATTTTTTATGAAAGTGTGAGTGATCACAGTGTGAGTGATTACAGTGTGAGTGATCACAGTGTGAGTGATCAAAGTCAAAAATAGAAAAGTCAAATATTATTATCTCACAATAATATTTGGACTATAAACTTAATCTTATTCTCTTGGAGCACTTCAGTTTGAACTACGGAAGTGGCACATGCAGCTGTCAGAAGGAAATTCGTTTTTCTTATGAGTCAGTTGAGTTGTTGCATGCATGACTTCAGTTAGAACTCAAGTGAGTTGAGTTTAGTGGACTGGAGGTACAGTTGATGGAGTTGTGTTCAGTTTAGCTTTGTTAAACTGGTTGTATTTAGTCTAACTGATCAATAGACTAAAGATGAGTTGGGTGAATTAGTTATTAATTAATTCACAAGTTATTAACTCATAATGCAACTATAGAATACATCAGTTAACTCAGTTGCATGTCAGTGCATGTTCAGTTCAGCAGGGACAGGTGTTAGAGGATCAGATTGCTATCAGTTGTGACTATAGCTGTGCATGATGATTTGCACAATCAAAGGATTGAGTATGCCAATGAGTTTGCTCATGTATCTTCATGATATTATAGCTGTTGCTCACGTCCAACATAGTGTGGGTGACTATTTTGCAGTGTAAAATCGAGTTTGGGAAGCTATTCTCATCAGTTCTTGAGCAGGTATTGAGCAGTGGAGGCAGGCAAGCAGCGGGGGAGATTTGGAGATCAAATCTGAGCTGTATTGTGTGTAACAGGTGGAGATACTTGTGAGAAGTATTATGCTGTGTAATGTTACATGATTCAATCAATATAATATACAGATAGTGTGGGGTTTTTAGCGAGATGCTTTCCACGGGATACATACTGTGTTTATGAGTTTGATTGATGCTTCTATGTGTGCCTGTGAATGTTTCTGCTTCTGTAAATTGATGATCAACGTAGAGGAGATTATGTATTATACATGTTCCGCTTATAATTGTATGATCAGGATAATCTCTGTGAATATGTGTTAAATTATTCAAAATTTCTACAAAACATCCTTCCAATGTTGACTTGGAATGAATAAAGGTTGTAATAGACTCGGGGTCTTACTTGTTCCAACTTTATTTTGTTGGCAAACCAAACATTCCGACACAAACTTTTGAATATTAGATTTAAGGCCATCCCAAAAAAATCCTTCTTAACCTTGTGGTAAGTTTTTAAAAATCCTGAGTGCCCTCCTGATGAGCACCAGTATTACAGCAAGAATGCTGCAACTCCTGGGCTACCACCTTTACTTTATCAACCTGAGGTTCGTACGAACTTGGAGGTGACAATGTTGTATACACAAGTAAAAGTGATGGTTTTTCCTTTTGTCACGGTTCAGCTGGTGAGAGACCACTGGGGTTTTCAAGCCAGACTTCTATGGAGTTACAAGAAGCTTGGTTTCTTGATTGAAGAAAGGGAAATCTACTCTAAGCGAGAGATACTCTATTGCAATAATGAAAAAGACCGAAATTCAATGCTAAATCACACCATTTCCTAATTAACTGCCAAGAAACTATACTTTGAAATAATGCTAAATTAAAATGAACCAAATGCTACTATCTAAGCATGGAAGTAATTAGCATCAAACATCACTAATGTGCAAGTAAAGGGATTGAAATAAATCTATTTTTTTCTTTCTGTATTTTCATGCAAAATCAAGTATGCAAACTAATTTCTTTTGGTGATGTGGCAGGTGAATTAAGGATGTTGGAGGATGGCTAGAAGGGTTAGGAGACAGTTGGATGGTGTGGGAGACCCTTGGGAGACCTTTGGTGACTTCCTAGAGGTTCGGAACTAACACCAAAGGGTCTGGGTATGACTGAACTCTGAAATAGCTGTGAAGTGTTTAAGTTAGTATTTGCAGATCTGTACGCGGGTTCGCTTTGATAAAAGCGTGTATACACGCTGGTTCGGCTCATCAGAGTAGCGTATGCATTATGAAATATGATATCTAAATTTGCAGTTGGTTCTAGTGGATGTTGCAGAGTTTTGGGTTCTGCTCTGTGTTCTGGTGACTGTTTTTTTATGACAGGGCTTCAGTGAGTCAGGGATTGATGATTGAGCATTCAATGATTGGTTAATGCAGTGGTGATTGATTTTTAGATTCAATGTTATTGATGGGTCCAGTATGAAAATTGGATGAAATGTGACCTTCATATTTTGGTGTTGTGATCCAGGAGTATCCAGTATGAAAATTTATGAAACGTGGTCCCTGGAGGAAGAGAGAAGGTCGTAGCCTTCTGTAGGCCGGTGCCTACGTATTGGTAAAAATATCGTCCAGTACAAGAGCTAGGGGGTTGGAGCTCCCTTCCAGTAGCAGCTTGAAAACGAGTGAAGGTTGGAGCCTTCAGTAGGTTGGCACCTACGTAATGGTAAACATAGTGGCCAGTACAAGAGCCAGGGGGTTGAAGCTCCCTTCTAGTAGTAGCTGGAAAACGAGTGAAGGTTGGAGCCTTCAGTAGGCCGGCGCCTATGTACTAGTAAACAGATCGGTTAGTACAAGAGCTAGGGGGTTGTAGCTCCCTTCCAGTAGAAGCTGGAGAATGAGAGAAAGTTGTAGCCTTCTGCAGGTGGGTGCCTGTATACTGGTATGAGTCTGCGCCAGTACAAGATTGTAAACCAATTTTTCTTATATTAAAAGAAGACAACAGCAAGTGGTTTTTGTCCCGCATTGGGTTTCCACCTTAAATCTTAGTGTTCATGTGTGTTTCTTATGTGTGATGGTCTATTCTGTTTTTACTGCACCTGGTTACTGTTTATATGGTTAATGAAGTTCTGATGCACTGATTAAAGATAAACATATGATGAATTAACTGAATCATAAGTTTGTCAGATATACGTTAGTTTCCTTAAACATTGTTGCATGTACACACGAGTTCCCTTAACTGAAGGAGCATATATAAATTTGAGTATGAAAAGAGAAAATTTATTGACTTGCTAATACTGATTCACCCCCCCGCCCTCTCAGTATTATTTCCAAAAATTGGTATCAGAGCAGGTCCTTTGATAGAAGCTTGATCGCTTGAAGGAGATCCGTAGAAACAATGGGAAAGAAGCTAAAGAAGAAAGTACCTCAGAAGAAGAACACAACTCAAAGGAACAGTGACAGCAGGAGAGACAATTGGCCGTTAGATGAAAGCAAGGATTTAGATTCCAAATCACCTCAAGATGAACAAGCAAATGAAGCATCAGATAAAATCATAGATCAACAAGATCTATTTAACAAAAGGGAGTGTGCCCTTAAAGAAGAAGTTAGCAGATTAAAAGCTCAGCTGGAGTGTGCCTTCAAAGTACGTCAAATGCTGCAGGATGAAGTGATATCATTAAAAAATAAGAAGAATGAAGCACTACCTCAAGCAGCTAAGGAACAAGAAAATGAGATTCTCAAATTAAGGCAACAAGTGGAAGAAGGAAGAAAGGCTGAAGAAATCTTGAAGAAGCAACATCTGGAAAAGGAAGAACAACATCAGGTTGAGGTAAATATCTTAAAAGGTAAATTAGAAGAAAAAGATAAACTGTTACGATTTCAAGACAGTACTAAGATTTTGGATGATATTCTTAGTAGTCAAAGATCTCCTGCTATCAAAACTGGTCTTGGTTTTTATGAATCTGTTGAAGGTGAATCTAGCTCACAGGGTGAGGCAAGGAACTCTAATGCAAAACCTGAAATGCTCAACAAGGAGATAAGAGGTCAACCCCATCAAAAACCAATTAAAGAAATCCTTCAAAGAAAATATTTTAATCCAAACTATGGAAGTGATAGTCGATTATTTTCTCATATGAATAATGTTGAGTGTTATGTATGTCATAATTTTGGACATGTTGCAGTGAGATGCAGAAGTAGAATGGTTCAAGACCATCACACAGAAAGATTATCACGTTCCAGGTACTTTAAGGGATATTGTTTTTTCTGCAATATGTTTGGTCACAAAGCCATTGACTGCTATAGAAGGAATATGAAACATATGAGATGTTATGCTTATAACAAGTTTGGGCATATATCAAAGGAATGCATGAGTAAAATTTGGACACCATACCAAAAGGATAAAACATCATCACACTCAAAGATATGGAAGAAAAAGGAAGTACAGTCAGAAAGATGTGACATAGTAAGTTGTGAGAAAAGTTGGTTTGACTAATCTAGGAGGTGAATTAAAGCCCATATAATTACCCAATGATGAGGCTCATCACCTCCTAAGGGAAAGGCGTGCAATTCCATAAGAATCTTTTGTTTGAATTGGGAATTCTGACATAGGTATAAGCGATCTTTGTACCATAACAAATCATTTTTCCAGCTAAATGTATCAGATGTACTAGGATCTTATTGTAGCTTTTGAATGAGTGCCCACACTTCTTCGTCATTCTTCCATTCATCCCTTGCTTTGTTTATCCAATCTGGATGGATAATAGAAATGGCACAAAGAAATGCTTCGACATCCTCATCCTTTCTTGAGAGTGCATCTGCCACAACATTTTGCTTCCCTTTTTTGTATATTATTTCAAAGTCATAACCCAACATTTTTGTGACCCATTTTTTCTGCTCTTCTAAAGATAATCTTTGTTCTAAAAAGTATTTAAGACTACCATGATTTGTTTTTACCTTGAAGTGTCTTCCCATTAGGTAGGGTTTCCATTTCTTAATTGCATGTAGTATTGCCAACATTTGCTTCTCATAAATAGCTTTGTGTAAATACTTTCCTTTGATTGGATGACTTTCAAAAGCAATGGGTCATTCTTCTTGCATTAAAACAACACCAATTCCATTTTTTGAGGCATCACATTCCACAATAAAGGTTTTTATGAAGTCCGGTGTAGGCAAGACCAGTGCTTGGCACATTGCCTCTTTAAGATGTTCAAAGGCCTTCGTTGCTTCTGGAGTCCATAAAAATGCATATTTCTTCAATAATGTTGTTAGAGGTGCTGCTATTCTCCCATAATTCTTAACAAACTTGCGATAATACCCTGTCAACCCGAGAAATTCTCGCAGATGATTTATGGAAGTGGGGATTTTCCATTCCTTAATGGCTTTAATTTTGCTAGGGTCTACCTTAACACCTTCATGAGATACAATATGACCAAGATATTCCACCTCTTGTACACCAAAAAAACATTTGGAGCTTTTTTCATATAATTGTTTCTCCTCCAATAGTTTGAGCACCCTGTCAACATGTTGAACATGATCCTTCCAAGACTTGCTATAGATTAGTATATCATCAAAAAATACTAACACAAATTTTCTAAGGAAGGGTTTGAAAATGGAATTCATCAAACCTTGAAATGTAGAAGGTGCATTAGTAAGGCCAAAAGGCATGACCAAAAATTCATAATGACCCTCGTGAGTTCTAAATGTTGTTTTCAGAATGTCTTCAGTCTTCATTCTAATTTGATGATATCTTGAACGAAGATCCAACTTGGTGAAGTAAATTGATCCATGCAATTCATCCAATAGTTCATCAATGACAGGAATGTGAAATTTATCTTTAATAGTGAGCTTGTTGAGCTCCCTATAATCCAGACACATGCTCCATGATCCATCCTTCTTGTGCACCGATACTACTGGAGAAGAGAAAGAACTTTGACTAGGTTGAATTATACCATCCTCTAGCATTTATGCAACCTTACATTCAATTTCACTCTTTTGGGCATAGGGATATCTGTAAGGCCTGATGTTTGGAGGAACACTTCCTGGAATCAAATGACTAGCATGATCATGATCACGAATAGGTGGGAGACCTTTGGGAGTCTCAAATACCTTGGAATGATTGTCCAAGACTTTTTGGAGATCTGGAGAAATATATGATTTCGATGTGGGAACCTCTAGTGAACATAATTATGCAATTATGCCTCGTTGTTCTTTCTTTAGAAGATTTGTGCAATTACACCTAGTTGTTCTTTCTTTAGAAACTTTGTCATTCCATTACAGTTGATTATCTTTCCTGGTTTCCTTAGATACCTATTAATTCAAATTCCTTTCCTTTTGAAGAAAATTTCATGAAAAGTTCTTGAAAATTAAAAGCTATTGTACCCAAAGATTGTAGCCATTGGACTTCTAGTACAACATCAGCACCACCCATTGGAATGGAAAGCATTAGGCTATTCAATACATATTCTCCCATGGATAGCTTGATATTATGGCACTTTCCAGAGAAATTCATGGTTCCTCCACTTGCAACCATCACTTGACACTCTGGTGTTGGATATAGGAATCAATTCAATTCCTTGGCTATCTTCTAATGAATAAAATTATGGGTACTCCCCAAATCAATCAACACTATTACCTTTTTCTTCTTGATATGTCCTTCTATCTTGATAGTTTGAGGGGTGGTAATTTCGGCCAATGCATTACAAGATATGGTTGGATTAATTTCTTCTTTCTCTAGGGTTTGTTCCTGGTGTATATCCTCTTCTTTTGATGTTTCTTGTTCCTTTTCTTCCTCCTCTTCACAATCTATGTAAAATAATTTCTTCTCAGCACACTTATGACCTTTAGTGTATTTGCTATCACAACTATAACAAAGCCATTTTGCTCTTTTTTCTTCCAATTGTTGGGGTTTCAACCTTGTATGTTGTGGAAGGCTACGGGAAACAACACTTCCATCCTTATAGTTGTGAGTGGTATGCTTCCTTGTTGCCATAATTTTTCTTTCCAATTTTCTTGCTAACCTAAATGCCTTCTCCAATGAGTCAGGTTCCTAAAGGCGAACCTCATGTTGGATGTTATTCTTTAAAGTCCCTATGAACACATCAATCCTATGCTCCTCTGGAATATCTTTTACCCTTATATTCAATTTTTGGACTTCCTCAATGTGCTCCATCATTGAACCCTTTTGTCTGAGGTTTATCAATTTACTAAAAAAAGTGTTTCTTTTTGTATCCTCATAATGTGCTATCATTTCTTTCGTAAAAATTGCCCAAGTGACAATTTGTTTACGAGAGAAAATCCATCGATACCATACAAACTAATTTGGTTCCAAATATAAAGTTGCAATGCATACCTTTTGTGTGTTTTTCACATTATGGAGATTAGAATATTGCTCCATATGTAGTATCCATGTTACAGGATCCTTGCCATCAAACTTCCTCATCTCAATCTTTGGAACATGGTGGGTCTTCAATCCAACGTTAGAGTCTATGAAATCATGATTAACATTTATTTATTTCGCATCATGAGTTTCCTTTACGACCCTTTCACCATTAGTAAACATTTCTTGTAGCAACGTTGTCAAATCTATCTTCAATTCTTCCATTTTTCCTTCCATCTTAGCTTCCATGTCATTCATATTAGCTTCCACACATTTCTTTAAACCATCCATCTTAGCTTCCATGCCTTTCTTTAAACCATACATCTTAACTTCTGTTACTTTTTGTGAGAGTGAATTTTGTTGCACTTGGTCTCGTAATTTTGATATATCATGTTGCATTTCTTCCTCTTATTCATGAGTCATGCTAGATATTTCAGGTTTCTTACTAGGTTTTTCCATTTGATTTCTTCGGGGTATCAATTAATGATAATTATGCTTCACTATGCCCTTTGAATTCCTTCAAACTAATTTTTCAAACCAAACTTATGCAAAATTTAAAAAAAACTACACACCTTTTTTCACTTTATAGGAGCTCGATATTGAAGCTGATGTATCTCTGAAATTTCGGATCTTCAAGATCTGAAATTGAGAAATATGATAGCCCTCTAAGTCCTCTTTCCAATGTCACCAATCTGATCGAAATTGGATTCTCGAAGAAAGAGTTATGCCCAATCTCCCAAGATGGTCTGATTATACACTTTTTCAGTAGAGAAAACTTGTATGAAGTGCCACGTGTCATTGTTTCAATCTTCAGACCTGAAAATGGTGCACAAAAAACTACAGTTTGTTCTCTTTTTGTAACTTCTTATGAAATTTCAATCTAGTGCTCAGAGATAAAGTTATGACGATTTTCCCAAGGTCGCCTATTTGGAATGTAATTTGGGAGTCTGCAAAAACCCTAACTTCCTCAAATCATATCTTCGAAAATATAGCGATACAAGATATGAAATTCGGACCCGAGGTTCAGAACGATTTAGAATCAAATGGGTTTTTTTTTTAGCTTCTGAAACATTGCAAAAAAACAATTTATAGCAAAAATTCCATGATGACCTGTTTGGAGTAGCGAAACCCTATAATCCAAGCTCTGAAACCAACTCACAAAAAGATAGAAAATAAATATCAACGCCTTAGAAATCAGCCTCTTCGAGGGGGAAACCTCCTTTACATTACAAAAATGAACAATTCTTGGATGATACAAATGACAAAACCTACTTTCTGTATATAGGAGTCTAAGGGGTCACAATATAATCCAAGCCGACATAACAATAATAATATAAGGGCACAACAATAACAATAGTGGGCTTCTATGGGGCACAATAATAACAATATGGGGACAATAGGGGCACAAAAATAACAATAAGGGCTACAATGAAAATAGTAATGGGGGAATCACTAGTATTATAGGGACCTAACAATTATTAACAAGGATTAAAACAAGTCAAAAAGGAGCTTAATGTTGTTGAGGGTTTAATGAGCATAAGAAGGACATTAAGGAAGCTCGTCCTAGAGAAACAAGTGGTATAAAATTTAGCATCTTGTTTTGCTATGATGGAACCACTCAAAGCATATGGAGACAAAGAGGTTGGGCTATAAGGCCACTCATAGTAGTAGTTCCTCTAAGAAAGGGTAAAACACTGAGTGAAATCGGACGATAGGTCAAGCAGAGGATGATGATGGAATGAGAAAACCAAGGCTCATAGTGCAAAAATAGTATGATAAAATGTGGCAATCACGAGGGATAGAGCATGGAATATTCCCAAGGTAAGGTCATAAATATGAAAAATAATATGACATGAGGCTTATATTTTAGGTCATGATGGGAAAGAGGGATGGATTTTGAAAGAAAATAAAAATGACTGCATGGATACCAAGATGGAAAAAAGGTGCTAAACTAGGGCATCCATGTACACGTAGGCTCTACAGCCAAGATATAACGTGCATAAGAGAGAGGCTAATGTTGCAGCTTGGCAGGTTCAGACCTAAAGCACAATGAAAGTGGTACTAGTGGTCAATAATGCAAGAGAGATGGCAGTTAGAGAGCTACCCCTATATGTCAAGTTCGAGAGAAACACACTTAAGGTCCAATGGATGTCACAATAGAAACACCACCCTATCCTATAAAAATCATCCAGAAATATTAGACCCATGGTTAAATCGCATAATGAAAGAAATAAAACATGGATGAGGTCAAAATAGGAGCATATATTTTTTATTTTTTTGAATTTTATATATTTTTTGGATTATTGGCATATATGAGATATTAGAAAAGAGATCACATCACACACCAAACCAAAAGGATATGAAAACATCACACACCAAACCAAAAGGAGATGAAAACATCACACACACTCCTATGTAAAATATGTACAAGCGTAACTTAGTCTAATAGCTCATGTTGAGGTGTGCCCACTGCCGGGCACAGACCAAGGATTTCCATACACGAACTCATGGAGGAGTGGAGGTACCATATGGCACACCATGATGGGGCCATGTCATATAATGTTGAACTACTCGATGATACCAGGGAAAACCCAAAACCATAGTGTTATCAACAATGACTTGAGGACATTCAAGGTGTGTGGTCTCGTAAGCTAGTGGATCTCCTTGACAAGTACTAGCAAGATGTAAAGGGGGTACAAGGCACTCGTCGATAGGTGGATAGGAATTGGAAAATTCATTGGAAAGTGAAGCATTAGAAACTCAAGACTTGACTTGTTCCATGGGTGGCACTCTCAGGAGGGTTGAGGAGATGCCCCTTGGGTCGATTCAAGGTTTTGTTTACCAATATATACCTTTTCCAATTCAAGAATACTATAGGCATGAAGATGCATAATCTCCCTAGGATGAGCAATAGGTGAATCCATGACCTCCAAGGTGACTTGTTGAGAATAAGACTCATTATCAAGGGAGTCATGTGGAAGAGTCATAGTGATGACCCATGTGGGTAAAGGATCCTAGTTATAATCCATATTTGGATGGAGTTTCTTACCAGTGTTAGGAGGTATTGATGGGACTACTGAAGAGGAAATATATTCCATTAAAGGCGACATATTCTCACCATGAATGTTATAGACATTTTTGGGCACTACTACCCCAAGCATGAAATGTCCATAAACCAAGGGCTCCTAAGTCCCTAAAGGTGTTGTTCTAACCCCTAAAGGAACAAGGTCAACTGATTACAGCTTCTCCCAGAAGTTCTCCATGAAAAAATTGCTCAGAATTGGTCAAAACAGGATCATTTCAGCTGCTCCATAGGCCAGGTGTGTTGCATCTCACCTAAGTACACTGTGTGGGTGCGTTGCAATTCAAAAAGCCCTTCTATGGGGTGCGATGGGCAAGAAATGACAAATGTCAGTGTCATTCCGCGAGGTGGAGAGGCAATGGAAACTTCCAGAAACTTCTCCTGTGACACTTGCCTCTCTAAATTCGACCAAGGATGAGTAAGAGATCATCAATCTCCAAGTGGAAGAAAGAACTATCAGAGGGAAGACACTAATCAAATCACAAGCTGACTCATCTCCCTTACAGATATCTATATATGGATCCCTCATCGCAGAGATCCAGAGGCTGGAATTTTGCATATTGTAAGGAATTGTTGTTGGTTTCTTGAGACAAACATTAGATTGTTGGGTGATCTAAGCTTTGTATGAGGTGAAGAGGGGATTCCTTGCTGAGAGGTTGATGCTGGGTCAGAACAACTGGTTGTAACTCCTCTTGGCTTTTTCTTGTTTATCAATAAAAGCTATTCAAGTTTTCCTCCATACTCTTGTGTCATTTATGTTTGCTGCATTTGTATGGTCAATTTACATCTGATCCTAGATTGTTTATGATTATAGATCCATGTCTTTGTATAGTGCTATGCTACTGTGATCTTACAGGTACTCTGTGAAGCTGGGCGTGCAAGGGAACAAGTAGCGAAAGACTATCAAGGAAGAGAGGAATCAAACCAGGAGATTAGCGCAAGACAGAGGTTGGTCTTCTTTGTTCCTCTCTATCTATACTTTATAAAGGAAAAACGAAAGTAGCTTTACTTTGTTTGTTTCTAAGGTAGCTATCACACCTTAGTGGGATAAGCAGTTCTGAGTAGACACTTTTCCCTGTAACAAAATGGCGACTCTGCTGGGGATGAATTAGTTTGTTTGTTTATCTTCCTTGTTGTCTATTTCATAAACTTACAGACGGAGTCTGAAGTCGTGCCAGGTAGCATTCGAACTGCGTTTTCCATAGCAAATGCAAAGTAGATAAATGCCACTTCAGTCCATCTCCGGGATCTGTTTATGATTTAAACAACTGATTCACAAACTCTCTGATTGCCCTTGTGATAGCTCTTAGATCCTCCTTAGATCTACCCTTGATTGTTGAATTACTGATTACCTTTTGCTCGGCCAAAACCCATGAACTGAACTGAAAACTGTGACCCGGAACCCAAGCAAAGTCTCGTTTCTGGCCCAGCGCAGGTACTATTCTGAGAATCTGAAATTCAGCGCACTTCCCGAGTGTAGAAGGTGCGCTGCATTTCAAATTCCCTGTGTTACAGGTGCGCTGATCAGACTAGGCTTTGTGCAGTGTTGGTTTCTGTGATTCATTCTTTCCAGTTCTATTCATGAATTTTGCTGCCTGTGATCAATATATCTCTGTTTGAAATACCTTTTCCTTGCTGTTATTATGCCTCCTTTGTACAAAAGAACTGTAAATGTTTTTGTGTGTTTGTTGAGTCATTTTCAGTTCTCCTTTGCAAAAGTAACATAATCGTACTGTCGTCCTTTGATTTGAAAGTGTCGCAAGTGTCGATTTCAATCATAGGAAAGAGTTTGATTGTTGTTGATAGTCGATTATCTTGTTACTATTGTTTTTGGTCTGAATTTTTGATTTTTCAAAGTCAAAAATAAGTATTCATTTCAAAATCGTAAGATGTTGTGATTGTCTCCATTTTTTATTTCGAAAAGAAACTTGTTGATATTTGTTGCTTGAAAAGAAATTCAGATTTGTGCATCAAATTTCTTCTTATCATTCATATACTAAGAAAGTCAAAAACAAATACATGCATGTGAATTTGCATTTAGACAGTCTGATTGGTTTGATTTAGGAAAGTGCATTTAGAGTATGCTCTTTGCTCTTTGTGAAAGGATTATGTCTTTCTTTCCTTAGTAGCTAGGATTTTCATTGCACAAAGAAGATAAAAAGATTGTTTATCATCTTAGATTGCATTTTAGGAATTACATCTACATCTCGCGGTGAACCTGAAAGGCAAACTTCATAAACAAGATCAACTATAAAATAAATTTAATGAATCTAACAAAGCTTTGGAACCTAACGCAAAACATTTAGAAGTCTAGGCTAGAGACGTATTCCGGCGTCCTAAAGCCTGGTAACTATTGTTCTCACTGATGGTTGGGTGATTCCTCCACTTTGAGACGATAAGTGCCAGTACGGACTTGTGCTCCCACGTACCGTCGAGTATATTTTGGGAGACCACAATAGGATTAATCCTTTATCCATAGGAAGCTGTGTCTGCCGCCCTATCGATCGCAATGCACTGAACACAACATTCGGGAAGATTGACTGTCGTACCATAAAAAGTATTCTGCAGTTTTTCGATTGGTTTGGTAATCCCTCTACCTAGATTTCCAGAGCAGTCCCTTTCGTTCCTTTTCAGACTCTTTAACGGAAAAGGTCCATCTGAGCACTTGTCACTTCAGGCTCATTAAAAATCGAAGGCGACTAGATTCATCTTTTGTTTTTTCTCGACTCTTAAAAATTGAAAAAACAAGTTGTGTCAAAGCGTCTAAAATTTATTTTAAACGGAATATTCATTACCCTTTCCGACGTTGATCTTGGGTTGAGAAAATGGAATCCACCAACCAAGGAATTCCCCTTGGAGGAAATCCTAGTCCCTTCTCCTCTTGGGGAGATGTTGGTGCACCCCATATGGCCACATTGTCTCTTCCAGGATTGACAATCGGCTTGCCTATATGGCTCTTCTCAACCTCTGTCGTTCAGAACACCGCAATTCCTGAACAATCGAGTCAGCAACTAGATGAGTCCAGAGTTACCCACCAACCTTCTACTTCCTCTAATTCTTCCTCTCCTCCTTCCTCTTTGCTTGATGGGGCTGGTAAAGCCAATAGTCAAGTACCTGAGAAGAAGAAGGAAAAGAAGAAGAAAGAGAAGAAGAAGAAGGAGCCAAAAGCGAATGGGCGCAAACGAGCGTCGTCTAGTGAAAATCCACGCACTGCACCGACCAGGCCTAAATCACCATGTGTCATTTGCAAAGGAGACCACTATCATAGAGATTGTACTTGCATCCCTCGGATCTTAAGGGACTGGTCTCCTCATTTGCACAACCCGGTGTCGTCAACCTCTGATGATCATGTTGAAAACACACCGTCGACTAGTGAAAGTGAAGCCCCAGGACAAAAAGGAAAATATAGATTTCCTTGTAAACTGTGCGAAGGCGATCATGCCGTCCACCATTGTCCCTTCTTAGACGAGGCTGAAAGAGTTTTGGACGATCGTCCGGTTTCACTGTTACGACTTCCTCCTGGATATAAAAAACTCTTGCCAAGTCCGTCACTAGTTGAAAATCTGGCTGGCCCGCTCAGGTGGTCAGCTGAAGCATCTATCATTGAAGACAAACCATCTGAACCCATACCAGATGAAAGTCAAAAGGTCGAGGCGGCAGTTGACCCGGTCTTGCCTTCAGAGGTTCCATCTTCAGATGATACAGTCACCGAAGAGAACAAGGATGACACCGTCCAAATTCTTTTCGTAAGCACAGACTCCAATGAACATGGGGGCAATTTACCCGTTCCTTTACCGCAGGAAGGAATTTCGTCAGAGTCATACCTGGCCATCTATTCGGTCCCACCTCCAAGCAACCTAGTTGTCTCCTTTGATTGGAATCAACTAGGCAGACCCCGTTTACCAGCTAGTGTACCATTCCGAATCATTGTTCAAATATATAGAATGGTTATGGCTGGTACCATCATAGATGAAGGGGATTCTGTGAGTATCCTTTCCTCGACTGCTTGGAAAGCGCTTGGTTCACCATCGCTTTTGCCTGAGATGAGAAATCTAACAGGCTTTGATAAAGGAACCAGTCGACCATTAGGGATCCTTCCCAATGTACCCATAACATTGAGAGGAAAAACCATTCAAATGAACGTAATGGTAGTTCAAGGACCCTTGGATTATAATCTACTCCTTGGACGAGACTATATTTATTGCATGGGAGCAATTGTCTCCTCACTCTTTAGAGTAATGTGTTTTCCGCATGAAGGAAGAGTGGTCAAGCTCGTAGACCAGCTTTCATTTCCCGGATCACACAGAGCAAATAGTCATATACCATCCCTGAATGGTCTTTTCACGCAAGAAATGTCTCAATCCCCAGTCCATCCGCCTGATGAGCGCGAGTAATCCGGGGGACATGACTGAAACTCAGGGGGCATGCATCCTGGTCTGCTTCAGCAGGAAAACTTCGGGTATAGGGTAGGTTTCTGCGAGAAAATATGACTAGTCTGTACTCCCGTCTGTGATTGGAAGAGGGGGTTATTCTGGAATAAGATTCTCTTGTCAAAGTTATGTGGGTTGGTAAGCATCGCCGCTCACCTTTGTTTATTTCGATAAACATCGCCGAAGAAGTGTTTTGTTTACATAGTAAATAGAACAATCTTTGGTAACCTGTAAGAGGTAGATCTCTCCCGGTAAAACAAATGTTTTAATGGAAGGAAGAAGGGGTAACCTTGAAACTCTGTTTTATACCTGGGGGCATGCAAACCTTTTGGCATGCAAGCGAAGAGAAACTATTTTTTTTTTAAATTTGTAGGTCCTCTAACCCTTTAAACTCGTAGGATTGGTCGTTTCCTAACTTGCATAAAGAAAGGATGTGGGGCAAAACTCTAAAAGTTGTCGTTTTTATATATGAGACATTCTTATCACACGACTGGATTAATCGAGCAGTTTTAGCGCGGACTTCATGCTCGTTAAAAAATAAACATAAGCAATGAGCACATGTTCCTCCAGAGTTTAAGCTCATTAAAAAATGAACCAATTTCCGGTAAATAACCATCGTGAATGTAATACTTCAGTCGTTAAAGCCTTAGTCGTGTTTGCACCGTGTTGATGCCCCGAAATTCGTTGCAACAACATCGGGGAAACCACCCGGTCCGGAACTTAGTGCAGCTCCTTTTCCGTTTGGAATAGTGGCTCCGACTGGGGATAACGGGACCAGTTTCCCAAAGATCATAAGTAAACGGGATGGATGGATGATTTAAGATATGAAATGATAATAAACAAAATAACTAAACTATAAAAGAAATACCTAAACTATAAACTAATCCCGGGACTTATCAATTCAGACAGTACAGCGTTTAATAAACTATGCTTAATGACAGGCATATAGATGACGCTAACAACAAGCATAGATGTTTAATCATTTGAGATTGCTCTGCGTAAGTAGTTACGCAGAGCTATAATAGCGAATTACTGTACTCCGTTATTTATATCATTGATACATACATGGGTGAAAGATAACAAATCTCAAAACATTCAATAGTGATATGAAATAAAGACCTGTTGTTGTATTACATACATGTATTCAATAACAGCAAAGTAATAACACAGCAATCGATATAATTGAAAAGAGAACAGATACAGATAGTAGTACCATGCAAGCTGTTTGATCAATCCAATGTATTAATCACTATGTAGCAGTCCTTCCTTCCAACCAGAAAGCATTCCAAGCAAATGACAATAGTGCACAATTTACTTAAACAGCATTCCAAGTAAAATTAAGGACCAGTGGTCGAGTTTCAAAAAGAATATAAACTGAAGCACAATAGTGCAAACTTCAGCCTTTTAGTCTTTTACAAAATTTTACGACCCTTTCCAAAACAATGAAAGGGTCTATAAATACTATTCTAATCTAACTATTAAATATCTAAAACTGAAAACTAAGAAATCGGCATCAACAAATATCATCTTGCGATTTGGGTGAATCGGCAGTCGGCGGCGATGCTTCAGTCAGCTGTCTCTTTGCCTTTATTCTTTCGCTGACATATAGCCAACATTGGCTCTACTTCAGGCAGAGTATTAAGGCGAGAAGTCAGCTGTGCATCATATGTGGCATCCTAGAAATCGGCAATTAGGTATTGTAGAGCGTCGGTTAGACAGTTGAGAGCCGACCTTTGAGAATGCGGTTTAATCAAGAAAAGCCAGTATGCATCGGAAGTCAAGGTATTTACTCCAGCAATTAACCGCCCTTGCTCTTCCAGCTTAAGATAATTCTTATGCTCCAGCATATTTGCGGTTGCTATGTTTCCAGGTGTGCATTGTGAAATCATATTAGCCAGATACAATGTATCATTGACTATATTGATCATGTTCGTGGAAATTGTTCTGCATCTGGATGCTGCCCTCTCTGCCTTCATTACCTGTGTTTCCCATTCCATGAAAAGTATATTCTTGTATGTTTCACTGATTCGGGCTAAATTAGCAGCTTGCCCTTCTGGAGTATCTTGCCACTCAATATATTCTATTATCTCATCTTCGGCCTGATCCAAGTTTGTCCTTGCTTTCTCGATTTGACTACATACTGATGTAGATATATCACAAAGTGACTCAGCCTCAACTAGCTGTCGGCACAAAAGTCTAATCTGAGATATTAAAGCGCTGTTTATCAGAGTTGCCTCTGTTCTGAAATCTTCAATGCTCTTGGCGCTTTTAATACCTTCAAGTTGTGCTGAGAGCTGAGCTATTTGATCTTCTTTTGATTTCATTAACAGTGCATTTGATGCTTCCAACTGTGATAATGCCTCTGCTAATTCTCGTGCTTTAATGTCACTTTGGTCTATCTTTAGTTTCTCAATTTGCTGGAGTAACAAATGATTTTCTTGTTGTTGAGCCAGCAATTGTTCTTCCGCCTGTGTCGCTTTTGCTTGCAATGCATATACCTCATGTTCTTTAGTCTTCAAAAGAAGACTCACTTCGGATGCTTTGTCAATGGTTGCTGCCGAATAAGCTCCCGCGAATTGCGACAGCTTTGTCAAATCTTCAGAGGGACTTAATTCTCCCTTCCAGACGACATTGCCCGTGACTGTTTGCTCATTTGAGACAGAAAGTTGATCAAGCCTTCGTCTCTTCCTTGAGCGTCTTACGACGGCTTTATGCTTAGGGCTGTAGAAAATGTCTAGAGGAGGAATTTCCTCTACCTGAAGATCAACTTGATCTGATGGATCCTGAATAACTTCTTCAACACTCTGTACTATGGGTGGGCCGCTGGTTCCTTCCAGAACCGGAGAAACAGTAATATCGGGAGTCTTTAAGACATCTGAGTCTTTGGAGGCTTCTTTACGACTTATAATGGAATCAAATTGGTTCCATTCTTCAATTAATTCAGTATCGACAGAGATTTGCTTACTCTGTTCTTTTTCCTTTTCAACCTTCTGTTGTTCTTCGAATGCCTTCTGCTGTTGCTCCTCTTGTATTCTCCGTTGCTGTTCCTCTAATTCCTTTTTCTGCCTATCTTCCTGTTCTTTCCTTATCTTTTCTTCTTCCTCTTGTTTTCTCTTTTCTTCTATCTCCCTTTGCCTTCTCTGCTCTTGTTCAATTTGTGCTTTTTGCTGCCTTTCTGCCTGTAGTTTCCTTTGGCTTTCCTCCTGTTCTCTAATTGTAATGGGAGGTACATTTGTCTCTGGCTGATCAGGCTCGCTTGAGGATGAAGTTGGGGTCGTAGATAATAGCTTTAGAGGCAAAGTTTGCAACCTTTGCTTTCTAAGTCTATTAAATTCTGTTAATTCCATATCTCCATATCTCATTGCAGCAAATTGTTCGACTTGGCTTAATGAATCGGCACCCATGAACAGATCGTCAAACTGGTCTTCTTGATGAACCACCTTTGTCAGCTTAGCCTGTTCCAAGGCAGTGAAAGCAGCCTTGTTCGGGTCATAAAGTCTGTTGGGAATAGAAACTAGAGATAGCATTTGGAGTTTTGCTGCTTCCTTTTCTGCATGTCTATAATTTAGCAGCGTATAAACTCCAATTCTTAAAGGAAACGATGGCCATCCTCTCTTCTTCTCCTCTTTGAGAGTTTGGGTAACACCTTCAGACATTATCTGATAGGAGATTTCTCGGGCCAACAGTTTGTCTGGGATGTATATGGGAAGAACATGTGGCCTGGCCTTGCTTCCAAAAACTCTGATATAAGAAAAACATTCCTCGCCGAACCAATGGGCTACGGCTGGCAGGTCAAAAGAGGCTTCATAGGAAATCCTAGGGATAGGTCTGTCAAAAATAGAATGATGAACGGGAACCATAAAACCATTGCAAATTTGGTATAAATGGTCTTTGTGAGAAGGTTTCCACAATTTACGATGATATAAATGAATAGGTGTTGGGTCATGGGTTGTCCATCTCCAACCAAGGACAGGGAACTCAGAATTAAAACAAAGGGCATCCATAATATATGCAGAATAGTAAAAAGGTTGGGCTTTCCTCTCACTGACTCTGGTTTTGGCCCTAAACTCTCGAATAGCTAAGACCAACTTATCGGACAGGATAGTAGCCCAATCCATAATTATACTATTGACAGCCGCTTCCATCAAGGGAACCATATCAACATGGATATTTGCAGAATCGTGAAGTCCCCATAATCTACACATCATAATTCCAGCATAGCAGTAAGGTGAAGCCAGAGAAGCATTGGAGTACTTACCTGACATATCTTGTTTGTGTTTTGCTGGATTTTGCCTCCACTCTCGTAGAGGTTCGGCTGGTGATTCATTCTCTCTGGCAAATTTTTCCACAAATGCTCTGTTATATACTTGCTCGGGATTGGGCAGATGATACATTTGTCTTAAATCTTCGGGCTTGAAGGAGCCGAAAATCCTTCTATCCTTAGAAACGAAGGTCCTATTAGTGAGAGGAACTTCTTCAATTGCCCAACGCACCACGTCAGTATAAGGCAGGACTTGTTCCCTGGCTGCTATTCTGTGCAGAAAAGAGTCCGCCAAATCTTTAAGAGTTGCCTCAGACTTTCTTAATTCATCTACACTTGCCTCCGCTACTGTTACTTCCGGTTGTTCTCCTTCTAGCAAATTGTATGTCCCTTGCCATGTAGTACCAGTAAGACCAGTGCATGTAGTATCTGAGATTAGGCCCTTCCTTGACGGTGTAGCAGCTTGGCCTGAGGCGGGTGTCGCAGTAGAACCTGCCATCTTCTTGGACTTCTTCCCCATCATATTCAGACTTCTCTCGTCAGTCGAATTCTACACAAGTGCAATAGAAATCGTAACAAAGAAATAACAATGATAATCCATAACGGGATACATATATGATTTGAAGCATGGCGAGATTATTCTAAAAAGAGGCTGCGGATTTAATGATTTGAGCAGGCGCCGTAGATGTAATGATGGTGATTTTACGGCCTTAAGCTTCATAAATGACCATTACTTAAGTTATTAAACCGAATGACTCCTTAAAGCGTGTAACAGATCCTTCAAAGGTCTAATCGTAGTTGTTCGTTGATTCGAAGGGGCAAGGCTTTTAAATACGCATGCATTACCTTATCCCTTCATTTAACGGTTTTTTGAAATCTGCGACTTTGTCAAATCGATTTAAATATAACTTTAATGCTTTGAAATAATCACCTTTTGAAACTAAGGTCATCATTATGGGTCATCATACCGCATCGGAAATGTGCGAGGCGTTATCGTTTGGGAAAGTTTTTCAAGCGAACGCCGATTGCGGTATC
Organism: Pinus tabuliformis; assembly: GCA_031772625.1. NCBI lineage: Eukaryota > Viridiplantae > Streptophyta > Pinopsida > Pinales > Pinaceae > Pinus > Pinus tabuliformis. The sequence goes on along the minus strand of CM062818.1, from coordinate 2,066,945,053 downwards.
GCATTCGGTGCGCGAACATAACCCCAAATGTGAGTCAATTGCTTTTACCGAATGCCGATAGCCGATATCACATCGGGCTGGAGTATTAGAATGTTTTTCCACATGACATAGTGGCATGCCGATAGCCGATCGCCGATATCGCGTCGCATCGGGGAAAAGGCATGTGCCCTTTTGTGTGTGCATTTGCTATTGCCGATGGCCGATAGCGATATCGCGTCGGGAAAAACCAAAATAACAACCGAACATGCGATTACACCTTTGGACTTAACCAAAAATTGCTTAACACTTTGCTCAATAAGGGTTTTTTCCTAAATTCATTTGATTATCATACCTTATTTGAGCAGGTTTATTAATGCCAATTAAAAATTTTTAAAAGGGACCCATTTCATATATAACTTGTTTGTGACAAAATTATTATGAAATGGGGGGTTGTTGTAGGGCACAACACACCGTCACCTCCATTTTTGCATTGGCCGATCATTCACCTCCATTTGATTGTTTACCCATTTTGAGGAACAGTTGCGAAGAGTGATCATGTTAGCCACCCTTGTAACACTGCCGTGATTGGAAAAATCCAAACCTTACCTGGAATCAGTTGCTACCCATTTTATCACTTGTTCCTCAAAAGACGAGTCTCCTTTAAGCTCGTTTCAATTGACTCGTAAAATATGAAAAGATTGCCAAGCCATTGGCCTCTCCAGCTCGTTAAAGGAACCAGAAGTGCTATCCCTCCTCTAAATTTTAATCTTTTTGGACCTGAGGGATTATTACTCAAAAAGATCGAGCGCTTGTTTTGTTGGGCTCGTTAAAAGTATCGAAAATTCATCCCTTATGTATTGTTTTATACTTTTTCGAACTTAAGGGATTAGATAACGAAAAAGGAATTTTGGAGTTTCCTTTACGTTCCTTTTCAGACTCTCTAAAATTGAAAAGGACCGAGTTATCTTTGTCATTAAACTCGTTAAAATTTTAATAGCGACAAACTTGTCTATAGACGAGAACGAGTTTCACTATCGCTAGGCTCGTTAAAACATAGCGATGGGTTTGCCCGAAGGGAAAATTATAGAACAAGCATATGTTATCCTCCTCAAGCTTGATAAAAATAAAGAGGTACTGGTCAGCAATGACTGGGGAAAAATTGGGAAGAAAACTTGAAGAAACTTTGTTGGTAGCAAGTCGCTCTTGAACATGACACTTTCACTGCGCATCCAAGTCAGGTTGGGTTGTTTCATTCACCGGTCACATCACCATGGTCCTATCATACCATCCACATTTGGGGTTAATGCTACCAATCCATCACGTCAGTGTCGCCGATATGTTCAAGAGAAGTCATTCAGAGAATTCACCTGTGTCTCACCCACTACAATACATTTATACTCCATTCTTTCATGACTGCCACCCTGAACCTTATATCACCAGATCGTTTTCACCTCCATTAAAATCATTTGCTCCGTTCTGTGTCATTGATGTGGGATTCATTAAGGCCCTCCTGTGACGGATCACTTCTTGTCGACATCAACTCATTATGCAAGGAGTTTATCTAGGAACACCCCATTCAGTATTTTGAAGCTTGCATGCCTCAATGGCAAGTTTCTCACTTCCGGTGACAGGTTTACATCAATGACCTTCGACCAAAAGATTTTGCGTGGTGTTCGACGCCAAGTCCTTTATTCACACCACGTGAATTTTACTGCAGTACCTTGAGGGTCATTATCATTATCGGTGATTCCTCTCGCGCTTGTTAACAGCTTATATTATTGGCTGGTAATCAAGCGATGTCTTTCCATGTTCGACTTCAAAACATCTCTCACATGGATAGACTTGTACTTCGAGTGAATATCGAACGAGATTGAAGACCCCGGATCTAGTTTCATCCATCCGGGCTGCGATATATATTCAGGAAAATAAAGACATCAAATGTACATCATTGCTGCACAGATAATCATCCAATCAAAGGGATGATGGCTCTATCAGAATCATCAGTCTACACTCAGGCGATTGTTTTTCTTATGTACATGAAAATAAATTTATAAAGCTGAGCATGGGAATGCCCGCCTCAGCTAGATCATGAAAATATTATGAAGATAATATATTGTATTGTATCTTATTACAGGTCTCCTCCCAGCTTGAAAGAACTTCGGATCCTCATAATAAAGCATTTCACCCGACATCAAAAGATTAACGACCTCATGCTTTAGGGGGAAACGGTTATAGACATTTTTGGGCACTACAACCCCAAGCATGAAATGTCCATAAACCAAGGGTTCCTAAGTCCCTAAAAGTGTTGTTCTAACCCCTAAAGGAACAAGGTCAACTAATTACAGCTTCTCCCAGAAGTTCTCCATGAAAAAACTGCTCAGAATTGGTCAAAACAGGATCATTTCAGCTGCTCCACAAGCCAGGTGCATTGCATCTCACCTAAGTACACTGTGTGGGTGCGTTGCAATTCAAAAATCCTTTCTATGGGGTGCGATGGGCGAGAAATTACAAATGGCAGTGTCATTCCGCGAGGTGGAGAGGCAATGGAAACTTCCAGAAACTTCTCCTATGACACTTGCCTCTCTGAATTCGACCAAGGATGAGTGAGAGATCATCAATCTCCAAGTGGAAGCAAGAACTATCAGAGGGAAGACACTAATCAAATCACAAGCTGACTCATCTCCCTTACAGATATCTATATATGGATCCCTCATCCCAGAGATCCAAAGGCTGGAATTTTGCATATTGTAAGGAATTGTTGTTGGTTTCTTGAGACAAACATCATATTGTTGGGTGATCTAAGCTTTGTATGAGGTGAAGAGGGGCTTCCTTGCTGAGAGGTTGATGCTGGGTCAGAACAATTGGTTGTAACTCCTCTTGGCTTTTTCTTGTTTATCAATAAAAGCTATTCAATTTTTCCTCCATATTCTTGTGTCATTTATGTTTGCTGCATTTGTATGGTCAATTTACATCTGATCCTAGATTGTTTATGATTATAGATCCATGTCTTTGTATAGTGCTATGCTACTGTGATCTTACAGGTACTCTGTGAAGCTGGGCGTGCAAGGGAACAAGTAGCGAAAGACTATCAAGGAAGAGAGGAATCAAACCAGGAGATTAGCGCAAGACAGAGGTTGGTCTTCTTTGTTCCTCTCTATCTATACTTTATAAAGGAAAAATGAAAGTAGCTTTACTTTGTTTGTTTCTAAGGTAGCTATCACACCTTAGTGGGATAAGCAGTTCTGAGTAGACACTTTTCCCTGTAACAATGAATATCTACATCTATAGAAGAAGACACCTCCCAATGGGTTAAGAACTTATGGTGTCTATAGATTCTAGAAGAGACCATATGCATAGGAGCAGTGGTAGAGGAAGAAGGAATGTCAAGCAGGGGTAATGAAATATACTAATAAGGGATGATATTTTGAATAAAACTACATCAACACTCTCATAACCCCCAAGGTTATCTATAATAATCAAGACAAAGTTCCCCGTAGCAGCAAGCTGTGTCAACAACACACAATAGTCCAATTGATCAACCGTGACTATATTGCCTTCATGAGGAAAGAAAAGAACATGAAATACCAAAATCATGATAATGCACATAGCATAAAACCAACTACAACCAAGGAGCAGGTTATAGTCCAATGGAGCATCGAAGAATTCAACATCAACATAGGGAGTCTTGCCCCTAGCTCAATGGAAAACTTAGGAAGAAACCCATGAGGTATAAAATGGTTTCCATCAGATGCCTCAACAATGGTATTAGAATTAACGAGTGCTGGAGAACCGAGAGTTTTCCAACATGACACTAACATAAAACAATATTGATGTTGCGATCAACACCCTCCAAATTTTTTCTCACACTTGAATTTTGGAGCCTACGGAGGATCTTACGATTTGTGGTTCCATGGTCACTCCATTGTCAATTGATGTTTTTCTAAGTTTTTAAGCCTTCATCATGGTTTCCAACTGTCAAAGTCACTTGTTCACACATGCTTAGTCCTTGATAAATTCATAAGTGCGCTTCCTTTATGCAAGCTTGAACATGCATAACATAGTCCATCAAAATAGTTCCTATGCCATGTTCAACCTATGTCGATAGTCAGTTCACACTTTCCATTGATAATCTCCCTCAATTTGGTTGTAATTGTACTTCTATTTCAGTGAGTTTTCCCAACTGCCACTTTTGCACATCTTCACTTTCACAAATGTCGTTTTCACCTTTGTGACTGTCAATTTTCCTTGCTTTCACTTTAACAAGTGGTGTTTTCATGTTATGTTTTCTTTGAAATTTTTTGATTTAAATTTATTTAGCACTTGCAAGTGTCATTTTTATGTTTTCTTATTGTTGCAAGTGTCACTTCTAACTGTATAAATTTCAAGAAATTTTCTACTGCTAATGAAATCGAATTGAAATCAAGAGACAAAAATTTCCTATACGATTCTGCTGAAAGGAAAACACTAGATAGAAACACATGCGATAACATACAACCATCAAAACACAAGGAACACAATGATTTTATAGAGGAATGCAACTGGGAAAAAGCCCTTTGTTGCTTTACATTAATTCATATGAGAAAGAGAAACAATTACAATGCCTTGTTTCAACTCTGAAGCACACCCTGCACTGTAAAACTATTCTCCTGCTTCCTAACCTGCTCTCGAAAACACTTATCCAATTCAAGCCTCATCTAATCTCATATTTCCTTGCGCAATCCTAGAGGAATTAAGCTCCTAAAAGATAGGGAAATTCCCTATTTCCTTGCGCAAATACAAGGGGAATTGATCACCTTCTTAGTGAAAAATAATTGTACACTCAAAAATATATAATTATAAATACAAATGTGCCTTTTCCATCCACTCAACTAATCAATTCAAATTCTATGCATGACTGGGTCTATTTTTAGCTGATTAACTAGTTAACTGAGAGATGAGTGAGAAAACAACAGTCATATCTACTCAACTGACCTTCAACTAACTCAAATAGTGACTATAGCTCAGTTAACTGAGTTACCCTAACAATAACTCAACTAGATTGCTAGATTTTAACAATCAACTCATGCACAACTCTACTTCTAGCATACAAACTCGAATTTATGGACTTAACAAGTAGATAAGGCCATGCCACTCTAGCTAACTGCAATCCAAGTAATCCTACTAATGTGGGAAATCGTTTTTTCTCCGTTTGACTAAGACACTAGTCATATGAAGCCTTTTCTTGCTACAATTTCAACACTTCCTCTTAGCAAGAAGAGGGTTCTGCATAATCCCAATATTGCTCCTGTAGGAATGTACTGTAACAAAATTAATACTCCCTCTTGCTATTATTGTTGCTACTGTTAGGGTCCTATAATTTATAGGATTTCAAGGTGATTGAGTATTGTATATCAGGAATCTTATACTATAAATAATTTTCAATCTGCAAATGATTTCCAAATAAACTAGAAAAATAAAATGAAAAAATGAAAAGAGGGTATAAATAAGAAAAAATAGGAAAAAAGATATTGAAAAAGAATGAAATATAGAACCCCATCAAAAGAAATAATAATGAAAGTGTTGCAAGTCCAAATGCCACTACTGATAGATAGTTTTCTTCATCATTGTTAAATAAAGGTTGTGTGCAGCTTGTTCAAAATGCCACAATGACTAGTTAGTTGTTTAATCATACAGTATAATCATGGTTAAACATGTTTCAATTTCTGTAAATTAGGTTAGAGAATAAAGATTTTCCAAACAGTCTAATCTTGGTAAATTAGTAGTTAGTTATAAAATGACATTGATTCAATTGTCTAGTCTGAATCAATAGGAGAAATAAGGGATAGGTTAGATAATTTTTCATTTTTTATAAAAGAAAATCATGTGGGTTTACTAGTCTAAGTGCACCCTTTAGAAAAATTAAATGTTAATTTAGTTAAGGGTAGGTAAAATAGTTGGTTTATAAATATATGCCTATGCCATTTTATCCTAAGTTTTAATGACATTGTAAAAGGCAAAGGGGCATAATTGGATAAAGTGTTTTTTACATGTTTTTATTCCTAACCTTTATCCTAAGTCCAAAATACAAAATCAAAGGCACATGTCGACAACACTCTCTTTATCGTATTCGGTTAGAGGACATCGCTGTCAAAGTATTGGGATCATATCCCCCTCACGATCCACGGTCCATATCTTTGTTTGGCCCCCCCTCTCCATCTTGCCTTTACCATTTGGGGGGGGGGTGGTTGGGGGGCGGTCCGAAAAGGTTGTTTCTTCCACCGGGCCCCATCCTACGTGGCACCCTCTCCGCATTTCACATCCCCTGGCCGAAACTACTTACCACCCTCTACCCCTCTCTGAAACTGCCTTCCCATTGCCCACTTTACCGCGTCCCCACCATGACACCTCCACCATTCACCTCCCACCACGTAGCCTAGGCGTTATCCACTTAAATTCTCTCCCGGAAAAAATAACCATTCGGTGTTAAATTCACAATTCCCGGGTAATCGTTTAAACTTAACAGTCCCGCGCAATTTCCAACAGGACTTTCACAACATTGTTTAAAAACTTTTGGAACCATTTATTTCTTCCTTTTTCACTGACTTATTCCCTGTAATTCGCAGCTTTACACAATGATCATTTTCACAGTATTCAGGCAACCACACCAAGATAGGAATTGTTAGCACTCTGTCTCCTTTCCCCTGACAATTCATTTAACTTAAACTAATTCTCGGTAAGCCTTATTTCCTCTCACGGTGATTATTTGTTGATACAGTCATGCCTCCAAAGAGTAAAACCCAAGATAAAATTTTTAATCCCTTGATCCCTGCCTCCATAGATTTAGATCACATCCCCTTAGCTGACAAGGATTATCAGATTAATGAAACCCAGTGTGACTATGAGTTTTTAGAGTTATATTGTTGGTTGGAAGACAAGCATGCAGATAAAACTGATGAAATTGGGCTCTAGGAGTCCAATATTCCCCATTATATTTTCCCTATGACCTTCCAAGCCCCTGAATTCACTAGAAAATGTCAAGCCTGTTATGTCCCTGCCCAAAGAGTTATCATGGCCCCATCCGGTGACATCCTCTTTACCATTACTACTTAGTCTATAAACCAAATGATGCTAGCTCCCCTTGTGGAAAATAATGCTCTTTTCTCCTTAGAATCCCTCACCTAGCTTTATCAGAAGCTTGATTTCGCTACCAAAGCCAAAATTTTTGAGATATTATTGCCTAAAAATTCCCAATTACCTAAGAAGAATCCTCCATATCCTTCCTCCATCTTCCCTGATCAAGCTAAAAAAATTATATCCATAATTTCCTATATTTTAGGTTATTATTCTGATCAGTGGGTAGATGAACCCATTTTAGGTTTCCTCTCCATATTTTCCACAGACAGTAAGCCATCCATTGTATTCAATTTCAATCAATTCTTGGCTGATAGCATTCATGAACAGTTTCTAAAATTTCCCACAAAGCAAGTGTTTAATTACACCTCTATTTTAATCTACATGTTCCTTTATTATCAAGCAGATAAGTTCAATTTTGCAATGCAGAAGCTAGATGATGCAGGAAACCAGCAGACGGTGATTTTTTGGACTTCATTGGTCATGAAAGAGTAGTAGGAATTCTCTTAAAAGCAATTTTTTGAAGAATTTGTCCACCCAGCAATGAACATCCTAAACAACTCAATACAACCCAGAATCAGTGAATATATTAAAATAAGTTTAGATCTAACAGATCAAGCCAAGACTAGAGATTGGTATTTATACCAAAACTACACAGAAATCAGAGTTTATGGGTGCGAATTTGCACCATACAGACTCCCAAAATACTTCCCCATGAGGATTTTTTCCCTGGAATACATTAGACAGATGTTAAATTCAGATGGCATTCATTTTGTGGTGGCTAAAAAGAATTCATGGTTTCATATAAAGACATGGGTGGGCCCATTTATATGCAATACCAAGACAGTAGGTGAAGAAGCAGACAAAATTCTTAAAGAGATGAAATTCAGCCTAAGTTTTACATGGTCTTCTGACCCTTGGGGTATTATTTCAAATCTCAAGGTAGAAAAATAAAAATACTCCCTACATCCATACCTCAAGGCCCGAAATAGAAAAGTATGCAAATCAGTTGGAATGGACAATGAACACCTTACAAGAAGCTGAAGAATAACTCTTTTCTACTTCCAATTTGTAGACTCCCACTCCTCAGGAGAAAACTAGTAAAAGAGTAAAAGACAAGAGAGGAGAGATCATCATCAACAACAGGAAGTGAGGCCAAAGGGTTCAGAAACAGTTACATGAAAAGGACAAAATTGACTCCTAGGACAGATGTAGAAAAAGAGACAAAAGAGCATGCTGTGATTATAATTACAGACTCACCACCTGCAAGTAGCAAATTTGTAACATCTTCTACTAGACCTTCATCATCACAAGGTTAGAAGGAAATAGAGTTAGATTCACAGAATGTCCAAGGAGAGAAGGAAAAGATTGTTTTTTATAGGTATAGAGAGATTAAGCTTAAGAATGAAATTCTTAAAAATAGTACATATAATCAGTTTTGGAAGCAGACCTCCAGCTTAGAGCAGATTGTTATCAGTTTTTGACACAAATCATGGAAAGATGCAGATGGCCTTCCTTGAGGCCCAAACTCCACATCCAAAAACATCAGCAGACTACAAAAGTAGTACATTTGATTTCAGCACCAAATACATCCATCCCATTGATAAAATTGAGATGCATAAGCAGACTGGTGAGATGATATCTTCTACATTAACTAATACTACTATGTCATTGTCCAAGTTGCAGGTTTCATTTTCCAATATTCAGTCTCAGTTGAAAATGGAGAAGGCATCCTCCTTAGAAAAGGATAATAGGATCAAATATTTGGAAGATTTTATAATCAAGATAGGATATGATCCTAAATATTTAAATGTTGCAAAGGAGATCATCAAGAAGAAGAATCTGGATATTGCAGCATTGAGGGAGCAGCTTAAGTTTCCAGCCACATAGGAACCCTTAACCAAGGACATTGAAAAAGATGAGGCACAGAAGGTTGACATGATGAAGCTGATTATAGATCAGAACATACAGATTAGATAGATGGAGGCAGAAATGGAGAATATGATAAGGAGAAAGAATAGAGTTAGAAAATGGCCATTGTCCCCCTGGATGCCATACTCGTTTTTCATCTTCCAACAATAGGAATAGCCACTGCAGCTACTTCTTCCACTCATAATGCAAGTGCTGAATAGGTGACAAAGACACTGGAGAACATGTCAATCCAGTTAGAAGAGATCAAGACTTTGCAGGAGCAACTCAAAGATCTCGAAGCACAGAAAGCCAGGGCTGAAGCTTCTCGTCTTACTGAAGTGAAAAAATCACAGAGAGTGCCCAAGCCAAGGAAACCATTTGGATAGGTATTCTAGACTTTATGACTGAGATTTGGCCATCTATCCAAATCATATTTGAACAAAAATAATTGATATAAAAAGCCACAAAAACCATTGTTCACAAAAGGGAAAATATTGGAGAGATGCCCACAGAAGCCTCCAACATTATCAGATCCCTAAATTCTAAGCATAAATATGAACTTGAAGAATAAGGAATCAGTGACAGGACTGCCACTATTTTGGAAGTTAAGAAAGTTTTGACTAAAAGGAACCTCATTGATGAATTTGAAGAAATATGTGAAACAATGGAGCTGGGAGTAAACAAGTTTTGTAACAGAATTGAAGTATTAATCCATAAAGGACTGCCCAACATTTATGTGATAAATGTTAAACTAATCACTCAGGAATATTATATCTTGAAGATGAAGGAAATGGCCAGAAGCAGTGTCAAGTTCAATGGGATAAAGGGAAGTATGACAGCAAGGGAATTTTTAGAAACCATGGCAAATGAATTCTACATACAGAATGAGGTAAAACATGTTTTTACAGTGAAGCCATCTTTCAAAAAATACACAGAGGTTGATGAAATTTACCACAGGGTAATTAAATTAACCATACCTAATGAAAAAAGATGGGAAGAACTTTGTGATTTACTGGATGAAAGAGTAATTAGGATGCAGTAAAGACATCGTCCAACACAACAACCAACACAACTGCCAGCACATCAATGCAACATTGTTTTGGGTTGATTCAGCAACCGAACCCACCAAAGCAAAGCCACCTTTCCATGCAACTGTCTATGTGGCCTATTTTTCTGCCAGAGATAAATATTATTGTTTAGAATTAGGCTAATAATACACTGTCGGTTTTGACAGCGTTTTTGTAATTATTTTTATAAATACTTCACTGTTGGAATTATTAAGGGTTGATTTTTGAATGTAATTTCCTCTGCATATTGCTATTTTTCAAAGTGCTGGAGCATCAATAGTATAGGGACCTTTTCACAGGATTCAGGTGGTGTACCAAATGGTGATGTGTTTCTTCAGTTTATTTGTTTAAACATTGTTTTTCTTTCTCTGTTATTTTTAAATCTTAATTACTTAACATAAACTGTGATGAATATGATTTGTTATTTAGAGCACCTTATTCTGGTTGTTAGTAATTTTCATGTTTTCCACTGAAGTCAAATTAAGGAATTATTAATTGCTCCTTAATTTCCATTGAATCTTACATTTTTGTTCTCTCATAATCCATTTAAATTTATGAAAAGATCCAAATAGTAAAACCTAGCTTTCCCTGTGAAACTCCTCTAAAATTTGATGCCAAATCCAGTTAAATATTTAGACTCCATAGCCCAATGGAATTATAACACTTAAATCAACCAAGCCATTCAAACAAAACAATCATTACATTCACAACTAGCCTAAAATTTACACTAAAACAAAGCTCAATTTTACAGAGAGATCCCTCTCTGAAGCTCGCAGGGCTAGATCCCAGTTTCCAAAGTGGTTTTTATGTTGTCCTATGTGTTTACTCCCTCAACCTCAAAAATAGAGAATGATAACATAGTGGTGACCACACTAGGGAACAAATACTTTGTAAATTGAAAAATCATTATTCCTTGGTATTCAATCAATATTTCAGTTAAACAAAAATTTTATATTAGATATCATTTTGGGATTCAACTGCGTTAAGTAAGATCATTCACGTATGACCATTTCCATGAGAGGTAGTCGTAACTGACTAATTTCTCATGATTTTTGAATAGTTCACTTAGCACTCATTGCATCGGGTGATGCTCACAGGGGTGAAGAAGTGGGATTGAAACTAGTGAAATGTGGAGGTTGTTATCTTGAAATACATGACCTGAGGTTGTTATCTTGTATATATTTGAGTGTGTCATTAATTTTGATTTTATTGGTTGTGAGATGAATTTTAGTAGATCTAGCTCCCAAAAGAATTTTCACTAGAGCTCACCCTGATCCCAACCCTACTGAATTTGTAGATAATCCAAAGAAATTTGTGAGAAAGAAAATTCTTACAGAGAGTCAAGGTAGTAATAGTCCTTTGTCTAGGTTCAATTATCTTCCTAAGAATAGTCCTTTGTTAAGGTCTAACTCTCTTCCAAAGAAATTTGAAACTATTCAAGATATAGAGTTTGATTTGCCTTTCTAGCATAGTTTGTTTAAATCAAAATATGAGAGTTTTGTAGATTAGACTGTCATTGACAAAACCATACTGCAACCATATATACCCCAAACCCAACCTTTTGAAACAGATCCTGATCTTGAATCCCTACAGCAATTTGATAAATTACAGGATCTAGTTTCAGTTTTGAACCAAGCCATTGATGAAGCTTATATTCAACAATCTATTGAATTTTCATCTTTAACCATTGCAGCAACTTCTTTGTCCAACCAATCTTCCCAATCTGTTAATCTACAACCTCCTAGTCCTACTCATTCCATAGTCTCTACTTTTTCACCTGTAATATCTCAAACTATTATTCCTATTATCCCTCCAGTTATAACAACTAAACCTACCACAATTCCATCTTCCAGTCAATCTTTTAGACCAGCTATGGCAGGTAGGTATGCACCTTTGGTGTTACCAGGCCAGCTGAATGTTATGCCTGGAGATTACCAATCCAAAATTCTGACCTTTGATAATACTGGCTCTCATACTGCTCAACAACATGTGGATAGAATGAATGATGTTTTTGACCTTCAAGAAGTAGATGAAGTTGATGTAAAAATGAGATTATTCGCTCAAAGTTTTGAAGGTGATGTCAAAAATGGTTTAGTAGTTTACCTACACGAAGTATAGCTAACCTTGATGCATTCCATCAAACTTTCTTAGCTAGATGGGAAATCAAGAAAAATCCACTTCAACTCCTAAATGAATACAAAAGACTAAAAAGAAAGCCAAATGAAACTGTGGAAGAATATTGTGAACGGTTTAATATTGTTTACAATGCCATTCCTACAAACATCAAGCCCTCCCCTGGCCTAGCTTTAATTGATTTTCCTGATGGTTTTGATGTAGACATGGAATATCAACTTAGAGAGAGAGACCCGACAACTTTGGAAGAAATGAAAGCTAATGCTATAAAAGTTGAAGCTAACATCTTAGCTAGGAAGGCAAAATTAAAATCTAAACGTAGGGTTACCATTAAATAAGAGCCTTCCACTTCTGCCTCTGATCATAAAATTGATAACCTAGTGAGGGTAGTAGAAAATATTATGAAAAGAGTAAACATAAATGATCAAGATCAAATAAGAGAGAACCAAAATGCTCCTCAAAATATAAACCAAAACTTCTGAAGGAATGTTCCTCAAATCAAACAATGAGAACAAAAGGGGCCAGACCAGCAGGTCCGACCTCCTTTTCAGGAAAACTATACTGATGATGAGGGTAATATTATTGAATATTTGGATGACAATCAAATAAATTTGATGGGAATAAATGATGATGAAACAGTTTTTCTCACTCAAGAGGAGCAAGAACTTTTTCTCCTAACTCAAACTGAACTAGACTCTGAAGAATCAGATGAATATAAACAAGGTTTTGAAAATGCCATCATGGAAGTCCATAGGCAGTATAACCTTAGGAGAAAAAATAATTCAGACACTCTCAACAGCAAAAACTATGATAATCCTGCTAAAAAATCCTTTGAAACTGATCTTAGGAAAACCACAAAAAGTCTTCCTAAGAAAACTGTTGATAATTCTGGTAAAAAGAAAGTAGAAATTCTTGTCAAAAAGATAGTTGATAGTGTTTCTAAAACTACTCAAACTGATATCCCAACCACTAGTCAACGAAAAGAGCCTATAACAAAAGAAATTACAAATCAATCTGACCTTCCCAACCTGATTAAGATTCAAACATCGTTCAACATTGAAAATGAATTAGCAAAACTCAAAATTCATATTCCTCTAACAGAGTTAATGAACAAAAACATGTACAGACCCCAAGTGATGAAAGCTCTAAATATAGGGGAAAACACAGACTCTGTAAATCTAAATGATGACCAGCCTGAACTCTTATTTGGACCAGAAGTTGAGGGAAAACCACATGAAGGAGGAGTTCCTCCATTCTATGTTATCCTAAATATTCATGACAAGATTCTCCATAATGTTATGTTAGATTTAGGTGCTTCCCACAATTTAACGCCTAATGCTGTTATGGAGAAACTAGGACTTGACATTACCAGACCTTGTAAAGACTTATATTCTTTTGATTCCAGCAAAGTCTAGTAATGGACATAGTGGTTGTAGATATTCCCTCTAAGTATGGAATGCTATTGTCACACTCATGGGGAGAAAAATTACAAGGTACCCTACAGATGGATGTGACATTTACCACCATACTAGTTTTTTGGCAGCAAAGAAGACTATATAGGGAAACTTTGATGAAATTCATGGTGAATATTCAAGAGAAGGCTCACAACTATCCACTTTACTCTGTCCACTAAGATTTAGCCTCTTTCATTCTTTATAACGATGGAGACATTAACACTCAGGTGATTAAAGCTAAAACTAAGACTTCTAAAACAGATCCAAACCAAACACAAACAATAGAACCAAACACTCTTCCTAAACCTCTTTGGAACATGAGCTTTGATGGCTCTTGTAGTGATCCAAAATGGATCTTGTGAGTCAAGTCAGAATATTACCATATGTTGATGAACAAGATGGTCCTAGGTGGCAAAGTTTTTCTCAACTTGTGCAGAGTTTGAATGTCTCAATTGATTACGAAAACTAGTGCTAGGATGAAGGGTTTGACACACTAATTCTAGTGATGTCTCCGGATTTCCGTTTGGCCTCCCGGTGATGGAGAAAACATCCGTCAAAGTTGAGGTGTCGTAGAGGGCCTTGTCATCCATGTGACATTTTGCAGTGCAATGGGGCACAAAACTTCATCTCCAAAATTCTGCAGAAGAAAGGTGGTAAGAATCAAAGGTTGATTTGTATTTGGCACATTTGTAATTGGCACAAATAATAAGGTGCAATAATGATAATGATGTCAAAAACCCTAAGGTGCTAAAACCTAAGATGGCATTCATAATAGGTTGCATTTCAAATAGGGCGCATATGTTAAACATGGTGGCAAAGACATTATGGCATAAAAACCTTGGTGGAAAATAGTATGTAATACATTTTAATATGGCGCATTTTAAAAACTATATGCTATAGTTTTCAAATGGTGTTATTACATCGCATTTAAAATATGTCACAAAAACAATGGCAATTATCAAAGGTTATATATTGCTGCATTAAATTTAGTGCAATCCACATCATTACCATAGCATGGACAGTTGGAACAGATGCTCGAAGGCGTCAAAAGTCAAAGCATTCCAACACAACATTCCAATGGAACCATCAAGGATTGTGGACGTATTAAAGTCTGATGAATTGCGGAAAGGATGAGCCGAGTCAGTAGTCAATTTAGGAATGGATGGAGTCCATAGAAGGTGCAGTGGCATCCACATGGCATGGGCATTCGGAGTAGGTGTATGAGGTGGTAGTCCAACGGAGTCGAGACTGTCGGATGCCAGCGTAACCATCGGACGATTGGGTGCCATGATGTGGCATTCTTGTTGACCGCCAGGGTTCATAACTGCCAGCCCAATGGTGTTGCGGTCCAATCACATGTTAACATTTGATGCCACAGGTCTACATTTTACAGAACCACTGGAGATATGTTATAACGATATGTCAAGGCCACGGGAAGTAGTATGTCAACACCAAATTCACCGGAAGCAGTTCAACGACATGCCACAGTATGCAGCACGTCAGCACCAATCCGTTGAGGTACAGGAACAGGTTGAGCACAGTTGGCGCAGTGTTGTGATGGCACGGTGGAATCAGAAATGGCACAAGGTTTGTGGTGTCATTGGTTACGTCATATGCCACAGAACGTAGTTCGTATGAACCGCAAACTTTAGCATTAAAATTATGTTATGTCATATGGTTTCAAATCATAGATAAGCGCCAAAGTATTAAACCATGGATAATGTTTGTTATGTCACATTGTAACGTTGGAAAACTTCCATACGCTAATTTTATGTTGGTTCCAACCATAAGATAGCTTTGGATGGTTTTTAATACCACGGTTCAATAATTTAATAAAACATATATCATCTATGTTATTTCGAATAGCCAAAAGTTGTTTTAAACAAACTTAAAACCAAAAATAGCATTTAAAGGTGTATAAGAGGAGGATTGTCACACCTTTCAAGTAGGGGAGTGCTTTCCATCGAGAAGCCATTCTTCCTCAAGCATAAAGGAAGGAGAAATTTGCAACCTTGTGTGGGAAGAAGGCATTGTAACCCTTGTGTTAGAAGAGAAGAGAGGTGTTTCAGAAGCCTATCAAGACTCTTTCATTTCTAGAGGCGAAACCCTTCAAGATGGAGGTTGCGCTTCAGTTTTCAAGTGACAGTTTAGTGAAAAAAGCTTCAGGGTTAGAGTTTTGACATTTTCCTTAAAATTCTCTTTTGAGCATTTCATGGCCATCCTTGGGCCTATTTAGGAACATAGACAGGCACTGGAAAGCTGCTGTAGACGACTTTCTTTCTACAGTGTCCAACACTGCCTACGAGAACAAATCAGCTGGAAAAAACACATGTAAAGAAATTCTTGAAGCACTTCTAATAGAATGGTCACACATTTTGAAGCAGACCCGAAGACGTAGTCTAGGAGGGATGAACTCCATCATCAAATTATTACTGAGTTTTGCATCTTTTATTTTGCTTCTTATTCTTCATTTAATTTTGATGTTTTAAAGCATAAAGACAACTTAATATTCCTCTTGCATTTCTCGTTTATGCAATTCATGGTTCAATTATCTGTTTAAAAGACAATTGCCCATCAGTTTAACCTTTCACTTTTAGAGAGGACAATCTAACTTCCGCATTTCAGATCATTTTTGGTATCAGAGCTGGTTGGCTCTTTTTTAGGTGCAATCATCGAAAATAGTTCCAGGCAACTCAAGTAGGAGAATGATGCTTTGCGGCGGATGGTGAAATATTTGGAGGAAGACATGTAAAGACTCAAGACGAAGATTGAAGCTTTGAGAAATGATGCTTTGCGGCGGATGGTGAAATCTATGGAGGAAAACAAGCAAAGACTTGAGACAAAGATTGAAGCTTTGAGAAACAATGCTTTGCGGCAGATGGTGAAATCTCTGGACGAAGACAAGCAAAGACTCCAGACATAGATTCAAGTTTTGCAAAAGAGTTGAAGGATAAATAATCCATCAGTTCACAGTGAATCCACTGAAAGGAAGAATGAGGTATCCCATCTTCATCTGGATGATGAAGACAGTTCATCATTATCCACAACTCCAAAAACTCAATTGGTAGAAGAAGCTATCGGAAGATTTTCCTCACCTTCTAAAGAAACTTCTTATGCACCAGCCTCACCAAGAAAAGACTTGGAGAAGAATGAGTCTTCCAGCGATCAGGAGATTGGAGAATTTGAAAATTATACTAAAAGAATGGGTTTGAAGCTAATGTAGAAGATGGGTTACCAGGAAGGAAAAGGTCTTGTCAAACAAATCTAGGGTAGACTCTAGCCGATCTCAGTCTAGGAGAGGCCGCAACATGAAGGCATAGGCTTTGACCAATCAATCTATGACTACTGTAGGAAGAGCGGTCACATTGCAGATCAATGTTGGTCCCTACATCCCAACTTGATGCCAAAGAAGTTGAAAGACCGAAAAGGTAAAAATACATATCACTCAGACAATGATTCAGAAGGTAAGACCTTAGACCAAATTTTTATGCTAAACGTCATTAAAAGGATTTATCCATGTACCTTTTGTGGCAGTAACACACACTGTGTAGAAGAATGTTGGAAGCAGAAGGCATTCAACAAAAAGGTGGGTGTTGTAAAGACTAAACCACGTAAAGAAGATGCAGCATTACAAGTAAAGAAGCATCCTGGGAAGATCTTACTTCTGTCAGACAAGGACTCCACAACATCTAGATAAGGTATGGGAAAGTCCAAGAAAAAGGCAGCTAGTACAAACTCCGGAGAACAAGTTTGTCGATAATGCAAGTTTAAAGGGCATTCGAAGAGAAAATATATGATGCTACCCTAAGAGACAACATCAACATCAACAGAGTAAGAGACATAAAAAAAAAAATCTGGAGCCGAGGAACGTTAGTCTCCAGATTGGAACTGGGAAAATTACATGCCATATGTATAAACTGTGAGTTTGTAAATTGTTGACAATAGGCCTAGTCAAAGTTTGTAACTAGAGTTTACATGGTTTTTATATTAACTCAAGTTTGCAATCAAGTTCATGTTTGTAATAAAACTTTTGGAGGTCCAAAAGTTCTTTCTGTGGGGAGGTGTGATCCAAAATGGACCTTGTAAGTCAAGTCAGAATATTACCATATGTTGACAACCAAGATGGTCCTAGGTGGAAAAAATTTTCTCGACTTGTACAAAGTTTGATTGTCTCAATTGATTGCGAAAACTAGTGACAGGACGAAGGGTTCGACGCACTAATTCCGGTGATTTCTCCGGATTTCCGTTTGGCCTCCCACTGATGGAGAAAACATCCATCAAAGTTGAGGTGTCATAGAGGGCCTTATCATACATGTGACATTTTTTAGTGCAATGGGGCACAAAATTTCATCTCCAAAATTATGCAGAAGAAAGGTGGTAAGAATCAAAGGTTATTTTGTATTTGGTACATTTGTAATTGGAACAAATAATAAGGTGCAATAATGATAATGATTTAAAAAACCATAAGGTGCTAAAACCTAAGATGGCATTCATAATAGGTTTGTTATGAAACCAGCTCACAAAAATATAGAAAAGATAGATCAATGACTTAGAAATCAGCCTCTTCAAGGGGACAACCTCCTTTACATTATACAAATGAACAATTCTTGGATGACACAAATGACAAAACCTTCTTTCTATATATAGGAGTCTAAGGGGTCACAATATAACCAAATCTGACCTAACAATAATAATATAAGGGCACAATAATAACAATATGGGGGCAATATGGGCACAACAATAACAATAAGGGATACAATGAAAATAGTAATGGGGGAATCACTATTATTATAGGGACCTAACGTGCCCCACTCCTTCAAAAAAGTGTTGTCCTCAATGCTTGAGTAGTTCTGGATACTTCGGTATAAAATTCTCATCCTCCCATGTGGAATCTTCAGCCGGTAAGTTCTTCCACTTGATGAGATACTCTGAAATTGATCGATTTCGTAGCTGTTGAGTTCTTGTTTCTTTGACTACTTTAGCTTCCAATATCATTTTTCCTTCCTCATCAAGTTCTGGAAATATTGTTTGAACTGGGAGCTTGTCACCTTTAACCTTCTTTAAGCATGAAACATGGAAAACTAGGTGCACTTGGGAAGTTGCAGGAAACTTCAATTTGTATGCCATAGTACCTATCTTTTGCAACACCTTGTACGGACCATAATACTTTGGTGATAATTTATTATCCTTCTTAGCTTGCTTGAGGGGAATTTGTTTATATGGTTGTAGCTGTAGGAATACCCAATCACCTACATCAAAACATATTTCACTGCGATGTTGATTTGCCTGTTGTTTCATTCTATTATGCGCCAAGGTGAGGTTATCCTTTAAGAGTTTTAGAACTTGTTTTTGATGCTCGATGTGATATTCCACTGCTTGAACCTTAGAATTTTCTCTTAAATATGATGTGATGGATGGTGGTTGATATCCATAAAGTGCCATAAATGGGGTCATTTTTGTTGCAGTATGGAAGGAAGTGTTATACCACCATTCAGCCAGAGGCAACCATTTGACCCATTATGTATGTTTATCAAATACAAAGCAACAGAGATATCCTTCCAAACATTTGTTTACTATCTCAGTTTGCCCATCAGATTGAGGATGATAAGTTGAGCTATGAGCTAATTGAGTACCAAAACAAGAAAATAATTTTATCCAAAAATTTCCAGTGAAAATGGGATCTCTGTTCTTACAATAATCTTTGGGTTTCCATGTAGCTTTTGAATTGTTTCCATAAATGCAGTAGAAACTGTACTTACTTTAAATGGATGCGATAATGCACAAAAGTGTGCATACTTGGTAAGTCTGTCAACTACCACCATGATAACACTCTTTCCTTCTGACTTGGGTAAACTTGTGATAAAATCCATTGAAATCTCCTCCCAATGTTGGCTTGGAATAGATAAAGGTTGTAATAGACTTGAGGTCTTAATTGTTCCAAATTTATTTTGTTGGTAAACCAAACATTCTGCCACAAACTTTTGAATATCCGATTTAATGCCATCCCAAAAAAATTCCTTCTTGACCATGTGGTAAGTTTTTAGAAATCTTGAGTTCCCTCCTAAGGGAGAGGTGTGCAATTCCCTAAGAATCTTTTGTTTGAGTTGGGAATTCTTACATAGGTATAACCGATATTTGTACCATAACGAATCATTTTTCCAGCTAAATGTATCAGATGTACTAGAATCTTGTTGTAACTTTTGAATGAGTGCCCACATTTCTTCATCATTCTTCCATTCATCCCTTGATTCGTTCATCCAATCTGGTTGGATAATATAAATGGCACAAAGAAATTCTTCCACATCTTCATCCTTTCTTGAGAGTGCATCTGCCACAACATTTTGCTTCCCTCTTTTGTAGATGATTTCAAAGTCATAACCCAACATCTTTGTGACCCATTTTTGCTGCTCTTCTGAAGATAATCTTTGTTCTAAAAAGTATTTAAGATTATCATGATCTATGTTTACCTTGAAGTGTCTTCCCATTATGTAGGGTCACCATTTCTTAAGTGCATGTAGTATTGCCAACATTCCCTTCTCATAAATAGCTTTGTGTAAATACTTTCCTTTGATTAGACGACTTTCAAAAGCAATGGGTCTTTCTTCTTGCATTAAAACAACACCCATTCCATTTCCTGAGGCATCACATTCCACAATAAAGTTTTTTGTGAAGTCTGGTGTAGCTAAGACCAGTGCTTGGCACATTGCCTCTTTATGATGTTCAAAGGCCTTTGTTGCTTCTGGAGTCCATGAAAATGCATCTTTCCTCAATAATATTGTTAGAGGTGCTGCTATTCTCCCATAATTCTTAACAAACTTGTGATAATACCATGTCAACCTGAGAAATCCTCACAGATGTTTTATGGATGTGGGGATTTTCCATTCCTTAATGGTTTTAATTTTTCTAGGGTCTACTTTAACACCTTCATGAGATAAAATATGACCTAGATATTCCACCTCTTGTACTACAAAGAAACATTTTGAGCTTTTTGCATATAATTGTTTCTCCTCCAATAGTTTGAGCACCCTGTCAACATGTTGAACATGATCCTTCCAATACTTGTTTTGGATTAGTATATCATCAAAAAATACTAACACAAATTTTCTAAGGAAGGGTTTGAAAATGGAATTCATCAAACCTTGAAATGTAGAAGGTGCATTGGTAAGGCCAAAAGGCATGACCAAAAATTCATAATGATCCTCATGAGTTCTAAATGATGTTTTTTGAATGTCTTCAGTCTTCATTCTGATTTGATGATATCCTGAATGAAGATCCAACTTGGTGAAGTAAATTGATCCATGAAATTGATCCAATAATTCATCAATGACAGGAATGGGAAATTTATCTTTAATAGTGAGCTTGTTGAGCTCCCTATAATATGGACACATGCACCATGATCCATCCTTCTTGTGAACCAATATTATTGGAGCAGAGAAAGAACTTTGACTAGGTTGAATTATACCACCCTATAGCAACCATATGTTCAATTTCACTCTTTTGGGAATAGGGATATCTATAAGGCCTGATGTTTGGAGGAACACTTCCTGGAATCAAATGAATGGCATGATCATGATCACGAATAGGTGGGAGGCCTTTGAGAGTCTCAAATACCTTGGAATGATTATCCAAGACATTTTGGAGATATGGAGAAATAGATGATTTCGATGTGGGAACCTCTAGTGAACATAATTATGCAATTATGCCTCATTATTCTTTCTTTAGAAGATTTGTCATTCCATTAGAGCTGATTATCTTTCCCATTTTCCCTGTGATACCCCTTAATTCAACTTCCTTTCCTTGTAAAGAAAATCTCATGAAAAGTTCTTGAAAATTAAAAGCTATTGTACCCAAAGGTTGTAACCGTTGGACTCCTAGTACAACATCAGCACCACCCATTTGAATGGAAAGCGTTGGGCTATTCAATACATATTCTCCCATGGATAGCTTGATATTATGGCACTTTCCTGAGCAATTTATGGTTCATCCACTGGAAACCATCACTTGACACTCTGGTGTTGGATATAGGAAGCAATTCAATTCCTTGGTTATCTTACAATGAAGAAAATTATGGTTACTGTCCGAATCAATCAACACTATTACCTTTTCTTCTTGATATGCCCTTTTATCTTGATAGTTTTAGGAGTGGTAATTCCAACCAATGCATTACAATATATGGTTGGATTCATTTCTTATTTCTCTAGGGTTTGTTCCTGGTGTATATCCTCTTCTTTTGACGTTTCTTGTTCCTTTTCTTCCTCCTCTTCACAATCTATGTAAAATAATTTATTCTCAGCACACTTATGACCTTTAGTGTATTTGCTATCACAACTGTAACAAAGCCCTTTTTCTCTTTTTTCTTCCAATTGTTGTGGTGTCAACCTTGTAGGCTGTGGATGGTTAGGGGCAACAACACTTCAATATTTATGATTGTGAGTGGTAGGCTTCCTTGTTGCCATAATTTTCTTTCCATTTTTCTTGCCAACCTGAATGCCTTCTCCAATGAATCAAGTTCCCAAAGGCGAACCTCATGTTGGATGTTATCCTTTAAAGTCCCTATGAACACATCAATCTTATGCTCCTCTAGAATATCTTTTACCCTTATATTCAATTTTTGGAAGTCCTCAATGTGCTCCATCATTGAACCATTTTGTTTGAAATTTATCAATTGGCTAAAAAAATTGTTGCTTTTTGTATCCTCATAATGTGCTATCATTTCATCCGTAAAAATAGCCCAAGTGACAATTTGTTTACGAGAGCAAAGCCATCGATACCATACAAATTGATTTGGTTCCAAATATAAAGTTGCAATGTGTAACTTTTGTGTGTTTTTCACATTATGGAGATCGAAAATTTTCTCCATCTATAGTATCCATGTTATGGGATCCTTGCCATCGAACTTCCTCATATCGATGTTTGGAACATGGTGGGTCTTCGATCCAATGTTAGAGTCTATGAAATCATGATTAACATTTATTTTTTTTCTCATCATGAGTTTCCTTTACTACCCTTTCACCATTAGTAAGCATTTCTTGTAGAAACTTTTTCAAATTTGTAGGTTTTAACCCTATACAGAAATTCCCTGCATACGAATTCTAAAACACATAAAATAAACAATGCGAGAGCATAACACATAAAATACATATACACAGAGGTTTTCCCCTGGATCCCAAAACCAGGACTACCATCTTGATTTTTCATTATGTTCCTTTCAAAGTTACAATACATATTTATACATGCCGAAGCATCCCATACCGTGGACCGAAAACCATCGCGTCCAAAACCATGGAAAAAAAACTATCGTGTCCAAAACCATGTGTGAAAATCATGCACAAAACCATAGGTAAGTCTGCCCAACCTAACATAGGGTCCAAAACCAAAATTTTCTGGGGCGCTGCCCCGAAACCCATAGAGTGGGGTTACCTGCACCCCTCAAACCCCCTGTGACCCCCCTGCTAAGCAATCGGTGCAACGAAGGGGGGCTCCGCCCCCCCTCTAACCCCCTGGTTAACTACGTGGGCTAGTCATGGAAAGACTATAACATAACCCAACATTCTCCCACTTTTTGTTTTCTTTCCACAGGGGGCCATAAGAGAGCTTAGTCATTTATCTAGCCCTCCAACGCCCATTGTTTCTCTACACCAAGAGAACTTCTCAGAGCTCACAAATTTTTTCAATGCATCTACAGTATTCTTCAAAGTGTCCACCTTTACCAGCAACACCTTTTTTCCTTCTATCATATCCCTCACAAAGTAATACTGAACATCAATGTGCTTTGTCTTTGAATAATATGCAGGGTTATTTGCCAAGAAAATTGCACTTTGGCTGTCACAGTCTATCCTTATAGCTCCCTGTACTAACCCCATACTTGAACACAATCTCTGCAACCAAACTACTTCCTTGCTTGCATGAGTGGTTGCCATGTATTCTGCCTCTGTAGTTGATAGTGCCACTACAGATTGTTTCTTACTCTTCCAACTGACTTCACCTCCAAATAGGTTAAACACATACCCACTTGTAGATCTTCTCTGATCCAAATCTCCAGCCCAGTGTGCATCAACAAAGCCACAAATATCCAACACTCTGTCCAATCCTGGTTGTCCTTGGTAGCACAAACCATAATCGCTAGTGCCACGCAAATACCTGAAAACCCGCTTCACTGCTGTCCAATGCTCCTTTCTTGGTTTTGACATAAACCTACTCAATACTCCCACTACATGTGCAATGTCTGGTCTAGTACAGACCATTGCATACATTAGGCTACCAACTGCACTTGCATATGGAACACGGGACATGTCCTCTTCCTCTTCTTGTGTCTTGGGACACTGTTCAACAGATAACTTTACACCTACAGGAATAGGAACCTTCACCGGTTTACTATCCTGCATATTAAATCTCTGCAATATTGTCTCGACATACTTCCTCTGGTTTAACCAGAGCTTCCTCTTTGCCTGATCTCTTTTAATTTCCATGCCCAAAATATAGTTTGCAGCACCAAGATATTTCATGTCGAATTTGGAGGACAATTGGGTCTTCAAATCCTAGATAATTTCTTTGTCATTTCCAACCAGCAACATATCATCCACATACAAGACCAAATAAATAACACGGTCACCAATTAATTTAAAATAAACACAGTGATCTACTTTTCTTCTGGTGAAGCCAAGTCCACGTATAAATGTATCAAATTTCTGATACCACATCCTTGGTGACTGTTTTAACCCATACAGAGACTTCTTTAACTTGCATACCAATTCTTTCTTACCCTTCACCGCAAAGCCTTCAGGTTTCTTCATGTAGATTTCCTCTTCCAGATCCCCATGAAGAAACGTTGTCTTCACATCCATCTGTTCTACCTCAAAATCAAAAGCAGCAGCAACTGATAAAAGTAATCTAATAGAAGTTACCTTGGCAACAGGAGAAAAAATATCACCAAAATCAATTGGCGTCACTTGGGAATAACCTTTTTCTACCAACCAAGCTTTGTATTTCTCCACCTTTCCTTCTACATTTTTCTTCTTCTTGAACACCCATTTGCTGCCAATGGGTTTCCTTCTAGCCGGCAACTCTACCAGATCCCAAGCCTCATTTTTGTGCAAAGATGTCATTTCATCAACCATGGCCTCTTTCCAAAGTTTTCCATCCTCTGAATCTACTGCTTCCTTCATAGTTCTGGGATCATCATCAGTGATAGATAAAGAAAAATTTGAATAGAAAGAATATGGACTATACCTTTCTGGATGCCTTCTTTCTCGAACTGATCTTCTCACACCTGGAGTTTGTGGCTCTTCATCTTCTGATTCCTCCTCTGCTGTAGAGTCTTATTCTCCCTCCTTTAGCTCAAACTCTATCTTCTCAGGTTCCTTTGGTTGAACTTCATGTTTAATAACATCTTTCACCTCTCTAAACACCACATCTTAGCTGTACATAACCTTCCTTGTTACTGGGTTCCAAAGCTTATAACCCTTGAAACCATCCTTATACCTAATAAAGATGCACTTTTCAGATTTACTATCCAACTTGGTTCGTTTCTGCTTTGGAACATGTACATATGCATCACATCCAAATACCCTCAAATGTGAAAGAGAGGGTTTCTTACCAGTCCATACCTCTTGTGGAGTTTTATCCTCCAACGCTGATGAAGGTGATCTGTTGACCAGGTAACATGCTGTCTCCACCGCCTCTGCCTAGAATTCCTGTCCTAACCTGGCACCACTGAGCATTTTTCTTGCCCTTTCCATCAACGTCTTGTTCATTCTTTCTACAACTCCATTTTGCTGAGGTGTATATGGAGTAGTCTTCTGTCATGCTATACCACACTTCTTACAGAATTATTCAAATTCCTTACTGCAAAACTCTCCACCGTTATCTACCCTCAGCACCTTTATCTTCTTCTCTGTCTGATTTTCCACCAGAGCCTTAAATTCTTTAAACCTATCAAAGATTTCAGATTTCTTCTTAAGGAAATATATCCATGTATTCCTTGAGAAGTCATCTATAAATGATACATAGTACACATACTTACCCAGTGATGGAACCTTCACAGGTCCAAACACATCACTATGCACAAGCTCTAATATATGTTTCGCCCTCTTACCACCAGAGGGGAAACTCACCCGATTCTGCTTCCCATATACACAATTTTCACAGAAATCAAAATCCAGAGAGCTATTACTCATACCTTCTACCATACCTTTACCATGAAGTATTCAAAGGCCCTTCTCTCCAATATGTCCAAGCCTTTGATGGCACAACATGGTCTTCTCTCTAGAGACCACTAGATTTTCTACTCCACTTTCAAGAACCACAGAATTGATGCACCCATCTGTTATAGACATTTTTGCGCACTGCAACCCCAATCATACATGTCCATAAACCAAGGGCTCCTAAGTCCCTAAAAGTGTTGCTTCACACCCTAAAGGAACAAGGTCAGCTGATTACATCATCTCCCAAAATTTCTCCACAGGAAACTGCTCAGAACTGGTCAAAGCTGGACCATACAGACTGCCCAATGCAGAGGGTGCGATGCATCTCACCTGCCCAGTGTAAAAGGTGCGATGCATACTGGAAATCCCTTCTGTAGGGTGCGATGGGCGAGAGTAGACAAATGGCAGAGACAGTTTGCAAGGTGGATCGTCATGGAATCTTCCAGAAACTTCTCCTGTGACACTTGCCTCTCTGAATTCGCCCAGGGATGAGTAAGAGATCATCAATCTCCAAGTGGAATCAAGAACTATCAGAGAGAGGACACTAATCAAAATCCCAGAAGTTGACTCACCCCCCTGCAATCATCTA
Source organism: Pinus tabuliformis (assembly GCA_031772625.1). Taxonomy (NCBI): domain Eukaryota; kingdom Viridiplantae; phylum Streptophyta; class Pinopsida; order Pinales; family Pinaceae; genus Pinus; species Pinus tabuliformis. The sequence goes on along the minus strand of CM062818.1, from coordinate 2,066,918,607 downwards.
TATATGGATCCCTCATCCCAGAGATCCAAGGGCTGGAATTTTGTATCTATTAAGGAAGTGATGTTGGTTTCTTGGTGGAATATCATAGTGTTTGGTGATCTAAGCTTTTCATGAGGTGATGAAGGGCTTTCATGCTGGGAGGATGACACTGGGTCAGAACAATTGGTTGTAATCCTCTTTGCTATTCTTGATATTAATAAAGCTATTCAAGTTTTCCTCCACATTCTTGTATGTTTGATGATATATGCATTTTTGTGGTCAATATATATCTGGTCCTATATTGTTTATGATTGTAGATCTCTGTTCTTTGATATTATTATGCTGCTTTGATTCCACATGTGCTCTTTGAAGTTGGGAAGACGAAGGCAAAGTGGCAAGGATCTGTCAGAAGGGAGAGGAACCAAGCAAGGAACTAAGCGCAAGACTGAGGTTGGTGTCCTTTGTTCCCCTCTTATCTACTTCTCATAAAGGAAAGTGAAAGTAGTTTTAGCTAGTTTGTTTCTAAGATAGCTACCAGTCTTAGTGGGACTAGTAGCTCCGAGTGGACACTAGATTTCCCGATAACAAAATGGCGACTCCACCGGGGAGCGAATAGATTGTTTACTTGTCTATATTTGTTTGTTTTATAAACTTACAGACGGAGACTGAAGTCAAGCCAACTAGCCTTCAAACTGCATTTTCTATGCAAGTGCAAAGTAGATCAATGTTGCTTCAGTCTATCTCTGGGTTTTGTTTATAAACTGAAAAATCGATTTGAAAACCTTCTAATTGCCCTAGTGGTGGCTCTAGTAACCTCATTAGATCAACCCCTATGATTTATATTTACTGAACATCATTAGCTCGACCTAAATCCCTGAACTAAGCTGCAAACTGTGACCCGGAACCAAGTTGAAGTCTCGTCCCTAGACCATCGCATTTTCTCCTCTTGGGAATTTGGATGCATCGTACCTCCCGTGTGCAGCAGGTGCGCTGCATCGTACTTTCCCTGTGTTGCAGGTGCGTTGATCAGACAAGACCTCTTCTGCTCTCAGATTTTGGTTTCTATGTTCACTCTCTTCAACTTTATTCAGGGGTTTTGTTGTCTGTGATTAGTATACCAATGTAGAAACTCCCTTCTTTTGCATGATTCCGCCTCCATAGTACAAAGAATTGTGAATGTTTTTATGTATTGTGCACCATTTACAGTTCTCTTTTACAAAAAGTAGCATAATCAAACTGTCGTCTTTTGATTTGAAAGTGTCGCAAGTGTCATTTTCAGTCAAAGAAAAGAATTCTATTGTTCTTGATGGTTGATTATACAGTTTCTCTTGTATTTGATTTGATTTAGTGGTTTTTCAAGTGTCGAAAGCAGTTTTCAATTCAAAATAGCAAAGTGTCATCATTATCTTCCTTTCGTTTTTGAAGAGAAATTTATTAGTACTGTCGCTTTGAAAAGATAATTCAAATTTGTACTTAGCATTCTTCTTGTCATTCACACATTAAGAAAGCTGAACACAAATACATGCATGTGCATTTTCATTTAGACTGCTTATTGGTTTGATTTAGGATAGTGCATCCAGTGTCTTCTCTCTGCTCTATGTTGAAAGAATATCGTCTCTCTTTCTTTAGTAGCTAGGATTTTAATTTCAAAAAGAAGATTAAATGATTGTTTATGATCTTAGATTGCATTTTAGGAATTTTATATCTACATCACGTGGTGAACCTGAAAGGAAAATTTCTTAAGAAAGATCAACTGTAAAATAAATTCAATGAACATAAAAAAGCTTTGGAACCTAATGCACAACATCTAGAAGTCTAGGCTAGAGACGTATTATGGCATCATAAAGCCTGGTAACTGTCGCTTTCACTGTTGGTTGGGTGATTCCTCCTCTTTGAGATGACAAGTACCAGTATGGACTTGTGTTCCCACATGCCATCGAGTATATATTGGGAGAACACAATAGGCTATATCCTTTATCCATAGGAAGCCATGTCTACCACCCTATCGATCGCAATGCGCTGAACACAGCATTCAGGAAGATTGACTCTCGTACCGTAAAAAGTATTATGTAGTTTTGCGATTGGTTTGGTAATCCCTCTGTCTAGATTTCCAGAGTAGTCTCTTTCGTTCCTTTTCAGACTCCTTAAAGGAAAAGGTCCATCTGAGCACTTGTCACTTCAGGCTCATTAAAAATCGAAGGCGACTAGAGTCATCTTTTGTTTTCTCTCGACTCTTAAAAATTGAAAAAACAAGTTGTGTCAAAGCATCTAAAATTTATTTTAATCGGAATAATATCACCATTCCCACGTTAGTCTTAGATTGAGAAAAATGGAGTCCACCAACCAAGGATTTCCCCTTGGAGGAAATCCTAGTCCTTTCTCCTCTTGGGAAGATGTTGGTGCACCTCATATGGCCACATTGTCACTTCCAGGATTGACGATTGGCTTGCCAATATGGCTCTTCTCGACCTTCGTCATTCAGAACACCGTGATTCCTGAACAATCGAGTCAGCAACTGGATGATACTAAAGTTACCCCCCAACCTTCTACTTCGTCTGATTCTCCCTCTCCTCCTTCCTCTTCGCTTGATAAAGCTGGTAAAGCCAAAAATCAAGTAACTAAGAAGGAGAAGAAGGGAAAGGAGAAGAAAGAGAAGAAGAAGAAGGAGCCAAAGGCAAAAAGGGGTAACCGAGCATCGTCTAGTGAAAATCCACACACTGCACCGTCCAAGCCTAAATCTCCATGTGTCATTTGCAAAGGAGACCACTATCATCGAGATTTTCCTTGCATCCCTCGGATCTTAAGGGACTGGTCTCCTCATTTGCACAATCCGGTGTCATCAACCTCTGAAGATCATGTTGAAAGTACACCATCAACTAGTGAAAGAGAAGCATTTGGACAGAAAAGGAAATGTAAATTTCCTTGTAAACTGTGTGAAGGCGATCACGTCGTCCACCGTTGTCCCTTCCTAGACGAAGCTAAAAGAGTCTTGGATAACCGTCCTGCTTCACCGCTACGGCTTCCTCCTGGATACAAGAAACTCTTGCCGAGTCCATCACTAGTTGAAAATCCGACTAACACGTCATTGTGGTCGGTCGAAGCATATATCATTGAAGATAAACCTGCTAAGTCCATACCAAAAGAAAGTCAAAAGGTTGAGGTGGCAGTCGACCCGGTCTTGTCTTCGGAAGGTCCATCTTCAGATGATACAATCACCGAAGAGAATGAGAACGACACTGTTCAAATTCTTTTCGTAAACACAGACTTCGATGAACATGGGGGCAATCTACCCGTTCCTTTACCGCAGGAAGGAAGTTCGTTAGAGTCATATCCGGCTGTCTATTCGGTCCCACCTCCAAGCAACCTAGTCATTTCCTTCGATTGGAATCTACTAGGCAGACCCCGTTTACTGATTAATGTACCATTCTGAATCATTGTACAAGCTTACAAAATGATCATGGTTAGTACCATCTTAGATGAAGGGGCTTCTGTGAGTATCCTTTCCTCAACTTCTTGGGAAGCGCTTAGTTCACCATCACTTCTGCCTGAAATGAGAAATCTGATAGGCTTCGACAAAGGAACCAGTCGACCATTAGGGATCCTTCCCAATGTGCCCATAATGTTGAGAAGGAAAACCATTTATATGAACATAATGGTAGTCCAAGGACCTCTAGATTATAATCTCCTCCTTGGGTGCGACTATATTTATAGCATGGGAGCCATAGTCTCCTCACTCTTTAGAGTAATGTGTTTTCCACATGAAGGTCGAGTGGTCCAGCTCGTAGACCAGCTTTCGTTCCCCGGCTCACACATAGCTAATAGTCAAATGCCATCCCTAAATGGTCTTTTCACGCAAGGAATGCCCCATCAATCTTCGGTCCGTCCACCTGAAGAGCGCGAGTGATTCGGGAGGACATGATTGAAACCCAGGGGGCATGCACCCTGGTCTGTTTCGGCAGGAAAACCTTGGGTATAGGGTAAGTTTCCGTGAAGGATTTAAGACTGGTCCGACACCCATCTATATAGGAAGAGGGAGTTAGACCAGGATAAGATTCTTTTGTCAAGGTTAGGCGATTGGAGCCTTTGTCCAGATGGACTAAGCCGAGGAAGTGTTTCTATCTGTTGTGCGGATGGAAACTATCTTGCGAATGCGAGAACTTCTAAATGGTAACCTAGGAACTTTACTTCACTATACCTGGGGGCATGCAAACCTTTTTGCCTGAAAGTAAAGAGCGACCATTTATTTTCTTAGTTTGTAGTTTCTCAACCCTTTAAACTCGTAGGATTGGTTGTTCCTAGCTTGCATAATGAAAGGATCCGGAGAAAAGTTTCGAATGGTGCAAGATCCTTAAAAATTGAACCTATCGATGAGACATCCTTATTAAAAGACTGGCACGAGCAGTTTTTATGCGAAGTTCAAGCTCATTAAAAATTAAACCTTAGCAATGAGCAAATGTTTCACCCAGAGTTTAATCTCATTAAAAAATGAACCAATCCCTCGTAAATAACCATTGTGAATGCGTTATCATCAGCTTTTGAGCCCTGGTCGTGTTCTTACCATCACCTCCACTCTATTTCAGCCTATCATTCACCTCCATTTGATTGTTTACCCCTTTTTAGGAACAGCTGTGAAGAGTGATCCTGTTAGCCATCCTTGTGACACTGTTGTGATTGGAAAATTCCAAACCTTACCTGGAATCAGCTACTACCTGAAATTATCACTCGTTCCTCAAAAGACGAGTCTCCTTTAAGCTCTTTTCATCTAACTCGTAAAATATGAAAAGATTGCCGAGCAATTGGCCTCTCCAGCTCATTAAAGCTAACGGAAGTGCTATCCCTCCTCTAGATTTTAATCTTTTTGGACTTGAGGGATTATTACATAAAAAGATCGAGCGCTTGTTTTGTTCGGCTCGTTAAAATTACCGAAAATTCCTCCCTTTCATATCATTTTATACTTTTTTGGACTTAAGGGATTATATGACAAAAAAGGATTATTGGAGTTTCCTTTACGTCCCTTTCAGACTCTCTAAAATTGAAAAGGACCGAGTTATCTTTGTTGTTAAACTCGTTAAAACCAAATAGCGACAAACTTGTCCATATGGACAAGAACGAGTTTCACTGTCGCTAGGCTCATTAAAACATAGCGACGGGTTTGCCGGAAGGGAAAATTATAGAACAAGCATATATTATCCTCCTCAAGCTTGACAAAAATAAAGAGGTACTGGTTAGCAATGACTAGGGAAAAATGGGAAGAAAACTTGAAGAAACTTTATTGGTAGCAAGTCGCTCTTGAACATGACACTTTCACTCCACATCCGAGTCAGGTTGGGCTTTTCCGTTCACCGGTCATATCACCATTGGTCCATCGCACCATCCATATTTGGGGTTAACGCTACCAATCCATGTCAGTGTCGCCGGTATGTTCAAGAGAAGTCGCTCAGAGAATTTTCCTGTGTCTCATCCACTGCAATACATTCACGCTCCATTCTTTCATGGCCGCCACCCTGAAACCTGGATCATCAGATCGTTTTCACCTCCAAAATCATTTACTCCGTTCCATGTCGTAGATGTGGGATTCATTAAGGCCCTCCTACGACGGGTCGCTTCTTGTCAACATTAGCTCATTATCCAAGAAGTCGACTTAGGAACAACCCTTTCAGTACTTTGAAGCTTGCATGCCTCAATGGCAAGTTTCTCACTTCCGGCGACAGGTTTACATCAATGGCCTTCGACCGAAAGATTTTGCGTGGTGTTCGACGCCAAGTCCCTTTTCACACCACGTGAATTGTACTGTAGTACCTTGAGGGTCATCATCATTATCGGTGATTCCTCTCGCACTTGTTAACAACTTACATCATTGGCTAGTAATCAGGCGATGTCTTTCCATGTTTGACTCCAGAACATCTTTCTCATGGATCGACTTGTACTCCGAGTGAAGATTGGACTAGTTTGAAGACCCCGGATCTAGTTTCATCCATCTGGGTTGCGGTATATTCAGGAAAATAAAGACATCAAATGTTCATCATTGCTGCACAGATGATCATCTGAATCAAAGGATGATGACTCTATCAGAATCATCTGTCTACCACACAGACGGTTGTCTGTCTTATGTACAGGAAAATGAATTTATAAAGTTGAGCATGGGAATGCCCACCTCAGCTAGATAATGAAAAATATTATGAAGATAATGTATTGTATTGTATCTTATTACAGGTCGCCTTCCAGCTCGAAAAAACTTCGGATCCTCATGATAAAGCATTTCACCTGACATCAAAAGATTAACGACCTCATGGTTTAGGGGGCAACTGTTATAGACATTTTTGGGCACTGCAACCCCAATCATACATGTCCATAAACCAATGGCTCCTAAGTCCCTAATAGTGTTGCTTCACACCCTAAAGGAACAAGGTCAGCTGATTACATCATCTCCCAGAAGTTCTCCATAGGAAACTACTCAGAACTGGTCAAAGTTGGACCATACAGATTGCCCAGTGCAGAGGGTGCAATGCATCTCACCTGCCCAGTGTAAAAGGTGCGATGCATACTAGAAAGCCCTTTTTTAGGGTGTGATAGGCGAGAGTAGACAAATGGTAGAGATAGTTTGCAAGGTGGATCGTCATGTAATCTTCCAGAAACTTCTCCTGTGACACTTGCCTCTCTGAATTCACCCAGGGATGAGTAAGAGATCATCATTCTCCAAGTGGAATCAAGAACTATCAGAGAGAGGACACTAATCAAAATCCCAGAAGCTGACTCACCCCCCTGCAATCATCTATATATGGATCCCTCAGCCCAGAGATCAAGGGGTTGGAATTTTGTATCTTGTAAGGAAGTGTTGTTGGTTTCTTGGTGGAATATCATAGTATTGGGTGATCTAAGCTTTTCATGAGGTGATGAAGGGCTTTCATGCTGGGAGGATGACGCTGGGTCAGAACAATTGGTTGTAATCCTCTTTGCTATTCTTGATATTAATAAAGCTATTCAAGTTTTCCTCCACATTCTTGTATGTTTGATGATATATGCATTTGTGTGGTCAATATATATCTGGTCCTATATTGTTTATGATTGTAGATCTCTGTTCTTCAATAGTATTATGCTACTTTGATTCCACAGGTGCTCTTTGAAGCTGGGAAGACAAAGGCAAAGTGACAAGGATCTGTCAGAAGGGAGAGGAACCAAGCAAGGAACTAAGCGCAAGATTGAGGTTGGTGTCCTTTGTTCCCCTCTTATCTACTTCTCATAAAGGAAAGTGAAAGTAGTTTTAGTTTGTTTGTTTCTAAGATAGCTACCAGTCTTAGTAGGACTAGCAGCTCCGAGTGGACACTAGATTTCCCGATAACACCATCAACAACCATGATACCTTGGAGCTTGTAGAGAGTTCCAATCCTAACTCCCCGCATCAATACCAGTGCTCCCCAAACCATCTTGCAGGTATCCGTCTCAAACACTGTTTTTACATCTGCATCATCCAACTTGCTTACAAAAATCAGATTTCTGGCCAATGCAGGAATATGCAGAACATCCGGAAGTGTTCTAACCCTTCCACCTTGTAACTTCAACTTTACTTTTCCGTGACCAATGATTCTAGCCTTCCTATCATCCCCTAAGAAGACATCACCACCATCGTATTTCTCATACTCGCAGAACCACTCTCTATGCAGAGTGAAGTGAAAGGATGCACCTGAGTCAATCAACCATGCCTCATGATCTACATGTATACTTGAAGAAGCCAAGTACACATCCCCACCTTCATCTGAGGTGGTTTTCGCCTCCGCAGAAGGAGCATCATCAGATCCCTGTCCTTTATTAGGAGCTTTAGATTTACAATCCCTTTTGTAGTGCCATTCCTTTCTGCATTTCCAGCACACCACCTTTATAGGTTTTCCTGGAGATTTAGATCTCCCTCTAGATTTAGATCTCCCACTCGATGACTTATTTTTGTTTCTGTTCTGGGACCGTCCTTGTACAGACAAGGCATCAACATTCTGGCTCTCCATATTTTTCCGTCTCATCTCCTCCATCAGCGAGGATGAGACTATTTCATCAAACTGCAAGGCAGTTGCATTGCTTCCTATTGCAATAACCAGACACTCCCATGAATCTGGTAGAGAACACAACAAACTGATGCACATATCTTCATCTAAAATTTTAATATCAACAAATGCTAACTGACTTACCATAGTATTAGATGCGTTCAGATGTTCTGTCACCGATTCTACATCTTTCATCCTCAGGTTATATAGCTTTTTTCGCAGGAATAGTTTATTCACCAGAGACTTAGATTGGTAAAAAATCCCTAACTTGTCCCACAAAGCCTTCGTCGTAGATTCCCCTGATACATTCAGCAATACTGAATCTGAGACACACAATCGTATTGTGCTCTTTTCCTTCCGATCCAACTTCTTCCATTCTTCATCGGACACTCTCGTTGATTTAGTACCCGGATCTACCATGATCCACTGATATATATCCACCAACAGATCCTCCATCTTGAGTTTCCGCAACTCAAAACTCTGACCATTAAATTTCTCGATCTCTATCTTTCCACTACTCACCATCTTCTTTCACTACCAGAATCGATCTCGCAGATCTCCCACTGAACAAGGTCTACCATAGGCCCGAGCGAAACCCCTCAGCAACAAAGGCATCCCCTTGAAGCCAAACCAGCTATGATACCAAATGTAGGTTTTAACCCCGTACAGAAATTACCTGCATACGAATGATAAAACACATAAAATAAACAACGTGAGAGCATAGCACATAAAATACATATACACAGAGATTTTCCCTTGGATCCAAAAATGGGACTACCAGCTTGATTTTTCATTATGTTCCTTTCAATGTTACAATACATTTTTATACATGTCGAAGCATCCAATACCATGGACTGAAAACCATCACGTCCAAAACCATGGACCGAAAACCATCGCATCCAAAACCATGTGCGAAAATCATGCACAAAACCATAGGTAGGTCCGCCCAACCTAACATACGGTCTAAAACCAAAATTTTCCAGGGTGCTGCCTTGGACCCCATAGAGTGGGGTTACTTGCACCGCTCAAACCCCCTGTGAGCCCCCCACTACGCAATTGGCGCAACAAAGGGGGGGCTCCGCCCCCCCTCTAATCCCCCGGTTAACTATGTGGGCTAGTCATGGAAAGAATATAACACAACCCAACAAAATTTGTCTTCAAATCTTCCATCTTAACTTCCACACCTTTCTTTAAATTATCCACCTTAGCTTCCACGCCATCCATCTTAGCTTCCACGTCATTCATCTTAGCTTCTATGCATTTCTTTAAACCATCCATCTTAGCTTCCACGCCATACATCTTAGCTTCTACGTCTTTCTTTAAACCATCCATCTTAGCTTCTGTTACTTTTTGTGCGAGTGAATTTTGTTGCACTTGGTCTCGTAATTTTGATATATCATGTTGCATTTCTTCTTCTTCATGAGTCATGTTAGAGATTTCAGGTTGCTTACTAGGTGTTTCCATTTTCTTTCTTCAGGGCATCAATTAATGATAATAATGCTTCACTATGCCCTTTGAATTCCTTCAAACTAATTTTTCAAACCAAACTTATGCAAAAATTTAAAAAAACTACACACCTTTTTTCACTTTGTAGGAGATCGATATTGAATCTGTTGTATCTCTATAATTTTGGATCTCCAAGGTCTGAAATTGCTTCCTACAGTAACCTTATGAGTCCCCTTTCCAATGCCACCAATCTGATCAAAATTGGGTTCTCCAAGAAAGAGTTATGTCCAACCTCCCACGATGACCTAATTATATAATTTTTCAGTAGAGCGAACTTGTACGATGTGCCACGTGTCACTAATTCAACCTTCAGATATGAAAACGATACACAGAAAATTAAAGTTTGTCCTATTTCTGTAACTTCTTATGGAATTTCAATCTAATGGTCATAAAGAAAGTTATGACTATTTTCCCCAGGTCACCTGTTTGGGATGTAATTCGGGAGCCTACAGAAACCCTAAATTTCTTGGACTGTATATCCGAAAATTTAGCAAAACAAGATCTGAAATTTGGGCCCGAGCTTCCCCATGATTTCTGCTCAAATGGGTTTTAATTTTAGAGTATGAACCTTCGTAGAAAATAAATTATAGCGAAACTTCCACGATGACCTGTTTGAGATTGAATTTTGGAACTTGCAAAAACCCTACCTTCCTCAGATCATATCTCTGAAAATATAGCGAGGCAAGATCTGAAATTTGGACCCAAGATTCAAAATGATTTCATCTCAAATGGTTTTTTTTAATCTTCTAAAACGTTTCCGAAAAAATGCTATAGCAACAATTCCACGAAGACCTGTTTGGAGCAGTGAAACCCTAGAATCCAAAGCTCTGATACCAAATGTTATGAAACGAGCTCACAAAAAGATAGAAAAGATAGATCAACGACTTAGAAATCAGCCTCTTCGAGGGGGCAACCTCCTTTACATTACACAAATGAACAATTCTTGGATGATACAAATGAAAAAACCTCCTTTCTATATATAGGAGTCTGAGGGGTCGCAATATAACCAAATCTGACCTAACAATAACAATATGGGGACAACTAGGGCACAACAATAACAATAAGGGATACAATGACAATAGTAATGGGGGAATCACTAGTATTATAGGGACCTAACAAGGTTGCATTTCAAATAGGGTGCATATGTTAAACATGGTGGCAAAGATATTATGGAGTAAAAACCTTGGTGGCAAATAGTATGTAATACATTTTAATATGGCACATTTTAAAAACTATATGCTATAGTTTTCAAATGGTGTTATTACGTCGCATTTAAAATATGTCACAAAAACAATGGAAATTATCAAAGGTTATATATTGCTGCATTAAATTTAGTGCAATCCTCATCATTACCAAAGCATATGGCAGAAGGTAGGATGGAATCCACATAACATGGACAGTTGGAACAGATGCTCGAAGGCGTCAGAAGTCAAAGAATTCCAACGCAACATTCCAATGGAACCGCCGGGGATTGTGGACATGTTAAAATCTAATGAATTGGAGAAAGGATGAGTTGATTCAGCAATTAGTTCAAGAACAAATGGATTCCATAGAAGGCGCAGTGGCATCCACATCGCACGAACATTTGGAGCAGGTGCATAAGGTGGAAGTCCAACAGAGCCAAGACCACCAGATGCCAACGTAACCATCAGAGGATTGGGTGCCACGAGGTGGCATTCTTTTTTACCACCATGGTTCATAACTGCTAGCCCAACAGTGTTGCGGTCCAATCACATGTTAACATTTGATGCCACGAGTCTACATTTTACAGAACCACCAGAGATATGTTATAACGATATGGCAAGGCCACAGGAAGTAGTATGTCAACACCAAATCCATCGGAAGTAGTTCAACGACATGCCACAATATTCAACACGTCAGCACAAATCCATCAGGGTACAGGAACAGGTTGAGCACAGTTGGCGCAGTACGATGGAACAAAAAATGGCACAAGGTTTGCGGTGTCATTGGTTACATCATATGCCATAGAACGTAGTTCATATGAACCGCAAACTTTAGCATTAAAATTATGTTATGTCATATGGTTTCAAATCATGGATAAGCGCCGAAGTATTAAACCATGGATAATGTTTGTTATGTCGCATTGTAACGTTGGAAAACTTCCATACGCCAATTTTATGTTGGTTCCAACCATAAGATAGCTTTGGATGGGTTTTAATACCATGGTCCAATAGTTTAATAAAACATATATCATCTATGCTATTTCGATGTTATTTCGAATAGCCAAAAGTTGTTTTAAACAAACTTAAAACCAAAAATAACATTGAAAGGTGTATAAAAGGAGGATTGTCACACCATTCAAGCAGGGGAGTGTTTTCCATCGAGAAGCTATTCTTCCTCAAGCATAAAGAAGGAGAAAGTTGTAACCTTGTGTGGGAAGAAGGCATTGTAAGCCTTGTGTTAGAAGAGAAGAGAGGTGTTTCAGAAGCCCATCAAGACTCTTCCATTTCTAGAGGTGAAACCCTTCAAGAAGGAGGTTGTGCTTCATTTTTCAAGTGACAGTTCAGTGAAAGAAGCTTCAGGGTTAGAGTTTAGACATTCTGTTCTTTTGAGCATTTCTTGTCCATCCTTGGGCCGACTCAGGAAAGGAGACAGGCGCTAGAAAGTTGTTTCATACGACTTTCTTTCTACAGTGTCCAGCAATTCCTGCAAGCAAATATCAGCTAGCAAAATCACATGTAACGAAACTATTGAAGCACTTCTAATAGGACAGTCGAACATTTTGAAGCAGACCCAGAGACGTAGTCCAGGAGGGACGAACTCTATCATAAATTCTTATTGATTTTTGCGTATTTTATTTTGCCGCTTATGCGTCATTAAATTCTGATGTTTTAAAGCATAACGACAACTTAATATTCCGCTTTCATTTCTCATTTATGAAATTCATGGTTCAGTTCTCTGTTTAAAAGACAATCATCCATCAGTTTAATCTTGCACTTTTGGAGAAGACAATCTAACTTCCGCATTTCATATCATGTAGCAGAGATGGTTCTAGAGTAGGAGTGTGGGTGGTAAACACAGGAAACAATCATGCTAAAGGTCATTCATACAAGCTCAACTTTCAATGTACCAATAACATAGCAGAGTATGAAGCCCTTATATTAGGATTGTAGTTGTTGAAAAAATTAGGTGCCAAGAGAATATCCATTCAAGGGGATGTTGAGTTAATTATAAAACAAATTAAAGGAGAGTATTCAACAAAACACCCTAGAATGAGAGCATACAAAAATGTTGTGCTTGATTTTCTAGAGAGTTTTCTTGAATATGACCTTTCTGCAATTCCTAGAAAACAAAATATCATTCCAAATAGTCTGGCTTTTTCAGCCAGCTCCTATAAAATGCCTTACCCTAATCAAGAATATACAGTGGAAGTGAAACATCGACCAGCTGTACCAGATAATATGAAGTATTGGTAGGTGTTTGACAGTGATAAACAAATTGAAAGTTTTCTGCAATCTAGGGATGAATTTAAATATGATAGTATAGATTTGGAATCTGAATTAGAAAAGAAATAGTTATACATTCTAATCTACAAATGCAGTTAGAAAAATCAGATGTAAATACACCCATAGATAAAGTTGTAAATATATTAGAATTGCTTGAGATAGACCCAGAAAAAGAAGAGTTTGAAACACTTCAGTTAAAGGATAACATTTTACCTAGAGGTCTAGTTCCACTGGGAGAACTCTTTGATTTCAATTATGTGGCTAAGAAGACTAAGATTGAGCCCAAAGGAGCAGCAGTAGAAGAATGTAATATAGGTAGTGAAAAAGATCCGAAAATCATAAAATTGTCTAAGTCACTCCCAACTGCTGAAAAATAAAAATACATTGCTTTATTGTAGGAGTTTAGTGATGTTTTTGCCTCGAGCTATGAAGATATTAAAACATATGATACATAGATTATACAACACAAAATTCCAATTAAAGAGGATCAGAAACCATTTAAACAAAAGCTTCGAAGAATAAATCCAGTACTGATGCCCATAATTGAGAAATAACATTAACTCCCTTCCCACGCCTTCCATTATCATGCCAATGGTAACTCCCTTCCCGTGCCTTCCGTTATCACGCCAACGATAACTCCCTTCCCACACCTTCCATTATCATGCCAACAGTAACTCCCTTCCCGCGCCTTCCGTTATCGTGCCAACGGTAACTCCCTTCTCGTGCCTTCCATTCCCAATCATTACATGTTGTGGGTCCATATCCGTTGTCGCCTATCTGTTTTCCTGTCGTTAATTGTTCTTTCTTCTGCCATAAGTGCAAATATTTATGTTCGGCAACAGCTTTTCCGTAACGATAATCCATCCCTGTTATAAATAATCCTTTCATCCCCGTCATGCGATTTCACTAATTTTTCTTATATCTCGATTTACTGGTTTTCCAAGTCTAACTATTTCATGTTTATTCTTTACGCCACAGTTGAGCTTACCACCAAAACGAAAGACCTTGAGGTATGTTTCTCCCTATCCTCTGTTATCTCTTCATCCCGATTTTGCATATTATGGCTCCTAAAAGAAAATATCATCCCTCTGCTAGTCAATCTTCATCACAGGAAAATTCCAAAGTATCTGATGCCCTAGACCTTGATCACATTCCATTGGCTAACCAGTTCTTCAAAATCACAGACACAGAGTGCGAATTCGACATGTTTGAATTGCACCATTGGTTAAAGTAGACTTATCAAGACTCTGAAGATGAAATCAACTTATTGGAATCCTTATTTCCCATGTAAATGTTTCCTCAAACTCATCCTTTTCCTGATCTAGTCATGTGGTGTCAAGCTAAGTACAATCCCCTACAGAGAACTGTGGTAGCTCAGAATGGAGACATTTTGATATCTATCACCCCTGAAACTATCAACAAGATGCTTCTGATCCCTAAAAACAATTCCCTGACCTTTTTCTCCACTGTTGTTTTAATGGATCTATACCATAAACTCACTTTCCCTCAAAGAGCTCAAATTTTTTAGATCTTTCTTCCAGAAGATGTTGAACTTCCTAAAAAGAACCCACCATCCATGTTCCCTAAGAGAGATAAACACATCATTTCCCTAATTTATTGCTTGTTAGGTTACCAAACAGATCAATGGGTAGATGAATCTATCCTAGGTTATCTATCCATCTTCTCCAAAGAAAACAAACCTGCTTTCATGTATAATTACAGTCAATTTTTGGCTGAAACTATGCATGAACAACTGATGAAAATTACTACTGAAGGAGTGTTTAAAAATTCCTATGTGTTAGTGCATATGATTCTTTTTCAACAGGGAGATAGGTTACCTATAGATTTACACAAGAAGGATGATCAATAATTGATTCAAGCAGTCACATAGTGGACTTCATTGATCAGGAGGAACTCAACTGATTTCAAGTTTTCAGACTTCATTGATTGTTTTATTCATCCAGTTGCATAGATTCTCAGCAGCCAGAGCGAACCTAGGATCAGTCCAGAAATCAAAAGGATCCTACACCTGAGTGACCAAGCCAAGACAGGAAACTGGTATCTTTACTAGAATTATACAGAGATTAGAGTGTATGGTTTTGAACTGGCTCCATACAAATTGCCCAAATATGTTCCAATGAGAATTTTCTCTTTGGAATATATTAGGAAAATGATTAATATGGATGAACTACATTTCATTTCAGGGAAGAGGAAATCTCAGTTCAAAATCAAGTCATGGGTAGGATCATTTATTTGTAATACCATATCAGCAGGTTTTGGAGCAGATTCAATCCTCAAACAGATGGGATTCCAAACAAGTTTCACCTGGTCTTATGACCCATTCAGTATAATTTCCAACTTAAGGCTGGAACTCAAAATGACACCTTATAATCATACTCCAAGAGCAGAGATTCAAAAGTATTGAAATCAAGAACAATGGGAAGAGAATACACTTCAGGAAGCAGAAGAACAAACTTTACCTCCTTCTACCCTCCTGACTCCCATTTCTCAAAGCAGGCAGGACAAGAGGCCTAGAGAAGAATATTCATCATCAGCAAAAGGTGAAAAATAATTCATTCATTATCAAAAGAAATCAAGGACTGACTCCAAAGGCACTACTACTAATCAAGGTTAGAAGGAGCCTATAGTCATCAATTTGGATGATTCACAGGTTTCTACAGGGATAGAAGAAATTGTAATCACTACTCCAACTTCCTCTTCAGTTTCACAGAATTTGTTGGAGATCACACAATCTGCAGGAGTAAGTGAGCAAGAGGAGCCAAACATCTTCACTAATTTCCTTGAAATTAAACAGAAGAATGAATCTTTGAAGGCAAATGTATATGCTCAGTTTTGGAAACAAACATCAACTTCACAACACAGGTTATTGACAGCTTTTAACAGTGAAAAAGGCAGGATGCAAATGGCATTCCTACAAGCCCAAGTGCCTTTCCCAAAGGCTTATTCAGACTATAAGAAGATCGTATTTTCTTTTGATGCCAACCAAATACATCCAATCGATCATATGGATATGCATAAGCAATCCAGTGAGATGTTTTTCTCTACCATGATCAACACTGTTATGGCATTATCAAAACTCAGGACATCTCTTTCAAATGTACAGTCACAATTGAAGATAGAAAAGGTATCCTCTTTGGCAAAGGATAACTAGGTAAAATCATTAGAATATTTAGTGATTAAAATTGGGTATGATCCCATTGATGTTAAAGCTACAAAGGACATTATTAGAAAGAAGAATGCAGACATTTCAGCATTAAGGAAGTAGCTCAAACTACCTTCTATAGAGGATCCTCAAACCAAGGAGATAGCTTAAAGTCAGCAGCACAAAGAAGAAATGCTCAAGCTTATCATTGAGAAAATGTACAAATAAAGACAATGGAAGAGCAAATTGAGAAATTTCCTAAAGAAAAAGAGGAATTTACTCAACTAGCCATAACACCAATTACAGCTATAACTATTACACTGTCAAGGACAGCATGGGAATTGACATCGGCAATAATAGATTCTACATCAACAACAAGAGATCTAAACAAAGTCATACAAGATTTGTCTCTCCAGAGACAAGAGATTGAAAAGCTTCACAAGAAATTCAAGAATCTAGAGACTCAAAAGATTAAAAATGACACTCTTTATGTTGAAGAGATGTAGAAGACCCATAGATTGACCAGAAGGATAGAAGAGTTGGAAAGTGAGTCATTAATGGCTCAGACCTTGGCCCAAGCCAAGGAAAGTATTTGGGCAGATATCAGTCAAGCTATAACTGAAGTTTGGCCTTCCATACAGATTATTTTTGAACAAGAAGAGCTGATAGATAGGTGCCAGACAACTATTTAATAAGTTAGAGAACTTCTTAAGGATAAACCAAGTGAATTCACAAACATGATTGAAGTTATAAATTCAAAAACCAAAGCCGAATTGGAGCAGATACAGATTGTGGACAGGACTGAAACTATTTTGGAGATTAACAATGTTTTGCAGAAAAATAATCTCATGACTCAATTAGAGACCAAGTGCCAAACCTTGAAAACTGTTGTCCAAAGGTTTCATTTCAAGTTTAACTTACTCAACCAGAGAGAACTACCAGGACTAGTGGCACCAGATGACAGGTTGATCAGTTTGGAGGAATATTGTCAAAATCTTTGTGCAATTGCAACTAATAAAGGTAGATCTACAGGTATAAAGGGTCATCTTACAGAGAAGGAAATGTTAGAAGCTTTGGATTTTGATTTAATAATTAAGCATGAAATCAAACATATTTTTGTTAATAAGCCTACTTTCGAAAAGTATACCGATGTTGATGAAGTTTACAAGAAATTGGTTAATCTCTCTATACCAAGTCAAGACAGGTGGGATCACTTATGTGAAACTATCGAGTAACTTTCATCACCAACTGACAGACAACTGGGAAACATTTTTTCGGGACCAGAACATCAACAAATTCCTGAAAGATAGTACCTTCACTTAGCAGTTTTAAGATTCCTATAGTTTTGTACTATTTTTGTATTTTTGTTTAAAAATTATATAGAAGATCTTTTATTATTGTATAAATAACTCTTCCTTCGATTTATTAAGGGTTGAACCCTTGGATGAGCTTTCAAGCATAATTGTAATCGAATTGGATATTTGCTTCAAACTAATGGAAGGATTTTGAATTTTCCTCAAATAGTTTGTCATCTTGTGAGTTTTTCTTATGTGCTTATTTCATTATGTTTTTATTCATGTATTTAATCCTTTATGCAGAAATCTGGGTAAGATCAAACTGAGTATCAGTCCATCTTAAATCCCCTGTGAAGTTATAAACAATAATTAGAGAATAGTTTATAAAATTGTCTGTTATTATAAACTCCTCTATATCAATAAATTGTCACACCCATCTGCATTAGATTAAATACATTTTATTGAGCAGGAAAACATTGTTTACTTGCTTTCTTTCTTATAATCAATTAAATATTCTATTTGAATATTTAGTAAATTGTAATTCCTTAAGACTCTGTTATTCACTCAATTTAAATCAATTAACTATTTTAGACAAATAGACAACCCTTTCATTTTATTTGGCAAGTGTTAAGGTTCAAGCACCTGTTTTCAAATTGTTCATAACATTGGTCATCCAAAAACTTTAAAAACAAACAAAACATTTTAGATGCTCTGGCATGATTAATTAACCTAGAATCATCTCAGAGGACAACATCAGACTGGCGTTGTTGCCGGGGAGCTAAAATTGAACTATTTTCCCTGGGACAATGATTAAGACTTTTTCTTTAAGGTGAATAAATAAATTGTAGGTTAGAATCATTCACCCGGCAACTCCACAAGCCCAATTTGGCTCCTTTGAAACATACTCAATCTCATTCTGATTCTCAAATTGTTTCTCCTTTATCTAATATAGAGAGACTGGTAAGAGAAGCCTCTTTTAGAAGGAGACTTGAAGCTTCTACTTCTTCTTATGTACCACTACAACCTGAAGATATTTCAGCTTATGATCCCTTTAGGTATGTTCCATCCCAATTAGATATGGTTGATCTAACACCTAGGGTTTTAGAACCCTTATCTAAAGGAGTTGATCTGCAGTCAGCTCTCTTAGTCCAATCTTTGGAATCATATAAAATCCCTGAGATATTTTCATATTCACCCAAGTCAGAAGAAGAACTAGATGTACATTTACTGGAGCTAAAACCTACTGATTTTATCTCCCCCACTCATTATACATTTCCATCTACTTCTACCCAACTTGAGGAAACTTTTTTTGTATCTTCAAACTCTTTGTTTGAAAAGAAATAAGAAGTTGAAACATAGGTTCAGAAGCTAGTTATTAAAACACCTTTTAAAACTTTTAGGGATCCTCCACTTTTTCACCCTCCTCCTCCTACCATTACACCTCCATCTTCACCTACAGCTTCACCATATTCCACCTCATCCTCTACTACATCATCTCCTACCTCTTCTTCTCATTCATCTTTATCTTCAAATATGTCTTCCTTTCAACCAATTATTCAAACTGGGTGTTAAGGGAATAAGTCCCCTAGGGCTTTGGGTCAGAACCCTATCAGAGCAGGAGTAATCTACAGCAAGAAACACGCATACAACTCAGGAAACATGCTTAAACAAACTAACTATGTGAGGATGAACATACCTGGATGTCCTTCGTTTGGGTAGTTCCAGCCAGGGTTCAAACCCTCTGCAACTCCTAATGATCTTCGAACCTGCAAATCAACCAATTCGAATACACATAGTAGCATATAGATAAAGCATTGTAATGAAATCAACTTTATATCATATGAGTAGATGGTTAGTTATACATCAAAATAGTCATTCATATATAAACCATAACAATAAAATCTGATGCATAAACAAAGTCAATCTCAGGAACAAGATAGTGTTTCCTTTTATTGTAGAAAACTATAATAAACATGGAAAGAGTTCTCCTAAGTCTTCTTCTTCCGGCTCTAAGCAGAACCATCCTCCAAGTCCGTCCAGTCCCAGTCTTCAATAGCCTCCTTCCATAACCAATACCATGATATCTCCAACAAGTGAAATAATATCAACACTCAAGGAAACAAGGGTTTCCTGAACTTGGGGAAGTGCTTGAAGCACAGGGATACTTCAGACTTGATAAGGGGATAAACTTAGTATAATAATTCTATCCTTTCTCTCCTCCTTAAGGCCTTCCCATTGAATTCTTTTTATACTTCTCCCAAATTAGTTTTTTAGTTGGGAAATAGTTGGGAACAGTTGGGCCACAGGCACTAGGAGGTAATCAACAAGTAAAACCCGTGATCTCCACCCATAGTTAAGGAAATTTAATTTTTTTTAATTGTTTTAACACATATACACGGGTTGGGTATAGACTAACCCGCATGTACACACTTTTATAACAGGGCAAAGTAGCATATAGGAAGTAAAACACTATTTTTAAAATATTTGGACCAAGTCTGGAAGGAGGGGTTGCCCTAGGCCATAAACCAAGCATCACAAATACCAAAGGTGATATTTGGAGCTATAACAGATGCCCCCTAATATATGAGGTCAGAAGGGGTACATGATTGCTGAAATGTATTATGTATATGAAAAGGAAACCTGTCAAAAAATGAGAAGGACTTCACCAGATTTCAGCCTGCCAAGCCATCAAAAAGAAGATCAGAAAGAAACAACTATCTGAGGCGGGCATACCCATGCTCAGAAAAAGTAAATCATGTCTGCATATCAAGTACAAGCAGATCCACTATGTATACAAGCATAAAGAAATGAAAGTACATAATGGATCATTTGATCGGATCGAACAAGTACATGTTTGAATATCACATATAAGAAGATGATCAATGAAGCTAGAAGATGAAGCTAATCACTGATGTAAAAAACTGATCCCAATAGTACCAAATGAACATGATGGAATAAGATGATACTACATCGCAACTCGGATGCCAGCATATAAGATGTTGCTGTAAAGGACTGCAACATATAATGTGGATGGCATCGACTAGCAGCAACAGGAGCAACTGACAAGTGAACCAAAGAATGCTGATGCAACCTGAGGTCTTCATCGATTGTCGTGGTACATTTCTACACAATGGGAATAAATGATCTGAATTTGACCATGTGATAAATCATTTGATTACCGGTCATTGATGTGTACCATTAACAAACGCGAGACTACTCACCGATAATGATAATGAGAGTCAAGGTACCTAGTACAATCTAACAAGTGTGAACAAATGAGTTGAGGTCCAACACCTGGAAGAATCTACCAATCAAGGGACAATGATGGTTTCCCACTGTCGATAGTGAAGGATCTGCCACTGATGACTGCAAACCCCAAGGTATTGCCAAATGGACTCTAGATCTTTGCCCCAAAGCAATGAGTCGTAGTCGATAAGAAAGGATCCACTAGAAGGAATGTATTAATGCATCCTTCATTAATCTAGCGCGAGTGAAACCCGTAGCCCAATAATGTGGAAGGAATCAGACGAAAAAAGATGTAGTAACCCGACCGAAGCACGTTTCTGGCGTACACAAGATGTAGCTAGCGCACGATAGAAACCCTCTGAACCAACCAATAATGAAAGCTGACACAGAGGTGAGGAATCCACCAATAGGGTCAAATGGAAACCAAGGCATTGCACGAATCCCAATGTGTGATAATGAAAGCTGATGTCGAACACAAGGGAAACCACTCAGTCAAAGACCCATGATACTGATTGATGCTAAGCACAAGGTGACCTATCAATAATGAAAATAGGGCCAGGGTGCGGCTCTAGGCCTGCCCTCAAAGCAATATGTTATGTCGATAAGGACAAGACCCGCCAGCAAGAAGTCAATAGAGACCTTCTCAAACCGGCATGAGTGAAGGACCAATATAACTGATGTGATGACAAGCAAGACACTGACAACCAGGGATGGCCGACTAAAAAATAGGTCAAGAGACACCGTAGAGAGGCCGACTCAGGGTTACTTCCCTTGAACAGAAGCACGACTCAATGAGAACTATGTGGCAGCATATGATAACTCTGTATAAGTTCGTCATGCAGGAGGCATGAACGAACTCTCCATATGATTGGAAGAGATAACCAATTGGAGGAGAACTGACTCAATAACAAGGTTAAGGCATACCTAAGTCAAACTAAATCCCGCCCAAATGGAGGAGAGACTTTCTTTTGAGTGCTTTGTTCAAGGGCGACACAAATGACTCTAGCTGCCAACAATATATGGAAATGTTGTCCTGTTCCTGCTCTTTTTGGAATATATAATTTTTTTGTCTTTTTCTTTAAGTTGGAAAAAGAATAAAAGAATGCTATAGTACAGTGGAAAGAACAAGTGTCAGTGAAATAAATGATCTAGTTCCTGGGATGGGAACAATCCTATGCTCAATGCAGGGAGGCGAAGCTGGTCAAGGACACTCAAAGGGATGTTCCTTCCATGGGTCAGAGGGTGTGTCAAGTTGCAGAAGCTAAGGGATTGCAAGTTTGAGTTTGCAGAAGACATGGTCAAAAAGTGGCTTAAACACGAGTCCAAGTGAAGCCGGCTCAAGGCCAAAAGGTGAAAATGGTCAAAATGCAATGCAGTAGTACAACTCAACACAAAGGAGCCTCTAGGGTATAAGGCCAGAACGAAGTGAAGAAGCAAAGAGGAATGAGTCTTCAACGCACAAGTCATGGTGAGACTAGAGAGGACTCCCGAGCCTACTCAATAAAATAGCATGGGCAACCAATGTCAGTGAGGTGCTAACTACGATGCCCATGTAAAGGATGGCTCTACCATCGTGTCATGATTGAACATGGTTTACTAACCATAACACAATCGGATCGACCCTATGGCAAGTGTATTGACAAATGGAGGCTAGTATGCAAAATGCAATGGAAAAAATGGTTTACCTAACCTATATGTTAGTGAATAAACGATACTGCCATGACAGGTCAGCAGTCATGGAACTGATGTGAAATTTCTGAAGAAGCGTCCAAAATGTCCTGAAAAAACAACCTATTGCCAACAATCCAAGGTCACAAGTGAAAAGATTCATGAGATGAAAAAAAATTAAGTTTTGAAAAAATTTGACATTTTCAAAGCTTATAAAATGACTTTCTGACTCACCATTTGTACCATTTGTGTTGAGAGCAAAATTTGTGGAGAAAAAAGAGCAAACTTTCCCCCCAAAGAATTGGACCGTTCAAATTGGATCAAAATCATCAGGTAACCCCCAATTCAAGCTTGCATTACTTTATGATTGTTTTTAGAAATTTTTATTGAGGTTTGACCGTAGGAATTTATGTTAAAAATTTCAACGCGGTGTATACGCGGGTTGGATATTATAGACCCGCGTATACGAAGGCCCTACACGCAACTGTGTGTGAAAGGGACCCGCGTATACGCAGTTTGAAATTTAAAAACAAAAATCTAACAGTTGAAACTTAATTTTCTTTCAGGATGACAATCACATGGAGAGAGAGGGAGCATACTACCATTGATAATGAAGTTATGAATGATCAACAGGCCTTAGATGCATTGAGGGGATGTGGCTTGTTGAAATTTTTCAAAATGCCCAATATGAAGGCCAACACCCATTTGCTTGAAATGTTAATCCACTATTGGAGTATCGAAGATGATGCATTTATGATTGATCAAATTCCTTTGAGGATAGAGGTAGAGGATATTTACTTTATCACTAGTCTCTCTTGGAGAGGAGAAGTTGTACATTCGACTGGCCGGACACGAGGTAGTCTTTCAGTGGAAGACTATGTACATATATACTGTCCTGGGCATCCGGAAAAAATTGGAAGCCAGATTCCAATAAAACATGTGGAGAGCTTGTCCCTGAGGATCTTACTGTTCACCATAGCTAAGATAAACAGATTAGCTTCACTGCACCAAGTGTCATGAGTATCCATGAGCTTGGTTATGGAGTGTCTCACCACTGTTTTTTATTGGTGTACACCTCTTCTTACCAATATGAAGAGCCAATTGTCCTCCATTCAGAAAGGGTAGACCAAAAATTTCAAATATGGGACCATTTTGTGCTCCTTCTTCTTCGAGAAGGTTCCTAGGTTGTGTCCCAAAGTATCAGTCTCTATCAGTAGCCCCCGAGATCCTCGAATGGGTAGGTGGGCCGACCTGATGAAATGCCTTGGAGGCGAGGACATGCCGAGGACTACTTTCGATGATGAGTTCTTCTCCTGGTGGGAACAACAAATCATCGCTGTGGACGACTATCCCTATGTTGGCATGGATTTCAGAGGAGATCTGGATTTGGTGCTACCACCAAACGCAGCATGGGGAGAGATAGGTAACCATTTTTTAAGTTTTATCAATTTTAAGATTTTTTTGTGTTTTTTAAATATGAAAATGAACTTAAAGATATTTTTGATGGGATTAAAATACTAACATAATGATCATGTTAAAGATGTGGATTCGATACGACCAGACGGATTTCCGTGGCACAGGCATTGCGGAAGAGGTGACGAAGAGGTGGCTACTGAGACAAAGAGGGTCTTATATGCAGTCCAAAGAAACTTGGTGAGGTTGACTCACCAGGTACCAATGGTGGCCATAGAAGACCTACCTAAGGAGATGCAGCGCCACGTGGTAGGAGTACCACGAGACTGGGTTCGCATTCTTCGGCGTGTGGCCAACGCAGTGGTCACTTTCTTAGCCGCTCATCCTGAGCCAGGTCGATAGATAGACTGGACATGATTATGGGAATTTAGTCCTGATTTTGTATATTATTTTTGAAACACTTTATGTACACACGGGCAGCTTTATGATATATATATACAGTTCCAAATTTTTTATGTTTGTTTTTATCTTGATGAATGAATGATATGCCAATCTAATGCTTGATTAGCGATAGAATCCGCTAATGAATTTTCAGATCGTGGAATGTGCAAATAAGTAATAAAAACAAATGATCTTTGCAACACCCTCACTCTCAAAAATTGGCGATATAAATAAGGATCCCAAACCCGATAAATGTTATTCAATTGTGACACTACCAGCTGTGAGTCAAGATACACTACCAACGAATCAATTCCATAAGAAATAGCTTCAGATAGTAAATTAATGACGGCAGTATATTTGGCAATATTATTTGACACAGAACCAATACATACTCCCCTTGACACCATCAACTAACCAGTTGGATAATAAATCACCCAAGTTGTGGAAGCGAGGTTCCGAGTGTGCCGACTAGCACCATCGGCGAATTCGAAATAGACCAAGTCATCCATCAACACTTGCCAAAGTAGATCAAAAAAGTGTCGATATCACAAAAACTCCTGATAAAATATGTACAAAAATACAAAATATACAAAGAAGCCATTTTCTTGGTTGTAACCTAAGAAAAGTACTTCTTGAGGTAGAGCCCATTTCGGGGCTCCACCAACTTGTTCCCTTCAAAATCGACTAATTCATAAGCCCCTTTTCCTAAAACTCGTTTCACTATAAAGGGACCATACCACATAGACTTGAATTTTCCTACCCCCAAGGCGTCTTTATCTTGGTCATAGACCAAGACAAGGTCACCTTCAGAAAAGACTCGAGGACGGACAGCTTTATCATACTGAGTTTTAACCCTTTTCTTATGAGCCTCATTGATTATGGCGGCATCTCGACGCTGCTCATCGAGATGTTCCAAATGAAGGAGGCGCTCTTCGAGACTAGAGGTCTCTGGAAGGAGCTCAACAACTAGCTTAAGGGATGGAATTTCGCACTCAACAGGAAAAATAGATTCCAGCCCGTAAACTAACTGAAAAGGTGTAAAACCGGTGGCAGTCTTTACTGAGGTTTGGTACGCCCAGAGAGCCGGATACAACATGAGATGCCAATTGGAGCGATTTTTGTCAATTTTCCTTTGCAGGATCGTCTTGAGGGACTTATTCACGGCTTCAACTTGCCCATTGGCCTAAGGATAATACGGAGACGAATGCTCCTGCTGGAAGCCCAATTTAAGAGCCAATTCGGTCATCAATTGGTTCTGGAAATGACTACCATGATCAGTGACAATCTCTCTCGGGATACCAAAATGAGAAATAATCTGATTGAAGAGGAACAATGTCGTTGTTTCACTATCATTTTTATAAGTGGGCATGGCCTCAGCCCACTTCGTAAAGTAGTCTACGGCCACTATAATGTACTTGTGATTCGCTGTTGAAGGCGGATTACAAGTAGTAAAGTCAATACCCCACTTTGTAAAAGGACCGACAGTGATAACAGGGAAAAGAGGAGCTGGATGCGCGCGCATCTTCCGAGTATAGACTTGACAAGGGTGGCAACATTTGACCGCTTCAATACAATCTTTGAAAAGCGAAGGCCAAAATTAGTCAGCACGCAAGATTTTTTGGGCTGTAGCAAGCCTTGAAAGATGACCACCACAAGCTCCATCATGGCAATCATTAAGCACAGACTTTGCTTCCTCTAAGTTTAAACACTGCCTAAGGATTGAATCAACCCCTCGACGATATAATGTATCACCAATGATGACATAGTTCTTAGCCAGGTGACGTAATTTCTGACGTTCATCCTTGGAGGAAGCAGGAGGGAACTTCGAAGTCTGGAGATAGATGATGATATCTCCATACTAGGGATCTTGTGAAGAGATGAGGAATAGATGTTCGTCTGGGAAACTTTCCTCATAAATAGTATCTTCTCCACAAGGCAGCTCAGAAATTAATTCCGTAAAAACCAATGATTTCTTAGACTTGGCTGACAAGAACTCAAGATCGAATTCTTGTAAAATAACAATCCATCGATTGTATTTGCCCCCAATCACTCGCCTACTGAGGACAAATTGGAAAGGATTGACCGTTGCTAAGACAAATGTTTTGCGTAGCAGAATATAATGGTGAAGCCGCTAGACAGCATGGACAGCTACCAAGGCCAATTTCTCAACCAGAGAATAGCATAGTTCAGGACCTACCAAGCCTTGACTCAAGTAGTAAATCACATGCTCCATGAGAGCATCATCTTCCTGAACCAGAACCATACCTATGGTTGATTCTGCGGTTGCAAGATATAAAAGGAAATCTCTACCATAATCCGGTGGACTCAAAAGTAGGGCAGAGATTAACGCCTACTTCAAGGCATCAAAAGATTGTTGCACAAATTCATCCCATAAAAATGGAACTCCTTTCCTCAGCAAATGCATAAATCCTTTAGTTATCTCAGCATAGTTTACTATAAACCGTCTCAAGAAATTTGCCTTCCCTTAAAGACTTTGAAGTTGTTGAATGGAAGACGGGGGAGGCAACTAAATTATTGCCTCCACCTTGAAGGGATCAACTCGAATCCCTTCAATTGATACAATGAACCCTAACAACCGACCAGATGTAACCGCGAAAATGCACTTATTTGGATTCAACCAGATCTTGTAAAATCGACATCTCTCAAAAACTAACCAAAGGTGACTGGGATGATCGATCCTCTTTCGAGAACGAGCAACTAAATCATCCAAGTATGCTTCGATGACATGCTTGATGTCGTGGAAAGCGTAAGACATGGCCCGCTGAAACGTAGCTCCAACATTTTTAAGACCAAAAGGCATCTTTTTGTATGCAAAGGTACCCCAGGGACATATGAAAGTTGTCTTATGCTAGTCTTTTGGATGGATAGATATTTGATTATAATCAGAGAATCCATCCATGAAGGAGAAAATCTCATTACCCGCACATTCATCAACTATCTGATCAATAAACAGTGTGGGGTAATTATCTTTCGGACAAGCTTTGTTTGAATCCCTAAAGTCTATGCATACATGGATCGTTCCTTGTTTTTTGTCAACTGGGACTAGATTAGAAACCCAATCCATTAGAGGAACAGGGTATATGAAACCCGCCTTTAGCAGCTTTTCTACTTCAGATTTAATAGTTGTTGCTTTCCTAGGATTGACCAGCCGAAGCTTCTAATGAATCGGCTTAGCATTTTCATACGTCTTGATCTCATGCTGAATGATGGATGGATCAATACCAGGCATTTCTTCATAAGACCAAGTGAATACATCCCGAAACTCTTTAAAGAGGTCAGTGTAAATTTGAATCTCTTTAGGGGAAAACTCAGCTCGAATGAAGACATTTTCTATCACGTTAGGGTTCCTAGAGATGTTTATCAGTATGGTTTTTGAAATGACCGACATATTACCTTCAGCACGGATGTGTGCTAGAGACAAATCATTTGAAACCGTACAAACATTACTAGTAAGCAGATTGGAGAACCTGGATTCGACTTTCTGCAATGGGGGAAGAAAATATGAACGATGGTGTAAATCTTCCCAAGGTCGATCTACACCCATCATTACTTCTAAGATTGCTCCTCAGATGGTAAAACCGTATCTAAGCAATCCATAGCAAAAGTAGATTCAAGGGTCCAAGCTAGGGCCACATCACGATCTAACTCTTCCTCTGAAAAAGGAGTAGGATGGTCGTCTACAGAGTTAACGATAGACTAATATCTAAGCTCTGTTGCAGACATAGGGAATGCCATTCCACCAACTTATCCTTCATCTAATGTGGTTGTAGGAGAAGGCAATGTCCAAGGGTCTGAAAAATGATGAGTCTACAAGAACTCTTCCCGTGAAGGCTCTTTGGACGATGAAATGGCATTGATTCTAGCTATAGGAGTGGGAAGATCAAATGTACCCATCAATGAAGAATACATCCCAACTCCTAGATTCTCGATAGGTTGACAGGGGTTATCCACCAACGGAACAGTAGAATCCGAAGTTGCACAAGGGTCAATTGGAGAATAATCCAATTGATCAACTTTAACAATTCTCCCCTCATGAGGAAAACAAAGGAAGCGAAACAAAGTCGAAAACATGGCATCCATTTCATAAATCCAATTCTGTCCTAAGAGGAGATTATAATCGCGGTTGGCATCAATGATTTCTACTTCGATATTAATGACCTTTCCTCCAACACATATAGGAAAGGCCGGGATAATCCCATGTGGCCTATGAGAATGCTCATCAAATGCTGTCAAGAGAGTGGGTGAAGGAATAGCCGAAGGCGATCCAATGGTCTTCCAACATGACATTGACACTACGCATGTGGAAGCTCCCTCATCTATAACTATTCGAAAATATTAGTTTTCTGGTAAGTAGAATTTATTTGAAAAGACATATGATGAGGAAGTCTCTTTTTGACATTGAGCATATCAAAAGTGAGCACTAAAGAATTGTTTGGATCAACTGCCATGATCGTTGAAAGCAAAGCACTCTGTTGAGAAGGACACGACTGGAGTACCTCTAAAGCAGACATAGTGCAAGGACTTTGAGCTAGATCTTCTACAATGGAGTAGTTCTGGGCTGCCCTAGCATTAGGGTTGATAGTCGCGTGCTTGGCGGAACCTTTCGGTATCCGAGGTATAGACTCGACAGAGGGTCACTCAATATGAAGTGGATCCATAGTTCCAGGAACATATTTATCCTTAGATGTTTCTGCTTCACCATAATCCTATGACCGTGTAGCCACATTGACATTAGAACTCATCATGAAAACATTTGAGGAATTGTCCCTTTCCTGGTTACCCCCTGCAAAGGTACCAGGGTTTGAGTTCGCGCCAGCAAGTAGCTGCTACCCTTGGGGGAAAGGGTTAATTAAGATAGCTTGGGAGCTAGAAGACCCTTGCTGCACTAACAAGCGCTGAGCATCTTGAATTTTCGGGCAAAGATGAGTCAAATGATCTCCACTGCATAATTTGCATGGAAATTTAACTTTCTTCTTAGACTCTTTTCCACCCTCACTAGCACCATTGCCGGGCTTTCTCGCATTACCCTTCCCATCATGATTCTTCTTTTTACCTCATCTCTTCTTCTTCCCATCGGAATTTTGATTTCCTTCGGGGTTAGAAGCCTGAACGCCATTTACGGAAGAAGGTTGGGAAGGCGTGGGAGTAGACGGTGTAGCCTAACTGGAAGAAGTAGTTTGTAGAGACAACTGCTGCAATTGGCTCAAAAGATTCACTGCATTTGCATCAATCGATCCAACAATACCATCAGCATGAGGGCTTGGCTTCAGTTTGGCTATATCAACCGTGGATCTAGGAGCATCAGGCAATATTTTCTGAAGAGTCCCAGACTGAGAATATATCAATTCTAACTGTTGGGCGCGAAAGATAGCTTGCTCTTCCAAATAAATGCCGGACATAGAAACATCCTTGGAGATCTCGGGTTGTAATGATTTTAAAAACCATTCGAGATGGAATTCAGGAGGAATTTAGGCTTTAATGAACCTCTTTCTCCATCTCCATTCCTGGATATGATCGAAAATGTGAGTAGTCGTGTCCTAATTAAAATTGGCTAGAAGTTCAGTTTCGGCTTCGTAACAGACAGGCAACTGAAAATAGTTTAAGAAAATGTTAGCCAAATCGGCGAAAGACATAAAGGTGCCCCCTGGCAACTCTATATACCACTTAGTTGCATTCCCAATTAAGGTGCACTGAAATAATATTAACCTAATCGAATCATCGATCAGGGAGTTAGATGAGCACCATAAATGGAACGTGGTTACATGGTCGCCCGGGTCTTCACCACTCTTCCCTTCGAATTTTGGAATATCTGATGGAAGTTTGGTTGGGATCGGAGGCCAAGCCAAATTATACCTGATTGGATCATTCATCAACAGAGTCAAGTCTGGCAGATTAAGCGTGGCCAGAAAAAGAAGTCGTGGAGGACCTTGGGGATTCCACCCAGATTGGGCAGGGTTCCCAAAAGTCTGAAAAAACGACCTAGATTTTGAAGGGCACCAGATTACCCAAAGTAACTGGTAGAACCTACTGAACCAAAAGGTGACCCTTGTGGTCCAGCAAAACTCGGAGTTTGACCAACTCCAACCGGAAAACCTCTGTAACCAGCAAAGTTCCCCCCTAACGAATTATTGTAAGGAGCTGACAGCCCCTGGTAAGGGTTCCAAGCATTAGCTAAGGGTGGAAAACTTTGAAATGAATTGACTGAGGAATACGACACATTCCCTTGTTGGCCGAAAAATTAATTCCCAGTTCCTATCCCACTAACCGCAGGGTTTGTCCAACTCTGGAAGGGATTACTACCTTGACTTGTGAAAGGAAAAGGCATAGACCCTACTATCAGATTGGAATGTGGTATATGACCACTTCCAAATGGGAAACCCTGAAAAGAAGCCGATCCACTCATCATGGACGTGGAGGCGGTTAATGGTACATTTAATGGAACTGAAGGAATACCTTGAGAGGGCATTCCAAAAGGGAAGAATCCAAAACTGGATGCATTGGCTTGAGAACTTCCACTCGTCGACGGAATGGAAGTAGACCCAAATAAGGATGTGCTAGCAGTAGACCCAAATAAGGATGTAGAGGGGATGGAAATAGTTCCTCCCCCTTGCACTGACATGGGAGTCTGCATACTCGCAGCACTCGTGGTGGATGCCATGCTTCCAGCAGTGGTCATCGAAGGGATAGATGTGTGTGGACCCAGGCTTGAAGGCCTGTGAGTCGGAGTTCCAACGTATAACAATACGTCTGGATGATTGGGAGGTAGAGGATAATTTGGAGCCGCAACCGACTCTGAAAGCTCTTCCACTTCAATACTATCTTCCGACTAGAAGAGTACTCAAAAAAGAATTGGTGTGTTCCTCTCTAACTCTGTAGTAGTACTAGGTCTATCTTGCGAACTAATGCCCCCAAGTGGAGGATCAATATCCGATGCACCTGTTGCCACTGGTTGAAAACCACTGGCAGAATCGCTCCTGCGCCTTCTAGGAGAGGGCTCTGGACTCGCAGGTGAAAGTACACAAAGTCTACAAGACCACCAAGGTGGTTGATCAGCCACTTTGAATTATTTTTATAAGATCTACTTAAAGACTCAAAAAAAAAATGGAAAGCTAGGCCGACTAGGAGCACAGAACACACACTAAAAATGTCCCTAAAGAATTCAGCAATCAAACAACTTCCAAGTATTTCCACTCCAGGTGATTAGGACCGGACACCAAAATACAAGAAAGTTAATAATAAGGGCCTTCCAAAAATAGATTGGGGTAATTACGCCCCAGGTCTACTAGCGAAGGTATCAGAGGTAGTTACGCTGACCTCTAGACAACAGCCTTTGCCGGTGCAAGCCCCCAAGCTTCGCAAGGGTGCCCTCCAGAAGTACTGTTGAACATGATGCAACATCAACCTCAGGTGCCATGAGATTCCCCTCCACAGCCACCTATGTAGATCCCTAGGATAGGCAACTAAAGATACCAACTCGTTTCAGAAACTGGGCGGAACAGTCATGAGGTAAGATCCGACAAGTAAGAGAGGGGGTATCTCTCGTCCTTATCTTCACAAACCCTCGTGCTTAACTCCCAGTCACAGAGCTTTCCCGGTCTCCCTAATGCTATTGGATTTCACTCTTTAATCAGACTTCTATGTTTTACAATTTAGAATGGCCTTGGAGAGTTTACTCTCCTCTCGCCTAATCCAAGGCCCTAAATAAACCTAA
Organism: Pinus tabuliformis; assembly: GCA_031772625.1. Taxonomy (NCBI): domain Eukaryota; kingdom Viridiplantae; phylum Streptophyta; class Pinopsida; order Pinales; family Pinaceae; genus Pinus; species Pinus tabuliformis. The sequence goes on along the minus strand of CM062818.1, from coordinate 2,066,886,664 downwards.
AACTTGTTGGTGTATCTAATTGATAATATAAAAAGTTCTAGTTTATTTTATTAAGCACTTGATTTTAAGTGGTTGTTCTTTTAAGTCAAAGGGACAATATGGAAATGAAACCGATGGTGTTTTTATGACGCAAAAGAAATTAATGAAAAACTAACTTATATGCAATGCACTTGTTTGTTCTTCGATGAAAATCAACTTCTACTTGGGTTCTAAGAAACTTCTATAAAGAAAAAACTTTTTCCTTTTATTTTCTTATAGCAGACTTCACACTCACAAAAACTAAAAAACTATTGATGCTTTAATAATGCAAAACTACCCTAATGCAAGGTGTACATGATAATGCAAAATTCTAGATTACTCTAAAAAGAGATGAAAGCAATTGTTTAAAACGTTTTAATAATCCAACTTAAATGTTTGAAGAGAATGCAAGTTTCAAATACAAATTTTCCTCCAAATAAGAAAGGCAAATCTCGAAAAATCACAATTCACTTTCACAAAACCAAAGAAACCAAAATCAAATTCGAAAAAAGAAAGAAAACAATGTTTTTGAAGAACTTTTATTTTTCAAGAAGCAATGAAAACAACTTTTCAAAAGCACTCAAAATGCCACCAAAGACTCAAAGACCGAAAGCAAAGCACAAGGAAACTTTATAAGTTATCAATTCAATATCGAATGAAAACTTGAACAAAAAAGAGTGTTTCAACTTGCACTAACCGATCCAAAAGCAGCAAAAAGAGATTTTAGAAACTGATCAAGAAATCAGGAAAGATACACTTTCAGATTCATCAACAAGAAACTTTCGAATAGCAAGAAAAAGTGTATGGCCACAAAAATGACGGGAAGCAAAGCAAGCATACCAATGATGAAGTTTGACACAAAGATTGCAAACAATCTTCTATTCCGGAAGACCAGAATAATCAAGAACCTCTATAAGAAGCCTTGTGTGTTCAAACACAAATCATAAAACTCACTCTAATGCAAACTGAGGCCAAAACTTTTCAAAGCAGGAGAGAATTCAAAACAGTAAGCTCACTGAATAATTAAAATCTAGAGACAGAAACTGACCACTCAGAAACCACTCAAACCAAGAAACAAATCATTCTGGGCAGAAAGATTTGAAAAAAGCATGCAAAAAATTATATATGCGACTATGTCCCTACACAGGTGCGTGTACACACTATTTTGCCAAAAGAAACTTGCGTATACGTGGTTTCAGTTCACAGAAACAAGCGTGTGTACGCTTCTGTAAATAGACAAAGGTGTGTATATGAAGTTTTACAAGAAAAATAAAAAATGAGGCCTGATGAAAAAGATCAGACTTGAAGTCTGAGTTCCTACAAGAGCAGGCAATATTGTCACAGCAAGAAAACTAAGAACTGAGCCCTGATTGACACTGAACAACCCAAACTAGGAATAACAAGATTGTTATCCCCAATGGAGTCACCAATTCTATTAAGGGAATAAGTCCCCTAGGGCTTTGGGTCAGAACCCTATCAGAGCAGGAGTAATCTACAGCAAGAAACATGCATACAACTCAGGCAACATGCTTAAACAAACTAACTATGCGAGGATGAACATACCCGGATGTCCTTCGTTTGGGTAGTTCCAGCCAAGGTTCAAACCCTCTGCAACTCCTAATGATCTTCAAACCTACAAATCAACCAATTCAAATACACATAGCAGCATATAGATAAAGCATTGTAATGAAATCAACTTTATATCATATGAGTATATGGTTAGTTATACATCAAAATAGTCGTTCATATATAAACCATAACAATAACATCTTATGCATAAACAAATTCGATCTCAGGAACAAGACAACGTTTCTTTTTATTGTATAAAACTATAATAAACATGGAAAGAGTTCACCTGAGTCTTCCTCTTCTGACTCCAAGCGGAACCGTCCTCCAGGTTCATCTAGTCCCAGTCTTCAACAGCCTCCTTCCGTAACCAATACCATGATATCTCCAACAAGTGAAATAATATCAACACAAGTGCTTGAAGCACAAGGATACTTCAGACTTGATCAGGGGATAATCTCAGTATAGTAATTCTATCCTTTCTCACCTCCTTAAGGCCTTCCCATTGAAGTCTTTTTATACTTCTCCCAAATTAGTTTTTTAGTTAGGAAACAGTTGGGAATAGTTGGGCCACGGGCACTAGGAGGTAATCAACAGGTAAAACCCGTGATCTCCGCCCATAATTAAGGAAAATTTTTTTTTAAAGTGTTTTAACACATATACGCGGGTTGGGTATAGACTAACCCGCGTTTACACGCTTTTATCACAGGGAAAAGTAGCGTACAGGAATACCAAGACCATGACCCTTGACACTATCTTCCTCTCCAAGACTAAGGCATCAATCCTCTTCCTTGAGCACTGTTGAGATCATCATCTTGCTACTCCTCTGACATCATTACATAACTGAGAAATTCATTACTGTAGCAATATCATTTAATTTATCATTGTTGCACCATGGTTGTCTTTAGGATCTCTGCACCATGAAGACCATGATAGCACTTCACTGTACTGCTCCTTTCATTATACTTAGACAGTAATAGTCATGCCAATACTTCTTACAATTCTTCGTCTCTGAAATCATATTCATATGGAGATCACTAGATCTGAATATAGTAGAGACTAATGAGATCGTATATCTCCTTCTACAGGGATGCTAAGTATTATTGTCATCATCGAGACTTACTTCATCATTCTGGTTATGCCAAGACTGTAACATATCAGGCAGGGATGTGATCTTCATTGATCCTAAAGAGTAGATCCATTACTGCTCATTCTTGTACCTAGAATCCTACAGAGATACCATGACTGCTCCTTGTCATACTTTTCCATGTAATGCGAAGACTGTTACTATAAAGGTTAGGTATCTATATAGCTTAGACCTTACTGCAGTAACCTCATCCGAGATATTTACCTCCTTTTCCATCCAAGCATTGATTTATAGTTAGTATATATAGATCAGATATGCATCCATGTTATACTTCCAACATTGGTCATGACTGCACCTAATACCCTAAGGGAGGTGCAGTCAGACTATTCTTCTCCCTGCGATATCTTCTTCTTTGATTGTGTGCTTCTTGCCTCCTTAACTGTGGCTTCCTAACCCGATTTCTTGTCTACCTATGGTGATACGAGATCAAGCTTCCTACACCTACACGAAGCACACCTTCCTGCACCCTTATACCTTGTTGATATCTCAGGAAAATGAGAGATCTTCTCTTACTGTGGCTCCTCTTTACGGCGGCCATGACTTTGACTGTGGCTTACTGTTGGCTTAATGGGGCCTAACCTAGGTTCAAAAGTGTTTTAGCTAAACAAATCCCAAAACTACCGGCATTTTGGCAACAATCCGCGAAGCGCGGACTGAGGTCTCACCCGAGGTAGTATGGGAGGGTGATGGAACCAGGTTTCCGCACCCTAGGGATGTCTTGATGAGATCTAGAATGGTCGCGAACCGATCTTGCGCACTATTTGCAGCTCCATGCAGGTTTCTAACCTTTGAGTAGCTCTGTACAAAACGCGAAGGGGCGCTATCTAGATCCTTTAACCTTACTGTGTTATTATTATAGATCTGATTTAATTTTGTGGGCCCATTAATCTTTATTAATCATTCAACAGCTATAACCAATGTGCGCAACCATAAACTGTAAAAAGATGCATAAACATGTAACAGAAGCATAACCATACAGATTTGTGAATGGACGCACAATTTTTTAGAATCAACTTAGCTTTTATCAACTTATGTGTCGTTACAATTCCAACTCCGCCCTGCGCACTCAGCTGCAGGTGTCCGCGCACACAGCTGCGGACTCGACCAGGCCTCTACACACACATCTAAAGAGCCTCTTCTACTACTACAACCCATGACTTGGACTTACAGACTCAGAGTGAATATCGCATTCAACAACCCATATCACTTCAGATCAAGACTAACCAATAAACTGACTTCTACACTTAGAACCTCGCTCTATTTATACATTCCCATGGTCTGCGGACCATGGGCAGGCTGACTCATTTTTCATTACCTTACATTATTTTTTGGCAGACAACCCTTTGACTTGACTCATTACAATTCGTGCTACGTGCACTTCGTGGAGCCTTTACAATACCATTACCCAAAAGTGTGGGCTTTATGCCCCAAAACCGTTACGCGGGGGATCTGCTGCCCAACAGGCCCTCAACACAAACATCATGACTCGCCCTCGAGTGACCACACTGGTGTGGCGATCTTTGCTCGGAGTCCATCCAGCAACTTCTGCGCTTCATGGACGTCTGCCACACATTCCTCCATTGTCTGTTGAATCAATTGTGCGCAACTCTCTGATGCATCGTTGTCAGAGGCACCCTCTTGCCTTTGCACATATGTGTCCTGCATCTGGGCCAACTTCCCCTCGATCATGGCGGTGACCGTGAACGCTTCCTCGAGCCAAGGCTGGATGCGTGCTTTAAGCCCTGCTTCTTTCTGGCATGTGGCATCCACCTGTTCTTTCAAAGCCTGGGCCTCCCTCATCTTGGCCAATCACAAAGTAAGGGCGACCGTCTACACGGTCCCCCGGACATTTTCATATGCCTACTACAATTCCCGCACTTCTGCCTCTAACTGTTGCAGCGTTGGGTCCTCCTGCAGTGAAGTGAGCATGAAGAGGGACTGGTCCAACAATCTCGTGCAGTGTTGCACAGCGTGCTCTATCTCTTTCAACCTCGATTGAGTGGCACGATTGCACCGCTCTCTAACTTCCGGGGGTATAGACGGTTGCGCCTTCAGTCGCAGCTCCATGATCTGCAAGTTCAGCTCCAACTGAACCTTCGCGGCCTCCTCCTAGGTCCTACGGACTCCAGCTTCTAGTTGGTGAATCTTTTCCGCGGTGGGGAGTACCACCGGCACGGACAACTCTAGAATGTTGCTACATGCCTCCTCCACTACCTGTTCTAATCCCTGGTTTTGGGCGACCAGGTTTTCGCGCTGCAGGCTGAGCTATTCTAAATTTATGTTCTTCTTGCCCAAGACTTGGAGAGCGTGGCCCTCTCTAGCGTGAATCTCAGCAGTTACCCCATCCTGCAGCTGGTATTGGGTTTCTCTGGGAAGGGCGACCAAATTCAACCCCCAACCCCTCGTGTTTCCTTTTGCCTCTGCTAGGACGACGCCTTCTGGTAACACCAAAGTGTTCGTTGTGCAGGCGTGCAACATCTGCTCAGTAGCAGATGCACCTTCCACAAAGGTCAGTGTCATCATCACTCCTGGGGGTCGCACCTGTAATGCCTACAACTGTACTCTGAGTGCCCCCAACACAGTTGTCTGCTCTGTCATCAACTCCTCCAGAGCATCCTTAGTGACATCGCGAACTGGTTCACTACTGTCAAGAAGATCTCCCTCCAAGGTCTTCATTGTCTTTGTCTTTTTGCGTGCGGTTGGTTGCTCTTGGACGCGTGGCCTCTTGAGTTGGGTCGATGTGGCTGTAAGGTTCGTGCGTTCCTGTGTCTCCACCTCCCCCCATATGTCCTGCTCCATGGACATTTCCTGACCTTCCTCGGTCTCTTCAATGGTCACGGTTGTGGTTTCTACCATCCGCGCTATTGCTACTGCCTCAGACGCCTTCCATTGCGTGGCCGCTTCCTGTTCCTGGTGCTTTCTCTCTTCCAAATTTGTGAGGCGCAGCTTTCCTTCCTTCTTCCACTGTTGTGTGGCAATATTTTCTAGTTTTGCCAAGTCTGGTTTGCGCCATTTCAGAGACCATGCCGCCATTACCTCGAAGATTGCATCATCCGTTGCAATGAACGGAAGCTTTACCCATGTCCAGGCTGGATCCTTTCACACCCGGATATACAAATTATGCATATCCGCCTTGAATTTGGTCGCGCTTTGTAAACTGTTGTATACTATCGAGGACAAACGTGGCCTGCAGTTGATCCATGTTCAGATGCGCACCTCCATGAACACCCAAAACACCTTGATCTCGCGAACCCTCGTCACGTCTTTCGTCGCCCAGAGTGAGGTGTACCTCGCGGCTTCGGGTAGGTTCTTCTCAATGGTGGGGAACTGGCTATCCTCTAGTAGCTCCCCTGCAACCAACAGGATGGATAAGAGCAACCATGCATAGTGGAAGGTCTTACCCTACTCCTGGGCCTCCCTACAATTTGTCAAAAATTCGTCGCAGAGAAACTGTGCCCAGTTGAACTGGACCCCCTCTGCACACTGCTCCGCCAAAGTAATTATAGACGATGGCACCTTATCTGCGTGGAATTTCATCATGAGCTTGCCGGCCAACAGCTGGGTGGCAACGTGCACCCCTCGGTCCTTGATGCTTGCTATGGCATACCCTTGCTTCCTCTTCTCCAGCTTGTATTTGGCCTTCATAGCATATGCGAGGCCCAAGTCGCTGCTCTTTCCTGCTATGGCTACGGGATTGTTTCCTTTGATGGGAAGCCGAGAAATTTGGTGAATTAAGTCGGTTGTAATGGGAATCGACTCCTACAACCAGAGATACCCATCATGTATTAGACATAATAGCTGTCGGATGACAAAAATTGTGATGGTCGCGTTGTGGTAGTGGGGTATCCACCGCAAATGGAGTAACCCAGCCTTCTCCACACCGTGTAACCATTTTTGTTGCGGTAATTTTTCCGCGGCCAACTATGGGAACTTCTCGTTGTCCGCGAGGTCCCAATCTTCGAACTTTATATTCATTACCCATCCTAGCGATGGGCTGTTAAACCTTATTCCATTCGGAAGAAGCAGGGTCTAGAGCGCACTCTTCATGGCCTCCAGGTCCTTCAGTGTCTTAGTTGTCCCTTTCCACGGGGCCATGTAGGGGGGTAACATTATCGGCGAAGGTATTTGAGAAAAAATTTCCGCCTCATCGTCCTGTGCTTCAATTTGAGCGATCAGGGCTTGCAAGTCTTCCTCCTCCTCCTCGGTTTCGACGGTGATAGCTTTGCCCTTCTCTGCCATTGACAATTTACTGAATCATGGGTTTCGTGGTGATACCTGGACTGGCCCCATTGTCTGCTTGTCTTTCTGTGGTCGCGGTGTGCATGAGGACTTTGGAACCTTTGGTGCAGCTACCGCTTCTTCAGGCTCCTCCTGGGTCACACGGGGCTTTAGGGTTACTTCCGCGAATCACACACTAGTTCTTGTAGCCGTCATTGTTTCTAAACTGGATTCATTCGATCGCGTACTTACGAGTGGCAAGGTATCTTGGTTCTCAATGCTCTGTATCGGCTCAAATCTCAAGCAACCAAGTGTTTCATTGAGGCTTCCCCAAGGGATTTTATAGTAACGTTTGAATTTGAATTCACTCATTCCCTCCACTTCTGAGTCATTAATACCTTATTTGATCTGAATTGGATCCTATAACACTCTCTAAGTTTTCATGAACTCTTAAAGATCATGCCAAAGTTTCAAAGTCTTATAAAGATCAAGCTTATCAGAGATATCCTCGAAACAATTGCAATTTGTGAATAGCGCGAAGCAACAAGGACCCTCGGTCAAGCGTGCAGACCATTGACCCATGGTAATGCACGCTACCACAAATTAGAAAAACCAGAGGTCAATTTAAGAAACAGGCCCCTCAAAGAAGGAAAATCCTCAAGCGCCCGGACCCAAAAAGTTATAAAATGCAACGGATATCACGTCGATTCCGTAAGAAGTGGGGTCCCACAAATACCGGCAGGATATCAGAAGGGCTTCGAGCAGTAAGCGGTTTCAACTGAGTCCCACCCGATGCCACACAATGGTTGCCACACATCTAGCGGAAGTGAGAGAAAGCCACTCACATCAGACGGGTAAACGTCATGTGACTTAGCTGCCCGATATAAACGATGATCGTAGGATCTGGGGCCCCCCGATCAATGGTGGAGAGGCATTCCGATGGATGACCGGATTTGACGAGGTTAACAAGCAGAGTTGTATAGGATTTTGAAGTCCGACGTGGATGATAAATTGGCAGAAGGTCGTGTTTCGCAGGCATTCTTAGAGCTAGCAGTAAAAACGGTCGTTTCAAGTATGTCCAAGAGAACTGACACTCATCTGTTACGAAATAGGTGGCCACCTCCCTGTGAGGCGTTATACAGTGATGATTACGCAGAATAGAGGGATTCAAATGGACAGAGGTAGGGGAACTAGAAAACCGAGAGGTGGAAATGAATAGTCAGAAAACAGATTGGCTTTAAAGTCATGAACTGATAGAGAAAGAAGGAGGCAAGTTAAGAAAGCTAAGAGTAGAGAGCAGAAAAAGGAAGCTGAGCTGATCTGTAGAAGCCAAGGCATCATCGAGCCAGAGTTAAGACAGAGCCAGAGAGAGCCAGAGAGTCTGTGTACTCCAGAGAAGGCTTGAGAGGTTCAAGTGAACTCCTCTGTATATGCATGTCATGTATTGAGTCTCAGATTGGACTCGTACCATTGTGACCAATAGAGGTCAAGATTTAGTAAAGAGAGTCTATGTACTTCAGAGACTTGGGGGGATCCAAGTACAGTCTTTTTGATTTATATCTATTGTGTGAGACTCAAATTGAGCTCACTATTGTAAAAACTATTCTTGACACATAATAGAGAGGCCACCACTGAAGACTGGACTAGGAGACATAGCCTGGGAGTATTGGGTGAACTCCTTATTAAGCGTGTTGTGTTTATATGTGTTCCCTGTTATGTTTTCTTTAATTGCTTCTTTACCTGTGTATTTCGTAATCTTATCAATCTGTTGCACAAAATAACATAGGCACATCCATGCACATGAGTCTGTAATACCTTATTCTTTGTCTTAGATCAATTATAGATCAAGTGGTATCAGAGCACTAGGTTGCTGAGGTTAGACAAGCTTGTGCTGGATTCTTTTGTTGAATGCTAACTAGATCAAAGCTTAAATTAGGAGAAGGAGAATTGGTTGAAGCTAACCCAGAAATTGGAAGAGTCTATCCTAAGGGGAAAATGGCAAAAGAAAGTCCCTTGGAATCAGACTCCCAGTTCATGGATAGTTTCATGACCATGAGAGCCATGGTAGAGGAAATGTATAGAGAATTTAAGAAAGGTACAGATGAAGATTCATCAAACTCCAAACAAGATAAAGGAGCAGAATAATCTCTCCTCAATGACCATTCTAACAGCAAAGGGAAAGAAGAAAAGCTTCCCATACCTCCTAATAGCCCTGAAAATAAAAAGAAGACATCATTGATTAAATTAGATGTTAAATTTGATTTGCCAATATATGATGGAGAGTTGAATGCAGAGAAGCTAGATAATTGGATCAGACATATTGATGTGTATTGTAGGGTGCAGAGCATTGATTCAGATAGAAGTAAGATTCAATTGGCCAGCCTACGCCTTAGAGGCACTGCCTTGGTATGGTGGGAAGGCAGGACACAATCTGACATAAAGAAGCATGGTAAAATCCTTTCTGTCTGAAGTGAATTTGTTTCTGCAATTAAGAAACAATTCTATCCACTAGCTTATATGCAGCAAGCTATGATGAGTTGGCAAAATCTTCGCCAATTGAAAGGGCAAAGTGTACAAAGTTACACCCAAGAATTTAGGAAAAGAGCTTTGATTCTAGGCATTTCTTTAGACTCACCTGAAACTCTGCTAAAGTATATAGGTGGTCTACATAGTTATTTGAGACATACCATTCTCATGTTTAATCCTACTAGCATAGATGAGGTATCTATTCAAGCTACACATCTAGAGGCTAGGGGCAAGAATGTGAACCCAGAAGTTGAGGGATCATCAAAACCCACTGCAAGCAAGAACAAGGAAAAGAGAAAGCAGAAATGGAAAGAGAGGAAGGAAAATGTTGTACAAAAGACCAAACCTTCGTGCACTCACTGCAAGAAGGATGGGCATGATGATGAACATTGTTGGATTCTGCATCCAGAGCTGAAACCCAAGAAGTACGATGGAAAGAAGAAGATTGTTGCAGCTATTCAGAAGGATTTGGGGTCAGACTCAGGGGATGAAACAACAATCACAGCCACAGGTATAAAAGGTAAAAATTTTGAAGCATCTACTAGTAATTCTACACAAACTATTGATAGTGAAGAAAATGAGAGAAGAAGACATGAGCTTTTTCATATTAGAGTTATTTCCAAGCATCAAAAGATTGATACTTTATTTGATAGTGGTTCACAAGTAAACTTAATTTCTGAAGCAATTGTAAAGAAACTAGGATTACTAACCACACCTCACAAGAAGCCATATCCATTAGGTTGGTTATGTGATAAAGCAAAGCTACAAGTGACTAGACAATGTAAACTTAGGTTTTCTTTTGGGTCAGCATTTGTAGATGAGGTTGAGTTAGATATTGTTCCCTTGGATATATGTGGAATTGTTTTAGGAAGTCCTTACTTGTATGATAGAAAAGCAATTTTCTATAGAGCTGAAAATAAGTATCAACTCGTTAAAGATGGAATTGAATATATTGTAAGAGCTCATAAACTCAAGAATAATTATACTCTGATAAACTCAGGGCAGATGAAAAGAATTTTAAATTCATGCAAACAATTTTTACTAATGGTTGTAAAGGAGAGGAAACCTGAAAAAAACAAATGTATTTGAAGGCTGTAATGCTAGACAGCAAGCTGATTTAGGAAAAGTTGTTTCAGAATATGATATACTATTTCAAGAACCTTAAGGTCTGCCACCCAAAAAGGAAATAGTACATGATATTAATTTGCAGCAAGATGCTCCATTGCCTAATATTGGAATGTACAGGTTATCCACTTTAGTGAATGCAGAAATCAAGAAGTAGGTATAGGAGTTGCTTGAGAAAGGGTTCATAAGACCTAGCACATCACCATGTGGGTCTCCAATTGTCTTGGTGAGAAAGAAAGATGGCTCCTGGAGAATGTGCATTGATTACCAAGCATTGAATAAGATAACGATCAAAAACCGTTATCCCCTTCCTCGCATAGATGATCTATTAGCTTAGTTGAAAGAAGTTGTTTACTTTTCCAAGTTGGACTTGCATAGTGGCTACCATTAGGTCAGAGTTGCAGAGCAAGATGCATGGAAGACTACTTTCAAAACAAAGCAGGGATTGTATGAGTGGTTAGTTATGTCTTTTGGCTTAACTAATGCTCCTATTACTTTCATGAGAGTAATGAATGATGTACTCAGGCCTTTTATTGATGATTTTGTCATTGTATATTTAGATGACATTCTTATATTTAGTAAAACATGGGAAGAACATTTGAAGCATGTAAAGCAAACTCTAGATGTTTTGAAAAGAGAAAATCTCTATGTTAAGCTATCAAAGTGTGAATTTGGAAAAACATCTTTGAATTATATTTGGGTCATATTATAGGGGGTGGTGAATTGAAGATAGATCCCTCTAAGGTTGTAGTCATTATAAACTGGCCTAAACCCAAATCTGCTATAGAAGTTAGAATATTCCTAGGAGCAGCACAGTATTGGAGAAAGTTTATTGCTAACTTTTCCTTGATTGTAGCTCCCTTACATGCTTTAATAGGATTGAACAAGGTGTTTCAGTGGGGAGGAAAACAGCAGAAATCCTTTAATGCCTTAAAAGAAAAGATTAGTACAACACCAGTACTAGCATTGCTTAATCTTCAAAGACCATTTGAGATTGAAACCGATGCCAATGACTATGCCATGGGAGCAGTGTTGATGCAGCATGGTAAACCCATATGTTATCATTCTGAGACATTTAATTCTATAGTAGTTAATTATCCCACATACGATAAGGAATTATATGCATTAGTACAGAGTGTGAAAAATTGGAAACATTATCTAATCGGCAAAGAGACAGTTATACATATTGATCATCAACCACTTTAATATTTACACTCACAAACTAAGTTGCAGCAATCAAGACACTATAGGTGGATGGGTTTTCTACAAAAATTTCATCTTGTCATCAGATATTAAAAGGGCATACACAATAAAGTTGCAGATATGTTGTCCAGACCAATCATAAATGCATCTACTATACTTAAGCATAACTCAGTATTGCATGAAAGCTACATTGAACAATATGCTCAAGATATAGACTTTAAAGATGTATATGCAACTTTAAGTCATGGCAAACAAGAATTGGATTATCATGTTAAGGACCAACTCTTGTATCATTTTGGTAAGTTATGCATCCCCAAACCGAAAGAGTAAAGATAATTTGAGAAGCACACACTTCTCTAATATCAAGTCACTTTGGTGTAAGTAAAATAGTTGCACAGCTGCAAAGATTTTGTTATTGGCCAAAAATGCATGAAAAAATTTATAGCTACGTAAGAGGGTGTACCATGTGTGCTAAAAGCAAGCCCAGCAATAGAAAACTAGGCTTGTACACTCCACTACCAGTTCCTTCTCATCCTTGGGAAAGTGTTTCCATGGACTTTGTTGGGGGATTGCCTAAATCTAGGAAAGGTCATGACGACTTATATGTTGTTGAGGATAGGTTTAGCAAAATGTATATTTTAATACCTTGTAACAAATAGATTACAGCTGAACAAATAGCCAAGTTGTTCTTTCATCATGTATGGGTTCATTTTGGATTACCCACTTCCATTGTCTCTAATCGAGATTCCCTATTTGTTGGGAAATTTTGATCGAGTTTGTGGGAATTGATGGACATCAAACTGAAGAAGAGCACAGCCTTTCATCCACAAACAGATGACCAAACATAGGTGGTCAACCAGACAGTGATCCAGTTTCTCAGAGGATATTGCAGCAAGCATCCCAAGCTTTGGGATGAACATTTGTTTTATGTGCAACATGCTTACAAACGTGCTAAACATTCTTCTACACAGAGATCTCCTTTAGAGACCTATTTTGGTTTCATACCAAGGTTTCCCTTGGATTTTGTCTTTGGTAAAGACATAGCGGTTGATGGACACAGTGATGTGGACAAGGCAACCAAGTTCATTGAACAAATCCAAGAGATTCACCAGGCAGTACAGGAACAGCTGGAAAAGAGCCAAGTCAAGTACAAGGCAAGGCATGATAAGCATCAAACTGAGTATAGTTTTCAAGTTGGTGATCAAGTCTAGTTGTATATCAGCAAAGACAGAATGCAATGTGAAGGTAAGAAGCTGAAGCCAATATGGTATGGACCCTTCAGGATACTTGAGGAAATTGGTGAAAATGCTTTTCGCCTTGATTTGCCAGCTTACATGCACATCTATTATGTAGTTAATGTAGAAAGCTTGAGACTATTTGAACCTTCATTGATTGAAGATCCCGAAGAGCAGAGCCAATTTCCTTCGATTGATGATCTGTTGCCTAAATATTTCAATGAGTTACAGGAAGATACAGTTCTGGACAAGAAGGTGAGAACTACACGCAGAGGGGATGTTGAGTACCTTCAAAATTGGACTCAAGGGTTCAAAACCAAGCAGTGCAAGATGGATAGAAATTGGGCAATCGAGGAATCTATATCATCACTTGATTGATGCTTAAAAACCAACTTTTGGTGGTCCAAAATCTTTTTCAGTGGGAAGGCTGTGATCCGAATTGGATCCTAGAACACTCTCTAAGTTTTCATGAACTCTTAAAAATCATGCCAAAGTTTCAAAGTCTTATAAAGATCAAGCTTATCAGATATATCCTTGAAACAGTTGCAATTTGTGAACAGTGCAGAGCAACGAGGACCCTCGGTCAAGCACACAGACCGCCGGCCCATGGTAACGCACGCTGCCAAAAATTAGCAAAACCAGAGATCAATTTAAGAAACGGGGGTAGTTTCTGATATGCAATTAGCGATAAACCCCTAATCACATATCACAGGGCAAACCCCTCAAAGAAGGAAAAGCCTCGAGCGCCCGGACCCGAAAAGTTATAAAATGCAACAGATATCATGCCGATTCTGTCAGAAGCGGGGTCCCACAAAAACTGGGAGGATATCGGAAGGGCTTCGAGCGGTACGCGATTTCAACCGAGTCCCGCCCAATGCCACACAATGGTTGCCACGTGTCTAACGAAAGAGAGAGAAATCCACTCACATCGAACAGGTAAACGTCATGCGACTTAGTTGCCCGATATGAACGATGATCGTAGGATCTGGGACCCCCAAATCAACGGTGGAGAGGCGTTCTGATGGATGACTAGATTTGACGAGGTTAACAGACAGAGTTGTATAGGATTTGAAGTCCAACGTGTATGATGCATTGGCAGAAGGTCGTGTTTCACAGACATTCTTGGAGCTAATGGTAAAAACGGTCATTTCGAGTATGTCCAAGGGAACTGACACTCATCTGTTATGAAATAGGTGGCCACCTCCCTGTGAGGCGTTATACAGTGATGATTACGTAGAACAGAGGGATTCAAATGGACAGAGGCAGGGGAACTGGAAAGCCAGGAAGCGAAAACGAATAGTCAGAAAGTAGATTAGCTTTAAAGTCACAAACTAACAGAAAAGAAGGAGGCAAGTTAAGAAATCTAAGAGCAGAGAGCAGAAAAAGGAAGCCAAGCTAACCTACAGAAGTCAAGGCAGCGTCAAGCTAGAGTTTAAGACAGAGCCAGAGAGAGCCAGAGAGTCTATGTACTCCAGAGAAGGCTTGAGAGGTTCAAGCGAACTCCTCTATATATGCCTGTCATGTATTGAGTCTCAGATTGGACTCGTACCATTGTGACCAATAGAGGTCAAGATTTAGTAAAGAGAGTTTGTGTACTCCAGAGACTTGGGGGATCCAAGTACAGTCTTACTGATTTATATCTGTTGTGTGAGACTCAATTTGAGCTCATTATTGTAAAAACTCTGCTTGAAAACATAATAAAGAGGCCACCACTGAAGGCTGGACCAGGAGACATAACCCAGGAGTATTGGGTGAACTCCTTATTAAACTTGTTGTGTTTATATGTGTTTCCTGTTATGTTTTCTTTAATTGCTTCATTGCCTGTGTATTTTGCAATCTTATCGATCCGTTGCACAAAATAACATAGGCACATCCATGCACATGAGTCTGTAATACCTTATTCTTTGTCTTAGATCAATTACAAATCATTCTTGGTGGCAGATCATCCCAAATATAGCTCTTAATTCCTGTCTTAATGGCCCACCGCCCGCTCCTTTCTGCCTTAAATTAGACCTCTTGTCATGAACAGTGACATCAACGGTCACCTCCCAGCCTACCCGCACAGCAGCGCAGCCCCTTATGCGTGACCGCGATCCCTGTGACATACTGGCCCTGCGCAGAACCTCCTTTCCGCACAGCTCTCCTGCAGACTCGTTTATAGTCCCGCACCTTCTTTCAACTGCTTGGAGTGCTGAGACTGTGCTTCCTACAGATAGTCAGGTGGTCGCACCCCCGGTGCGAGGCTTCCATTTTCCTACTAGCCCGAGCTGCGGGCACCCTTCAAATACCCTTGCGTCCGGTAGTGCGTCACATTCTTCTTTGTATGGTATTCTCCCCTGTTTAGTAAGGTGCGGTCGCAGCCATGATAGCAGGGTCACAACTCTTTCTAATGCAGTAGTAGGGCCAACTAGACTTGATCCCATCATGCTTAGTTTTGTGCGGCCCGCTTGCACGAATTCGGTTTCCAGTTCGCTGATTTCTTCGTCCAATGTCACACTTCTCTTCCTCAGCTGAGCCTACTCGTCATCGATTTCACGAAGTTTCATGCTCCCTCACCGAATGGCTTCTTGCAACTGCCTAATTCTTTTACCCAGGTCCTCACGTCCTGTCCTAACTACGGGAGCTGTGGTCTGGGGATTCTTCTCTGTCCTCCTAGTTTCCTCTCTTCTTGTCACTGTTGGGGTCATTTCCGCACTCTGGTTTTTTCTTATGGTCCTATAGGCCCATTGAACCGCTGGTACGCGCAGGTCCCAATCCGTTCGTCCCGCCTGGTAAACTCTATTCATGATTCTGCGTAGCTTTGTGAATGCTCCGACGTGGGGTATTTGTGGTGTGCATCACTTTTCCTGCTGCGTCGGGTTCTGATTTTTTATCCTTAGCCTGGGATGTGCTTGCACAGCACATGTCTACACCCATCGACACAGGTGGGCGCGCAAACTGCTTCACCCTAGCTGCCCAACTCGCGTTCGATGCTAGGGACTTCCAAACCATAAGTGCATCCATCTTCTGCATTTGCACCAGCTCCCAATATTCTTCTGGTGTGTATTCCACCATCATGCGGGTGTCACGTGCAATACCCATTCCATTGCACCATACCGTTGTTGTTCTGGCACTGCCCTTTCGAATTTGTCTAAGAATTCATCCATGCCTGTCTCCCCATCATATGTTGGCAGCTCCCTTGCTTCAGTATTCACGCACCGCAGTGATTTAATCATCATGTTGCAATTCAGCATTGTTACTTCATGCAACTGGTTCTGCCAGCATTCTATTTCTTCATCTGAATCCGAAGTATAGGAACTATCGCGTTCCCATGATATTCTCCCATCTACAGTCGGGTTCACCCGATCCTAGTCTTACGCCGTTATCTGGTAAATGCAATCCAGTTCGTCATCATTGTCATTGTCGCACACAAGTTTAGTGTAGCACACTCCTTTAGCTAGATCTAGTGGAACTACTACGTGTAGGGACTTTTCTCGAAAGTCATCTTCCGCTTCTTCAGGTTGATGACTCCATTCATATACGTGGCCCAATCTATTCCTAGCAATGCAGGGTAAGGGTTGTTGTCATCAACAATATCTATTATCTCAAAGTCCGTCTACGTGCTCGTGCCTTCGATGTCCATTGTTACCCCTTGCAACCTTCCCATGGGCATGATCTTTTGTTGGTTCGCCATCTGTAATTAAATAGGGGGCCACTGCAATGCAGGCCTGCCCATGCGTTCCCATGTCTGCTTTGGTAACACATTCGCGTCTGAACCCAGGTCTAGGATTATCTAATCCATCTCATATTCACCAATTTGCGTCGTCAATCGCATTTCCCTCCCAGTGTGCAAGGCATGCTTTCCCAGCTTCCGGACTACGCCCAGTTCCCCTGACCCTGCACACCTAGTTATCAACTTCTCTAATCCTTTAACTGCCTTATTATCACACAAAAATTTCATGCATGTCTCTAAAAAGGTAGTAAGCATAGAAGGATCCATTCCCGGCTCTGGTTGATCCTTACTACCTGAAGTAGAGGCCTCCTTGAAGCTATTCTTCGCTTCCATAAATGTCTCCTTTGTGCGTTCCAAGTCAAACTCAGGTTCCTTTGTAGGAGCCTTGCGAACCCATGTATCTTCCTCGGGTTGCTTCCCCTGGTCTTTCCCGGTTTTCACGCCACTTCTGAGCACCATGTTCACATTGGGGTCTTCTTCACATGGTTCAGACCTCATCATTTGGATATTTTGAGTCGAAGTAGGCTGTGGTACCCCTTTCTCACGCATCTGTGCAATCAACATTGGACAATCTACCGCTTCATGATCAAACTGATAAAAATACGAACAACATGTTCTGGTCGGATTCATACAGTCATGCGCGTAGTGCCCAGGTCCTCCGCAATTATAGCAGATTAACTATTCGTGCCCTCGTCCGGGTCTGATCCCTCCTTGTCCCCGTCCGTGTCCTTGGAATCCACCGTGCGCTATTGCTGCGACTGGATCCTGACCTTGCGCCTCAATCTGCATCCTGTAGGCAGGTGTTCGATCCATCAACAATTCATAACTCTGACAGTTTCACTCATCGTGGCCCACTAATCTACAGAAATTACAAAATAGCTATTGTGGAGTCTGTGTATACTTCTACAACAGGTGACAGTTGTCCGTCGTGTGCTTTCCTCCCACCTGACAGATCGCGCACTAGAGCACGGGTGCCATACTTGGCCCTGCCTGTGCCTCTGGTCTCAATGGCATTGGTCCCCCTCCTGCCAAGTAGTTTGTGAATACTAGACAGTGATCCTTATCATGGCCCTGGCCTTTACATTTTATGCACCACACTTCTTCGCGCACTTCTAGCTGGGGTGCCTTATCCTGCTTCAAATTCTGCATTTCCAAGCATAGGTTCTGTAGCTGCACGTAGATTTGTTGGACTCCCAACCCTAGATCCTATATCGGTGTTTCATGCAACCTCATCGCCATTTCCAATGCTTCTACCTGGGTTGAGAGCTTCTGCTGTGACAGCGTCGTCCTCAGGTGTGGTGTCAAAGACGCCACAAACCACGCGCGGTGCTGCACATCTATCAGTGTCATATTAGCCTCACGGATCGTACTTTTCAGTCTCTGATCCAGGTCCTAGTGGGTCTCACCTGGAAGCATCGCGATCTCTTTAAATTTAATGATCGACTGTGTTTCTGATTTCGGCCAACTAAATTATCTGTTCAGCACATTTTGGATCTCCACTATTCCTGCATTTGGATGATCATTCAAGTGCTTAATATACCATGTCAGCGCGTGATCCTGCAGTGCACTTACTAGTGTGGCCTTCTTAATGTTGTCATCCATGACCCCATGTGCTTCCCACACTGCTCTTACCATGAACCAGAACTGATCTGGGTCCTCGTTCCCTACTCCTCTGAATATGGGTAGCTTGATCGCGCTCGCCATGCTGAACTACGGGTTTGGTGGAGGTGGGGTGGTTGAAGATGGAGGTGAAGTAGGTGAAGTGAGTGATGGCGTAAGGCGAGGTAATAGTTGTGGAATTCACTACCTTATCAAACTGACCACACTCCTTGAAGAAACTTGAGCGTGCTCTTCCTTGCTTTCTCGTGAAGGTGAAATTAAAGGACTGTTCCCTAACCCTTCGATCCCTTCGTAGATCTTTCCGCTCCGCGTTGCTCCAATCATTAATGTATTCACATAACCCACTTTTCACATAACAGCATCTTAATCTAGGTATTCATGGATTTGATGTACCTACCTTGCGGTCCCTTGAGAAAACATTGTTCTGCTTCGCTATAACTCACAGTTGTTTCTTTCGCGAACTCAGTGATAAACCCTCCTATTATCTGGTTGAGCCAATCATCCACGGCTCATGCGATCTTATCTTCTGATACCTCTAGTCTAAAGCTGATCAAGCTTATACCTTCCCTGGTTGTCGACTAGCCTCGCGATCCAATCATACAGCTCTGAAGAGAAGGTCGCGAAGAAGATCTCGTGGATTTCCGTATATACGTAGTGATCCAGCCACCTCTTTTTAGATATCTGCAGAGTTCTGTTTTCCCATATCACGAACTCGTGAAGCTTCGGATCCAACCAATCTTCAATTTCCTTCTTCGTAGGGTTCCATTGTTCCGACATCAGACATCCCTTAGGCAGATCCCAGTCCCGGCAACGAAACCATTTGTTGGCTTAATGGGGCCTGACCCACATTCAAAAGTGTTTTAACCAAACAAATCCCAAAACTATTAGCCCTTTCGGCAACAGTCCGCGGAGCGTGGATTGAGGTCTCACCCAAGTACTAGAACCAGGGTTTTGCACCCTAGGGATGTCTTTATGAGATCTGTAATGGTCGCGAACCGATCCCGCACACTATTACAGCTCCGCGCAGCTGTCTAACCTTTGAATAGCTCTGTACAAAATGTGAAGGGGCGCTATCTAGATCCTTTAACCTTACTGTGTTATTATTATAGATCTGATTTAATTTTGTGGGCCCAGTAATCTTTATTAATCATTCAACAGTTATAACTAGTGCGTGCAACCATAAACTGTAAAAAGATGCATAAACATGTAACAGAAGTATAAACATACAAATCTGCGATGGATGCACAATATTTCAGAATCAACTTAGCTTTCATTAACTTTTGTCTTGTTACAATTCCAACTCTGCCCTACGCACTCAGCTGTAGGGTTCTGCGCACACAGCTGCAGACTCGACTAAGCCTCTACACACACAGCTGCAAAGCCTCTTCTACT
Source organism: Pinus tabuliformis (assembly GCA_031772625.1). Classification (NCBI taxonomy): domain Eukaryota; kingdom Viridiplantae; phylum Streptophyta; class Pinopsida; order Pinales; family Pinaceae; genus Pinus; species Pinus tabuliformis. The sequence continues at coordinate 2,066,866,902 of CM062818.1, read as the reverse complement.
ACTATGACCCATGACTCAGACTTACAGACTCGGAGTGAATATCGCATTCAACAATCCATATCACTTTAGATCAAGACTAACCAATGAACTGACTTCTACACTTAGAGCCTCGCTCTATTTATACATTCCCATGGTTCGCGGACCATGGGCAGGCCGACTCATTTTTCATTACCTTACATTATTTTTGGGTGGACAGCCCTTTGACTTGACTCATTATAATTTGCACTCTGCGCACTTCGCGGAGCCTTTACAATACCATTACCCAAAATTGTGGGATTTACGCCCCAAAACCGTTACGCAGGGGATCCGCTACCCAACACTTACCCTTCACTACAGATCATCAAACATCCGAAATTTTTTGTGTCTTTTTCATCTACCCTTCATGGGTATTTATAGTGGTCATCCATATATGTAAGTTGACCTTAACTCATGAACCGATGTGTCCATTATTTCAAGCCGACATGACATGTATTTACACATTTTAATTCATTTCTTTGTAGCCGACGTGATCATCTCCTTATTGCTTCGCTTGCAGACTTTAAGGGCTTGATTTGAGGCATTGATCTTGGTCTTGGAGGGCTGCTACACTAGTTGAAGACTTGTACACATTTACATGGACTCATGACATGATTCTTTGACATAGAAATAAATTCTAAAGACATCAAGAAGAAGTCTTTCACCTAATGACACCTCTTGCTCATGAAACCCATGCAGCAAGATTACAAAGATAATCTATTTTCTTTTATTACATCAAATACTAAGATCATGTCATTATGAAGACCAGACCTAGTTACACTTTCTTCAACACTCCCTCTTAACTAGGGAGGTATTCATAATGGTACTTAGTCTTTCTCAATCTTAACAATTTCTCATAAGAAGAATCGGATTTGCAATCCATCTGTTATAGCATCATTTCAACCAACATTGTTTCCATTTAGCAAGGCCTTGACTAACATCACTATCTCTCACTTAGATCAAAGCACACAATGTTGGCAAGACCAATGACTGATAGACACACATCATCATTGTCTCTCTTAGGGTCATACCCACCCGGGTGTTCTTCGAGTATTCCCTACTAGGACTATTCTCATCTTGGGTTCGCATCCCTCAAGAATATCAGTCCTCTTGCCCACTCTTGTCTTGCATGCCATACCACATCCTCAAAGAGTGTTGAATGCCATATGATTACACAATCCTCCATTCTTTCTTCCAAACTGAAGACAAAAATGTCATGTCTAACTCTCCCTCTTAACTAGGGATGAGTTCCAAGTTTCTCTTTACTCAGAAACTTGCTTGAGTTCCTTTGCTCATAGGAACTTCCCAGAGCTCCCTCTTACCCAGGGACTCTATCATCAGTGCTTTATAGGGTCTTCAAGTTGACTGACAATTCAAGACATCGATGTCATCAATTCCTTCATATGTAGGGCTCATCCATCCATCACTTTCCTTCGTCATGTCATTCCTTCGTTCTCGGAAAGTATCCTCCTTGGCTTTACATCTGGGGCTTCCTTCATAAGCTCATATGTCTTCACTTTTCTTCAACAGTGATTTCTCTGGATCACAAGGTACATAGTTGTGAAATCCTTCACATCTCTCCTTTCCTTGATCCTACACACATACCCAGACTTTTCCAAGAGGTCAGACACCAAAAAAAAATCACATATTACCTTTTGGCGATGGCCTTCTTCCAGTGACATCTTCATGTAGGCATAAATTATCCTCCATTTATGTTGACACATCTCCTGATGATATCTGTTGTCAACGTTCCTCATCTTTTCAGACTTCCATCAAAGTCTTCACATCGCTTCAGGACGTTTCTTGGTCAAGTCTTCCTGATCCTCTGGATGTTGACTGCCTTCGTCATGGTTGCATGTCTCACGATCTCTTTCATCCTCGTGTCTTTCATTCTCAGGAACTCTCATAGTTCTTCAATGGTCACCAACTACCTCATACCATATTATGAGGACATATTATGTTGATTTCATCTAGTCTAACTTATGTCTTTATGCATCCTTTCAGAGGAGGAGATCTATTCCCTTTTGATCATGCTTGATCTATTTTATCTGCAACCACATGTCATGACATTACAATATCAAATGAAAATACAAATACAATCATACATACCTTATTTTCCTTCCGGTATTTTCCTGCAGCTTCCTTGATTGAAAAGATCTTCAATCCCTTGGTCTGCTCCATTCTTCATGTCATTGAACCACCAACTCATGAGTTCCAGGAGTTGGAATTTCTGACGAGACATTTGCTGCCTTCCTGGACTAGGAGATCCTCCGTTGAGATCTCTATCAGAGATCCTTCAGGATCTAGTATATCCCCATCTGGAAAATGTTTCCTTTGACCTGAATGACTTCTTCCTTTTCTTCAATGTATAACGAGATTCCCCAGAGCTATGTTCTTCAAGATTCCATACGAGCTCTTGATGCCACGATGCATCTTACTATGTTCATATCTGCAGGGACTCCTGATAGGATCCTTTTGAGAGGGATATCATTTCATCCATAGTGGAGATCCATTATTCCCTCTTTCCCTTGATCCTTTCCTCAGCTTTCTCTATCTGTCAGGTAATCTTTCCATAGTACCCATCTTGTCAACCTTTCCTCTGCTTCCCTACACTTATTTGTATCCTACACAACTTGCTTTTCTCTATCTGACATAGAGATCACGGATTGTTGATCAAGGTAACATTCTTGTTTATGAACATTTGTTACCTTACTTATCAATATCAATATCAATGATGATTATTTTCCCAGATCCCTCCATTGATAATTCATGAAGATATTTCTTCACTCTTTGGCACCTTATGCACTTTAATTTAGAGAATATATTCTCTAGCATTTTATGTAATCTTCTTGTGTCTCCTTTCTTATTTCATAGAACCTTAAGAGTTCTTATGACTTAAAGGAGACCTTGATGTGATGACTTCACTTCTTCATAAGTGATCCAAAATGGATCTAGAATAGACTTATAAGTCTAAAGTGTTCCTCACAGAGGAAAATGAAAATCAAGGGCTGCTCCTTGAAATAGTCCCATTGCATAGATCTTTTCATTCTGAATCTGATGCAATTTGAATGGACTAAAACGGACTTCGGATGATGAAGTTATCGCAAAAGTAAGATTTCCTTTGTCCTTTAAAAAAGGAGGCATTTCTTCTAAAAGTGGCATAAAAGGCCTTATAATGGAAAAATCACATTGCAAAAGGTTCAAAGAGTGGACTTAAGGCCAGGGCGGAAGGACCCCCGATCAGCGATCTCCAACTCATCGCATCGGAGGCAGGAATGTATGCGATATCGGGACCCCAGACTTGGCTATTGCGATAATCGGCGATCGGAGTGATCGGAGGAGCAGGGATATGGACCCCGCCGATGTGATAAGCGATAGGCGATATCGGCGATCGACAGATCAGCGGTCGACACGGCCAAAGAAAGGAACACTTGGATCCGTTGCACTTGCGATATGCCGATAGCGATACGCCGATATCGGTGATCGAGTGATCGGTGATCCCTGATACAAAGGGTTGTTGGGCACGCGACTTGTGATAAGCCGATAAGGGCGTGGACCCGATAGGGTTTATAGACCCGATTTCATAGAATTTGAAATCTGGGAATTTCGAAATTTCAATGTATTTCCCGTGTAAATGGGTTTTTGGCCATTTCGCCATGCGACTTGCGATTTGCGATAGGAAGGCGGACCCGACGGGATTATGGACGCGATTCTATAAATTTTGAGTTCCGATATAAAAGTGTTTTCGGGATTTTTCTGTGTATTAGCGCATTTCCGTTATAAAACCGAAATACAAAGGAAATGACCCAAAGTGATAAAGTCGGACCCGAAAGGTTTATAGATACGGCTTTATATTATTTGAGTTTTGTGGTAAGCGGGATTTCGAGCGAGCCTCAGCCGGTAAGTGGTATTGGACGGGCTCCGCCCGATCCCATACACTGGCCAACACGTGGCATGGTGCAGGAGAGAGAAAATCGCCTTTTCGGGTGGGTAATCTTCGTGCATATAAGCCACCCACAATAAATGTCATCCATTGGATCGGAGATCAGGCAGATCAACGGTGGGAAATACAAAGGAGCTTGCGACAGCCATAAAAGGTGGATCCGATAGGATTTTAAGCGCAATCCTATAATATTTGAAGTCCGGGAAAATGCTCAATCATGTGTTTTTGTCAGTTTTTCCTGTGTATTGCATTTTTGGCTATTTCCACAAGAGGAAGGCCGAATGGTTGGGTTTTCCTGTGCCCGCCGATTCACGGCAATGAGAAACTGATTCTTTTGGGGAAACGCATGGTTTTCCATGATGGAGGACAGTAACCGATGCGTTACAAAAACACAGAGAGCACGATTGACTAGGGGTCGCAGGGAGATTGCTGAAGGTCGCTGGAAGGTTGCTAAGGGGAATTTTTGGAGGTCGAGTGAACCATTGATGCATACAGAGGCCAAGAGAAGCTGCGCAGAACCAGAGGGTCGATAGCAACAAATAGCCGAGAGCCAGAGCCAGGGATAAGATGGTGTTCTAAGCCCATTGTTTCTATGTAATCCAATGGATTTAAGCGTGGAGCTTGTAAAAGAACTTATGCCATAATCCCAGAGAGCCTAGTCGAGTTGACTAGAGCTCAAGGAGACGTAGACCAAGAGTTTTGGGTGAACTCCTGTTGTGGTCACCAACAACCCCCCCCACTTTTTGTTTGATATTAGCAATAACACCAAGCAAAGGGGGGACCCTGAATAAAAAATCCAAAAAATATTTTTGTTAAAGTTTTTGTGTTTTAGACTCCCTAAGGCTTGATCGCATCGCAAAGAGAGAGTGAAGCATTTCCTAAGCGCAAAAAAAAAAAACAAGCTACGAAGAAGCGACGCGAAGTTCATCACGTCACATACATTCAAAGCGCTCTTAAAAAAGAAAATCTTAAGGAATCGCCGATCGCCGATATGCGACGTCGCATATCGCAACGTCGCTTGAAACAGCATAAGTAACTGAATGAAAATCTGCGATCTGCGATATCAATGATCTGCGATCTGCGATATTGGCAATTTGCGATAACACTTAATGACGTCGCAGTCCTCGATACTGCGATTCCAATCGCAGAAAGGACTCATCGCAAGAATTCTCCGACATAAACGGTAAACCCAAAATTGAGCGCGCACCTTAAGGGAAATTAATGATCGCATGCTTGAGTATCCAAGAATGATTGTATCGCATTTTTCGAAGAGTCAAATCATGATGAGTGTTAGAATTACGCATTCATTAGAACTTAATGCTTTCATGTCAATCTTTTCGTCATTTCTCTTCTCCTTTGCGTAAACTGCAAGACATGTAACTGATATAAATCTATACGCAGGAAACATCTAAGGAAAAGAGGAAAGCGCCAATGGGGTAACAGAGAGAAGATGCCTCCGCAAATGGATGCCGCATGCAGCAGGACCGCGGATTCCAGAGTATCACCCAACAGGCGCTGATGAAAATAGACTATCTAAGACTCAGAGTCAAAGGCGCACAAAAGCAGCGTGTTTGCAAAAGATATTGAAGCTGAGACTGGGTAAAGCAAAAAGAGAAACGCAAAAGAAGGAGGACGCTCTAGAAAAGCCTGGAACAAAGAACGGAAGCAATTCTCGATACAGGAGATTGTCCAGACAACGCGACTCCTAACTCATTGAGTCATTCGCACGACCGGAAACCGAAATAGCAACAACAAAATCAGTTCGAAAGGAACCTGGGTTGTACTAAGTATACGCACAGCGAATACACCCAGCTAGAGAAAGGTTTTCGAAAATATCTTCTAGTCTGTCAGAAAGAGGTGCCAGCTCTTGTTGTTTCCACTTTTATCACTCAAACGAAAGAAGAAGACAGCCAGCCGACTCTTCCCAGGCAAACGTTGCACTGCTTACAGCACTAAGGAGCAGATACAGAAACGGTTAGAAATTAGATTTTGATTTTTAGAAATAAATTTGCTTTTAGTAAAAGGGCGGTCATTTGAAGTCGTTCCCTAAATTTGTGTAATTAAGATTAATTAGTTAGTAGTATTTAGCCCTTCTCATGGCATTTGGAGAAGGGTCCGGAAATCTGTCAAAAAACTTGTCCTCAGAACATGCACTTTTGCACCCTCGGAGGGGGTTTTTGATGAATGGATGGATCGAGATTTATTTATGTTTGCATTTTAATGTCTGTTACTGATGTTTCACTTCTGTACTCTTAGCAGATATTAGAACAAGTAGAAATAAATCATTATTGCTTGAATTTTATTAGTGAAATCAGTCATAAATGGTACTTTTATCTCTTGACTAATTTTTGCTTATATTCCTAAAGTGATATGCAGCTGAGTTCTTTATATGTTAATGTATGAATGTGTGTATTACCATTTGGCACTTCTGTACGGTGGAGTCATTTATTTGTGCTTGACATATGAATAACTAATTATGCGATATGCTGTTCACAACTGTTTTTCCTAACTTTTTATGCAGAATGGTTTATCTTAATGGATTTCTATTCTTATGATAGCTGAATGATCTTTATTACCAGCTATTGTTCAAAATCTTTTTAGATCGCATAATAGAAGAAAAATACCACGGGTTAGCGTAGATTAGATGTATTGTTTTTCATTAGATTACAATAGCATAGAGTTAGTTTAGAAGTTAGAATTAAGTTAGCTTATAATACCCCTAGATCAATACCATCAAACTCTACACACACACACACCCCTCACATTGGGAAACTGGTCCCATTACCCCCAGTCGGACCCGCTACTCCAAACGGGCAAGGAGCCGCCAACCAGGTTCCAGACCGGGTGGGTATCCCCCTTGTTGTTGACCCGATTTTGGGGCCCTCAACATATTTGGCGCTAGAAGGAGGGCACGAGCTATGAATGGCGCATAAATCAAAATCTAAATACCATTCTGAGAGCAAATCACCCTCACCAACTCCCCCGACTTCTCCGGTACGATTAAACTCGGAGCTAGAAGTCGCTCAGGCATCCACCGCGGCTACACACCCTAATGTATCAGACCAACTTATCATTGATCCCCCTGAACTTCAAACTTTGATTCGTAAACTCCAGGGATTCTCTATTTTTACTCAGAGGTCTGATAAATCTAAAGGTAGCGTTACTTCGCAGTACAATCCTGCTCATCCCCTGACCAGATTGAAGAGTGAAAAGTTTGGCATCCAGCCAACTGAAATCCCTCTCCCCACTAGGAAAAGAGCAAGGAAAGCACTTCCAGAGTCTGACAGAGAGACTCTTTCATCTACCTCGTCCATTTCAACTCCCTCACCGCGAAGTCAGCCACCCACATCTTCACCCCAAATCACTCATCCATCTTCCGCAACCCTTCCTCCGCGATCATCGAAGATCATAATATCTCCATCTTCTCAGCATTAGAGATCATCTTCTGCACTTCTATTAACTAGCAGCTCAACGATGGCCCAGTCTCCATGGAACAACCCTGGGGCGGTTTTAATGCCTCCACCCCTGAGTCCAATACCGGCCCATCCTGAGAAATGGCTACCTAAATTCAATCCAGAAACAGGCATGCTAGCTGAAGAACATATCAATAATTTCATGCTTTCTGTTAATCTCAACGAAGTTACCAACGAAGATGCTGTTGTCCGGCTTTTTCCCTATACAATGCAAGGAACAGCCGGGTCATGGTACTTTTCGTTACCTTCCGGATCTATCACGAGCTGGGACATTTTTCAAAGTCAATTTCTAACCAAGTTCGGTGATGATAGATCAACAGCGACATTGATCAACGACTTATCCAATCTTAAAGCTGAGGCTAGAGAACCCATTAAAGATTTCAATTTACGGTTCAATAAGATCCTCAACAAAATCCCCGCTGCTTCTCAACCTAGCGAGGAAGTAAGATGTGAATGGTATATTACGGCCTTACCATCAAACTTGGCCATCTTCGTAGATAGGGCAAGCAAGACAACCTTAGTTGAAAACTTAACAGAGGCGTTAGCAGTTGAAAAACGCGTAATATCCCTTGAAAAGAGATCTGCAATTGAAGAACGTAAATCTAAGAAAATCTCTTTCAAAGAAAACACCAAGAAGAAACAAACGAAAGATCCTTTCGATATGGAAGGATTACAAAAAGTATTAAAGGCCATGTCCAATGAGATGATTGATATAAGAAAACAAGTAGCATAAACGTCTTCAAAAAAGCCTTTTAGGACTTTTAAAAGAAACCCTCCCATGGAGACGAAGCCACCCAACGCTATCTCAAACGTTGAATCTGAAGAAGAAGAAGAAGAGAATACCATCGAAGCACAGACCGACGATGAAGAAGTGGTGGAACTACAAGGAATGTGGGATTTCATCCTCCCACAAGAAGAGGATCAAGAAGCATTTCCGGTTAGCACACGAAGCAAAAATCAACTTGATCCTCCCCAAACTACCCCTAAACAGAAGGGCGCAAGCCCTGCAGCAAAAGATAAGGTCGCAACAAAGAAAACAATCGCCAGAGCGACCCAATTTAGCCCAGTCCAATCAGACCAATCGCCTCCATCAAGAACACTGATAGTGTCGGATGAAATGGAGTATAACATCATCGATGACATGAAAAATACTAGGGCTAATATCACCCTTTACGAGTTGAGCAAATTGAAACATCAACAGAAAATAATGATGAAAGAATTACATGCCGTGCCTACTACACCTTTACCTACGGCTGTAGCTTCCCACAATGTGGGAAGACCTCCAATCAACACGATCAATAAGATTGATCCAAACGACATCGCCTTAATTGGAGGAAGATCTAGATCTCATACTCCTCCTTTTCTCCTCACTTATGAAATTTTCAATAAAAACGTGCACAATTGCTTGGTTGATTCTGGTGCTTCAACCAATATTTTACCCAGGTCAATATGTGCCAAATTGAATGTTCAACCGCAAAAATCCGCAGTGCACATAGTTCAACTTGATCGATCGCAAGTCGAAGTGATAGGTGAACTTAATCAAGTGACCATAAGACTGTCGTCTAACCCCAAGGTATGCCAGGTTATCGACATTCTAGTAGCTGATATCCCTGAATTCTATGGTTTGATTCTTAGCAGGGACTGGTCCGAAAAACTCCACGGATACTTTTCAACCGACTGGTCGCACATGTGGTTACCCTACAACGGTAAACCAAATCAAATAAAGGTTGAACGAGAGTTGCACCAAAAATACATAGTGACAGAATTGGAAGGAGAGAATGAAGCAATAGCATACAACAGCAACATCATAGGCAACTACTCGGTAGATTCTTTCCTCGGAAATTTCAATGCTCATATATCACCTTATTTGGAAAATTCAGTTTTGTCCCAAGTAGAAAACTTTTCCCAAACTGATGATTCAAAATGTGTTAGTTTTTTAGATAACCCTGTAAATACATCTTTATTTTGGAAATTATATTTTGATGGCTCTAAGTCCAACGAGGGAGCAGGAGCAGGATGCGTTCTGATTAGCCCAGACGGAAATAAGACCATGCTTACATGCAGACTTGAGTTCGATTGTACAAACAATACAGCGGAGTACGAGGCCTTGGTGCAAGGCCTATACAAAGCAATCGGATTGAACGTTAAGTATCTTCAAGTCTTTGGAGATTATGAGATTGTCGTCAAACAGGTACGTAACACCATACACTGCCTGTCAAGTCATTTGAAGCACTATCAATCTTTAGTACAAGATCTGACTTCACATTTCATAGCATTCAATATTTTGTCAATCCCGAGACTCCAAAATGCAAGCGCAGACCTGTTAGCTAACGTAGCCTCTAGACTTATTCCCTCCGAAGATTTCAGTCCAGATAGATTCTCAATAGAATTAATCTTTAGACCGTCCATCCCTGACAACATCACCAATTGGAGAGTATTCAACGATGATCCGGACATCGTAAGTTTCCTCACCTCTGAAGGATCCTACTCAAACCAGATAATCGACGAAGACTGTCATGATCACCAAATACAACAAAGTAGCACTGATAATGCTATACCCAAATCGGTGGTCAAGTTAGAAGACCTATATGATTTGAAAATTCGGTTCAAAAGGTCAGCTAATGCCAAACTCTACAGTTCAACTCTGAACTATGAATCGGTGAACCTAGGAACCGATGAGAAGCCACAAAACATTAATCTAGGCCAGGGCCTAGCCCCTGAAGAAAAATCAGCATATATCCGTCTTCTGAGACAGTACAAAAACGTTTTTGCCTGGAATTACGATGAGATGAAGACTTACAACACTTCTATCATTCAACACACTATCCCTATGATTGACAATGAAAAATTGTCCAACAGAAGCTCAGGAAAATCCACCCCAACTTGGAAAATCAGATAAAGACTAAGCTGAACAAGTTGTTGAGAGCCAGAATAATTTTCCCGATCAGACATTCCAAATGGGTATCTAATATGGTACCCATTAGAAAGAAAAACGGAGATATTAGGATCTGTATCAACTTCCGGAATCTCAACAACGCCTGCTAGAAAGACAATTTTCCCCTCCCACCTATGGAGTAAATATTACAGGTAGTAGTAGGCTCAAAGTTAATGTCTTTTCTGGATGGATTTTCAGGATACAATCAAGTGCTGGTACATCCCGATGATCAGTTAAAAACCACCTTCCGAACCAAATGGGGTACCTACGCGTATCGGAAGATGCCATTTGGTCTGATCAATGCCGGCGCCACCTTTCAAAGAGCCATGGACATTGCATTTAAAGGTTTAGTCAATAAATCGGTAGTGATTTACCTGGACGATATAACAGTGTACTCCAAGAACCGAAGCGACCACCTCAAAGATTTGAAACAAATCTTTCAAAGATGTTTAAGGTATGGGATCTCACTTAACCCGAAGAAATCTTTTTTCGCATTAAGTGAAGGGAAATTGCTAGGATTCATAGTGTCAAAATCTGGTATTCACATTGAACCTGACAGAATCAAAGAAATTTCTGAGATATCCATGCCCCATAACAAAAAGACCATGCAATCTTTCCTGGGACAGATCAATTTTGTAAAAAGGTTTGTCCCGGATTTTTCACGTATTATTTCTCCTTTACAAAAAATGATAAAAAAGAATTCAAACTTTAAATGGGGTCTAGACGAGCATGAAGCATTCAACTTGATCAAACAAGCCATCATCAACACTCCATCTTTAGCAACCCCAAATTTTTCAGAACCTTTTATCTTATACACGTTTGCCTCAGAGAAATCTTATGCTGCGATTTTAACTCAAGCGAATCAAGAAAAGGCAGAAGCTCCAATCGCATTTTTTAGCTCGAACTTACAAGGTGCTGAACTCAATTATTCAGACGTGGAGAAACAGGCATATGTTTTTTTCAAAGCAATCAAATATTTCAGACCTTTCTTGCTAAAAGCCCATACCAAAGTCATAGTACCGTTCCCAGCGGTAAGAAACCTCCTGATACATAAGGATGTGGGCGAAAAGAGAGCGAATTGGATCACCGCCTTACAAGAATACGATCTTGAGATCAAGCCAGCACACATCGTGAGAGGTCAAGGCTTCTGTAAGATGTTAGCTGGAGCATCGCAAATTCCTGAGAACTCGTCTGAAGAGGTACACATGTATGAGGTAAGCCTAAACGACGCAGAATCATTATATGCTGACACCATTTATTTTCTTAAGAACGGGTATGCTCCATTTCACCTGGATCACACCAAGAAGAGAGCCCTGAGATTGAAAGCTAAACAATACCAGCTCATAAATGATGTTCTATTTAAAAGAAATTACGATTCTGTGCTTCTTAGATGTCTCGAGAAAACTGAAGCCGAAAAGGTTTTGTAGGAACTTCACGATGGACCAGCAGGTGGACACTATGCTGGAGAAGCCACCGCACATAAAATCTTGTGTGCAGGATATTACTGGCCCACGCTATTCAAAGACTCATACAATTACGTAAGGAAATGCCAAGTCTACCAGACTGCTGCAGGGAAACAAAAGAAGTCATCCATGCCACTGCAGCCGGTTAACATTGAGCAACCGTTCAGTCAATGGGGCCTGGACATAATAGGTGAGATCGTTCCTCACTCTTCTAAACAGCATAGGTATATCCTCACGGCAACTGACTATTTTACCAAATGGGTAGAAGCAGTTCCTCTCAAGACAGCTAATTCTGAAAACATTATTGAATTCATAGATCAGTTTATCATCACTAGGTTTGGATTGCCAACGGCCTTAATGTTTGATAATGCATCATATTTTTCTGGAAATGCAATGACTGAGTTTGCGCTCAAAAGAGGGTTCAAACTGAAGTATTCTGCCAACTACTATCCGCAAGGTAACGGGTTGGCCGAATCAACAAACAAGAACCTAATCAGGATTATTAAAAAGACAGTCGACCAAAACCAAAAGAATTGGCACAAAGCGCTGGTAAATGCCTTATGGGCAGATAGAATTACAAAGAAAGCTTCTATCGGCACTTCTCCCTTTAATTTAGTTTATGGGAGAGAAGCGGTTCTTCCTACTCACTTAGTCATCCCCTCTTTGTCCTTAGTTCAATACATCGATGAAGTACCTACTTCCTCCTTACAATTAAGACAAATGGAAATAACCAAACTAGAAGAACGACGAGAACAAGCTAAGAAAACCCATGCTCACCACCAAGCGCTAATAAAATCCTCTTTTGACTCAAACATAATGACCAAAAAAAAAAAAATTCAGATGGGAGATTTAGTTTTAAAATGGGATAAGGCTCATGAAGAAAAGGGCAAACATACGAAATTCCAGAAGTTGTGGCTTGGTCCTTTTCAGATTGTAGAGGTCATAGGCCCATCGACTTTTGTGTTGCAGGATTTAACAGGCAGGAGAGATTCTCTGCCTGTGAATGGACAAATTCTCAAAATGTATTTTCCATAGAAGATCATTCTTCTATTTTTTGTAGGATAGTTTTAGTTTTATTTTTGTTTTTCTTTTCTTATAAATAAGACTGGTTGTGAATGATCATAAATAGTATTCATGAAAGAGCACACCATTTCTCTATCAGATTTTATTTTCACTTGTATAAATAGCAAAACTTTTCGAAAAATCTGACTTTTATTATTGACAAATAGAGTTAACTTTAACCTGAATATGATGTTAGTTTCAACTTCGAAAATCTTGGATGAAAGCAACTTTTGGTAAAATATTGTTTTATGCCAACACAATGAAAGGTATCATCAATAATAAAATAAATATTCTCTGTAAAACTGTTGTTTTCAAACTCTATTATTGTCGTCCAGAGCTTTCTTAAGGAAAAACAATGACTTCCTCCCTGCTGAGGGAAATCGCAGCATCCAGAGAAACAATCCGAGAAAACACTATATCTCAAAGAATAAGAGGTCTCATCACGAGCCGTCTTATCATGATCACAAATATTATAACTTGCTGACTTTGCCAATACTGTCTATCAAAACAGGGCAACGACTCAAGATTGTTGCAATCAAAAGACAAGGGGTCTCATCACGAGCCAGCTTGTTCAGCAGAAGTGTAAATCAAGTGAATGACTGTGTCATTATTTGGCCACCAAACCAAGACATTGTTCTTTAGAGAATAAAAAAAAAATAGTGTCAAAAGGATTTTTCTCTGAAATGTTGTAAATAACCTCAAGCAGGAAAAAGGATCATTGTTGGATAATATGGTAACCCTGTCGATGCTATGGACGCTTGCGGGCAGCAGAGGCTCTACCTACGACAAATGAGCATATTTTAGAAAGCCAGTACGCAGAGAAGACCTTATTTTATCTTTAAAAAGGACCGAGTAATGTCTGGTATGAATGCAAGAACTAACCCAGAGGAAGCAGACAATCGGAATAAAAAGGTTGTGACGAAATATCATTGACAGGATAAGGGGTAATATACTCTATCTGTCCATAACAAAATTTAGACATACGAAAATTTTTCTGTTTTGGAAGTGAAAATGCAATAGAAAAGCAGAGATAACTGGTTCTTCACAGTGAATCGCCATTGTTGTGGTCACCAACAACCCCCCCCCCCCTTTTTGTTTGATATTAGCAATAACACCAAGCAAAGGGGGGACCCTGAATAAAAAATCCAAAAAATATTTTTGTTAAATTTTTTGTGTTTTAGACTCCCTAAGGCTTGATCGCATCGCAAAGAGAGAGTGAAGCGTTTCCTAAGCGCAAAAAAAAAAAAAAAACAAGCTACGAAGAAGCGACGCGAAGTTCATCGCGTCGCATACATTCAAAGCGCTCTTAAAAAAGAAAATCTTAAGGAATCCCCGATCGCCGATATGCGGCGTCGCATATCACAACGTCACTTGAAACAGCATAAGTAACTGAATGAAAATCTGCGATCTACGATATCAACGATCTACGATCTGCGATATTGGCAATTTGCGATAACACTTAATGACGTCGCAGTCCTCGATACTGCGATTCCAATCGCAGAAAGGACTCATCGCAAGAATTCTCCGACATAAACGGTAAACCCAAAATTGAGCGCGCACCTTAAGGGAAATTAATGATCGCATGCTTGAGTATCCAAGAATGATTGTATCGCGTTTTTCAAAGAGTCAAATCATGATGAGTGTCAGAATTATGCATTCATTAGAACTTAATGCTTTCATGTCAATCTTTTCGTCATTTCTCTTCTCCTTTGCGTAAACTGCAAGACATGTAACTGATATAAATCTATATGCAGGAAACATCTAAGGAAAAGAGGAAAGCGCCAATGGGGTAACAGAGAGAAGATGCCTCCGCAAATGGATGCCGCATGCAGCAGGACCGCGGATTCCAGAGTATCACCCAACAGGCGCTGATGAAAATAGACTATCTAAGACTCAGAGTCAAAGGCGCACAAAAGCAGCGTGTTTGCAAAAGATTTTGAAGCTCAGACTGGGTAAAGCAAAAAGAGAAACGTAAAAGAAGGAGGACGCTCCAGAAAAGCCTGGAACAAAGAACGGAAACAATTCTCGACACAGGGGATTGTCCAGACAACGCGACTCCTAACTCATTGAGTCATTCGCACGACCGGAAACCGAAATAGCAACAGCAAAATCAGTTCGAAAGGAACCTGGGTTGTACTAAGTATACGCACAGCGAATACACCCAGCTAGAGAAAGGTTTTCGAAAATATCTTCTAGTCTGTCAGAAAGAGGTGCCATCTCTTGTTGTTTCCACTTTTATCACTCAAACGAAAGAAGAAGACAGCCAGCCGACTCTTCCCTGGCAAACATTGCACTGCTTGCAGCACTAAGGAGCAGATACAGAAACGGTTAGAAATTAGATTTTGATTTTTAGAAATAAATTTGCTTTTAGTAAAAGGGCGGTCATTTGAAGCCGTTCCCTAAATTTGTGTAATTAAGATTAATTAGTTAGTAATATTTAACCCTTCTCATGGCATTTGGAGAAGGGTCCGAAAATCTGTCAAAAAAACTTGTCCTCAGAACATGCACTTTTGCACCCTCGGAGGGGGTTTTTGATGAATGGATGGATCGAGATTTATTTATGTTTGCATTTTAATGTCTGTTACTGATGTTGCACTTCTGTACTCTTAGCAGATATTAGAACAAGTAGAAATAAATCGTTATTGCTTGAAGTTTATTAGTGAAATCAGTCATAAATGGTACTTTTATCTCTTGACTAATTTCTGCTTATATTCCTAAAGTGATATGCAGCTGAGTTCTTTATATGTTAATGTATGAATGTGTGTATTACCATTTGGCACTTCTGTACGGTGGAGTCATTTATTTTTGCTTGACATATGAATAACTAATTATGGGATATGTTGTTCACAACTGTTTTGCCTAACTTTTTATGCAGAATGGTTTATCTTAATGGATTTCTATTCTTATGATAGCTGAATGATCTTTATTACCAGCTATTGTTCGAAATCTTTTTAGATCGCATAATAGAAGAAAAATACCTCGGGTTAGCGTAGATTAGATGTATTGTTTTTCATTAGATTACAATAGCATAGAGTTAGTTTAGAAGTTAGAATTAAATTAGCTTAAAATACCCCTAGATCAATACCATCAAACTCTACACACACACACACCCCTCACATTGGGAAACTGGTCCCATTACCCCCAGTCGGACCCGCTACTCCAAACGGGCAAGGAGCCGCCAACCAGGTTCCGGACCGGGTGGGTATCCCCCTTGTTGTTGACCCGATTTCAGGGCCCTCAACAACTCCATATTAATATTGTTGTTATGTGTGCTTGTTTATTTGCTGCATTATTTATTGTCACATGTATTTAAATACTAGCATAAGAAACAGAACTTAAAACACTTAACAGTTAAAGGCAAACATAAGCATACACCTATTTTCAAGCACTTTTAATTCCGCAATTGGTTAATCACTAGATCTGGGGAATATATATATATATAAGCTTTGGAGTGGGAGAGGTTCTTGTAAGTTAGACAAGAAGCCTTTAGTGCCCCATTTTCATATCAGGTGGTATTGGAGCTTAAAAGTTGATTAACCCCACTTTCAAAGAAGGTTATATCAGAACTGGTTATATCATGAAGCAGGTGATATCACGATGCAAGTGGTATCAGATCAGAATGATTGATTGGCAGAGCAAAGATTGCTTGTCTGAAAGGTGTTTGGGCAGTCAAGGATTGATTGTCTTATTGATTGTATGCTTGTTTGCAAACTGACTATTGTTTGAGTTTGTAGAGGTGAAAGGAAAGTTATTGTCAGCTGATTCCAGGAGAGGACAAGAAGGAAGAAGGGCTGAATGCATTCTTCTTATCCCAAAGGAACTCAAAGCAATCCTTGAAGCAAAAGAGGTTTGTTGCAAAAGGTTTCTTGAATAATCTCTTTGATAGTCTTGTTTGAAGTTCTTTTGTACATTTTGATAGTGACAACTTCTACAAGTGAGTCCTCAAATTCCTCCTTCATCACAAGATTCTTTGATGGAGATATGAAGCAATACTTGTTCATCATGATGGATAAGGTGAGAGAAATGTATGAGGATGGAAGGAAGAGTAGCACTTAGACAATAGTTGAATTCCGTGGAGGAAGAGAAGCAGTTGCTTTCTAACAAATTGCAGGAAATGGGGAGGCAACTTCATATTGCAAATATGAACCTAAAAAGGATGCATGAGTTGGAGACACAGCGCTTTGTTTCCAAAGAAGCCTTAGTCAAGTATCAGCTTGAAGAAGAGGTAAACCATTCTAGTTTGTCTTCAAATTCTTCTAAGAATGCTTATATTGGTTCTTTTGAAAAGCATACCAGAGGCATAGGTTCCAAGCTAATGTCCAAGATGGGCTATGAGGGGAAAGGCTTGGGTAAACATGCACAAGGTATTGTTGAGCCAATAATGGTTGAGGAAAGGCCTAAGTATTTAGGTCTTGGCTATGGACAGTCTTATGGAGAAAGTTCCAAAGCTGCCATGAAGACCATTGAAACAGCTCCAAGAAGGAGTTTCATTTCAGGTCTTCTACCCCAAGATTGTGAAGATTGTATTCTTGGGGAATGCAATGGTGTGAAGCATACCTTGCAGAAAGAAGGTGTATATCAGCATACACTTGAACTAGAGAGTTGTGGAAACTCTGACAGCCTTGAAGAGATTGATGGTGTTCCAAAGGGAGCTACTTCTTCATTCAGCTCACCTCCTCATGAAGGTAAAAGAGGTGGAAGAGAAAGGTATAAATCTGGTTCTTATCATATTCCTTTTGATTATGTTCAACATGATAAATTTCCACATAAGCATGGGAAAATAATTGCATGTTCCTTTTGTGGTTTGGATAACCATAATGTTTCTAGATGTTGGAAGAGAATGGCCACATACAGGAAACTTTTGAAGGAAAGGAAGCAAGAAGCCAAAGGTCCATTGGACAAGGCAAATCATGTTGTCAAGAGGATGCACATGTGTTGCACTTACTGCCATAAGCAAGGGCATCTTGCTGAAAGGTGTTGGACTCTGAATCCAGCAATGCTTCCACAAAAGCTGAAGAAAGTGGAAAGAGAATATGGCAGAAATGGAAAGGAAGATTCCATGATTGATGTGTTTCAGGATGATTCACATGTTGATGCTGATGTGTAGACAAAGGAAAGACCTTTGAAATGGATTGGTAAGAAATGGCTAGAGTTCTTATCCAATTAAGATTGCATGTCTATTGATATAAGGCATCTATTTGCATTTCTTTGTTAATGGAATGCAAGTTGCAGGATTTTACCAAGAAGGTGAATGGAGAAGTTGAGTAGGAGACTCACTTTGTTGCTGCAACATTATGTTCATTTCAACTTCAAAAGTACAATGTGCTTAAGCAAAAGTTGAAGGATGAAATGCATGCATGAGCTTGATATGCATGAACACAGGGATGTTGATGATTTCCTTGTATTTAAACATGTATGTGTGATTAACTTGAAGGGTTGATTGCTTTGTTTTAAACATGCATGTAATATTGACTTGAGAAAAGTTGATTTGGTCTCCAAGATGGAGATAATGATGAAGTGTTTCATCTTTGAAAAAGAGTCCTAGAGGTATTTTTCTACATGCTTGACTTGAAGGGTCATTTGTTTTAAAGGCATGTTTTGTGGGCTTGCTATCTAGCCCATCATTTTTATGCAGATGTAAGACATGGAGGTGTTCACAAGATGTGAAATATGTTTCTTTTGTTGAAGCAGGAGCTTAGGCCATCCAACTGTTGTCTGTATTTCTGTTGTTGTTAACAGTTGTTGTTGACAGCATGTCAGCAGGTACAAATGAAAATTTTGTGAAACAGATGTAACTTCACATTTGTTTGAGCCACCTTGGATCAATGATCAAGGAAGATAAGTTCAAACTACCTTCTGTGGCCTTCCCAGCAGGAGTTCTACAGGAAGTCAAGGAGGAAGATAGTTCTTCCCAGGAGGACCAACACATCTAGGAAGGAGAGTGGTCAAAGGCTTTGGTTCAGAGGCACTATGCAAGGCAAGTGTATGGAGGCTGAAAGAAGAGGGTGTTTTTACCCTCATTTACTGTTCAGATCAGTATATCAGTCTTTTGGAGACCAAAATTTCTTTTAGTGGGAAGGTGTGATCCAAAATGGATCTAGAATAGAATTCTAAGTCTAAAGTGTTCCTCACAGAGGAAAATTAAAGTCAAGGGATTCTCCTAGAAGTAGTCCCATTGCATAGATCTTTTCATTCTGAATCTGATGCAATTTGAATGGACTAAAACGGACTTCGGATGATGAAGTTATTGCAAAAGGAAGATTGCCTTTGTCCTTTGAAAAAGGAGGCATTTCTTCTAAAAATGGCATAAAAGGCCTTATAAAGGAAAAATCGCATCGCAAAAGGTTCAAAGGGTAGACTTAAGGCCAGGGCGGAAGGACCCCCAATCAACGATCTCCGACTCATCGCATCGGAGGCAGGCATGTATGCGATATCGGGACCCCAGACTTGGCGATTGCAATAATGCGATTATGCGATTGCGATAATCGGTGATCGGAGGAGCAGGGATATGGACCCCGCCGATGTGATACACGATGGGTGATATCAGTGATCGGAAGATCGGTAGATTGTTGGTCGGCACGGCCAAAGGAACCCTCAGGGCCGTTGCACTTGTGATATGCTGATAGCGATATCCCGATATCGGTGATTGGTGATCCCCAATACAAAGGGTCATTGGGCATGTGACTTGCGATAAGCCGATAATGGTGTGGACCCGATAGGGTTTATAGACCCGATTTCATAGAATTTGAAATCCGGGAATTTCATTTTCAATGTATTTCCCGTGTAAATGGGTTTTTGGCCATTTCTCCATGCGACTTGCGATTTGCGATAGGAAGGCAGACCCAACGGGATTATGGACGCGATTCTATAAATTTTGAGTTCCGATATAAAAGTGTTTTCAGGATTTTTCTGTGTATTAGCGCATTTCCGTTATAAAACCGAAATACAAAGGAAATGACCCAAAGCGATAAAGCCGGACCCGAAAGGTTTATAGATGCGGCTTTATATTATTTGAGTTCCGTGGTAAGCGAGATTTCGGGCGGGCCTCAGGTGGTAAGTGGTATTGGATGGGCTCCACTCGATCCCATACACTGGCCAACACGTGG
The DNA here is from genome assembly GCA_031772625.1 of Pinus tabuliformis. Classification (NCBI taxonomy): domain Eukaryota; kingdom Viridiplantae; phylum Streptophyta; class Pinopsida; order Pinales; family Pinaceae; genus Pinus; species Pinus tabuliformis. The sequence continues at coordinate 2,066,846,905 of CM062818.1, read as the reverse complement.
CATGGCGCAGGAGAGAGAAAACTACCTTTTCGGGTGGGTAATCTCTGTGCATATAAGCCACCCGAAATGAATGTCAGTCGTTGGATCGGAGATCAGGCAGATCAATGGTGGGAAATACAAAGGAGCTTGCGACAGCCATAAAAGGCAGATCCGATAGGATTTTAAGCGTGATCCTATAATATTTGAAGTCCGGGAAAACGCTCAATCATGTGTTTTTGTCAGTTTTTCCTGTGTATTGCATTTTTGGCTATTTCCACAAGAGGAAGGCCGAATGGTTGGGTTTTCCTGTGCCCGCCGATTCACGGCAATGAGAAACTGATTCTTTTGGGGAAACACATGGTTTTCCATGATGGAGGATAGTAACCGATGCGTTACAAAAACACAGAGAGCACGATTGACCAGGGGTCGCAGGGAGATTGTTGAAGGACACTCGATGGTTGTGAAGGGGCATTTTCGGAGGTCGATCAAACCATTGATGCACACAGAGGCTGAGAGAAGTTGTGCAGAACCAGAGGGTCGATAGCAAAAAAGAGCCGCAAAGCAGAGCTCAAGATAGCTGCACAGAACCAGAGGGTCAATAGAAGCAAAGAGCCGAGAGCTAGAGCTAGGGAAAAGATGGTGTTCTAAGCCCATTGTTTCTGTGTAATCCAATGGAGTTGAGTGTGGAGCTTGTAAAAGAACTTATGCCATAATCCCAGAGAGCCTAGTCGAGTTGACTAGACCTCAAGGAGACGTAGGCCCAGAGTTTTGGGTGAACTCCATATTAATATTGTTGTTATGTGTGTTTGTTTATTTGCTGCATTATTTACTGTCACATGTATTTAAATATCAGCATAAGCAACAGAACTTAAATCACTTAACAGTTAAAGGCAAACATAAGCATACACCTATTTTCAAGCACTTTTAATTCCGCAATTGGTTAATCACTAAATCTGGGGAATATATATATAAGCTTTGGAGTGGGAGAGGTTCTTGTAAGTTAGACAAGAAGCCTTTAGTGCCCCATTTTCAGATCAATAAGGATTTTGTCAATCCTACTGAAAGAGATTTATCTACCCCATAGATCTTCTTTCACTGATGAAGTTAATAAACCAAAACTTGATTATAGAATAAAAATAGTTACTTGATACACGAAGATGATGTCTTCACCTTGACTGAGGTAGATGCATTGATGCTTCCTCCATATAGGATCCTTGCTAAAACCTTCAAAATGGTTGTTCTGAATATATGATCCTTGCATCATCAACTCGAGGTTGATTGCCATGATGTGGATTGTGAGAAACACTGAAACTGCTACTATAGATCAAACTTTGTCTTAAGACTTCAAAACCCTTGCTGAAGATGACTGAAGTTGTGAACTACTTTAGTGGACCTTGATCTTCTTTGGTACGATGTAGGTATATTGTCTCCTTGATCATATTTGTGTATACATACTACTATTGTAGACTTATCCTTTGATCTAAGGTTTGATCAAGGTATAGTCCTTGAACTTCTTTCAGTTTGCTATGCTTGAATCTTGATGTTGGCATGTCCCTTTTTCCCTTCTTTGATTGTTGAACCAATTCCTCTAATCCCATGTTGAATAATCTAGGGAATTCATAAGTAGGGTAATTCTTCGTTACATGATAAAAATTTATGAAGTATTTAAACAATTTATCTTAGCTTGATGTTTACTTCATTATTGGCATGTGTATGTTAACTTCATCAAACTGCTATCAAAACAAAAGAGACAAGAACACAAGTAATTGGCTTTCTGCCAGGGCCAAAACCTCTCCCTCTTGGAGAGGAAAACCCATGCATAAATTATTCTTATAGAGGTTCCATTGATGAATACCAAGACCATGACCCTTGACACTATCTGCCTCTCCAAGACCAAGCCATCAATCCTCTTCCTTGAGCACTACAGAGATCATCATCTTGTTGCTCCTCTGACATCGTTGCATAATTGAGAACTTCATTACTATAGCAATATCATTTAATTTATCATTGCTATGCCATGGTTGTCTATAGGATATCTGCACCATGAATACCATGACAGCACTTCATTGTACTACTCCTTTCATTATACTTAGACAGTGATAATCATGCCAATACTTCTTACAATTCTTTGTCTCTGAAATCATATTCATATGGAGATCACTAGATCTGAATATAGTAGAGACTAATGAGATCGTATATCTCATTCTACAGGGATGTAAGTATTACTGTCATCATCGAGACTTACTTCATCATTCTAGTTATGCCGACACTGTAACATATTAGGCAGGGATGTGATCTTCGTTGATCCTAAAGAATAGATCCATTACTACTCATTCTTGTGTCTAGCATCCTACAAAGATACCATGACTCCTCCTTGTCATACTTGTACATGTAATGCAAAGACTGTTACTATAAAGGTTAGGTCTCTATATAGTTTAAACCTTACTGCAGTAACCTCATCTGAGATCTTTACCTCCTTGTCCATCTGAGCATTGATTCATAGGTAGTATATATAGATCAGATCTGTGTCCATGTTATACTTCCAAGACTGGTCATGATTGCACCTAATACCCTAGTCAAGGTGTAGTCAGACTCTGCTTCTCCATGCGAGATCTTCTTCTTTGATTGCGTGCTTTCTGCCTCCTTAACTGCGGCTTCCTAACCCGAGTTCTTGTCTGCCTATGGTGATACGAGATCAAGCTTCCTGCACCCACACGAAGCACACCTTCCTGCACCCTTATACCTTGTTGATATCTCAGGAAAATGTGAGATCTTCTCTTACTGCGGATCCTCTTCACTGCAGCCATGAATTTGACTGCGACTCCTTAACTTTGACTGTGGCTTACCCTTTACTACGGCTCATCAGACATCCGAAATTTTCTCTGTCTTTTTTTTCTACCCTTCATGGGTATTTATAGTGGTCATCCATATATTTAAGCCGACCTTAACTCATGAACTGACGTGTCCATTATTTCAAGCTGACATGACATGTATTTACACATTTTAATTCATTTCTTTGTAGCTGACGTGATCATCTCCTTATTGCTTCGCTTGCAGACTTCAGAAGGCTTGATTTGAGGCATTGATATTGGTCTTGGAGGGCTGCTACACTAGTTGAAGACTTGTACACATTTACATGGACTCATGACATGATTCTTTGACATAGAAATAAATTCTAAAGACATCAAGAAGAAGTATTTCACCTAATGACACCTCTTTCTCATGAAACCCATGCAGCAAGATTACAAAGATAATTACGCCGTAAGGCGTTTCCCTTTGAAATGGATTGCCCCAGCTGCCACCGTGTCCTATTGTTAACCGTCGATTTGTGGTGTTAGACGATTGAATGATTTGTGATCGTTGATCGAACACTCATCGAGAACTGAACCGTTAATGAGAAAGCCGGACAGACGCACCGCCAGCGAGCCATAGGTAGGAGCGGGAGCGGCCGAGGCCTTGAAATGCGAAGTTAGAAGTCTTGAATTCCTGCAGCCATGGCAGAACAGGTACTCCAGCTCTATTCCTTGAAGGCTTTTTATGGTTTGTTTTATGTATTTTGGATTTTTTAGGGTTTCCGCGGAAGAACAAGCGAGTGTCTGGAGTGAAGAAGATTTTGGTTTATTGAGCTATTTCAAATTCAACTGTTGTTTTTCTTACATTTCATAAAATGTAGCTTAGCACTAAAAGCTCTGTCAATGATTTATGGTCTCTTAAGGTCTTCTCCACCAGCCCAAGTAGCTGCACTTTTTTAAATATGCCTGTAGATCAATGTTATTGCAAGGAAAATCAGATTCATTTAGACTTTATGATCCTTCAATTATAAAATATTCTTGTATTTGGCAGGCATGTGTGAAAAGGATTGAAGAAGATGAAACTGGGCATAAGCATTGTACCGGACAGTACTTCGACTATTAGTTCTGTGTTGACAAACGTGTAAGCAGTTTTCGTGTAAGAATACACTTCTATTTACGATGTATCTGTAATCTTACTGACTTCAGTTCTGTCATGGCGCCTTGTAAAATGCAGGCTGCACACAAAATATTCGAGAAATTAAAATGATGAGGCATGAAAGTGGATTGAAAATTATAGAGATGCTTGGGCAATTTTGGAGATTTTCTTATTCCAGAAATTTATCATATTTTTCATTGAAAATCAAAATATTCATTTTTGTGCTTTCAAATGCTGAGGTTATTATTTAGAATTGAAGATTATTTTGGAAGTAATGGAAGCCCAAGCAGGTTAAACGTTGGTCGTGCTTCTAAAATCCGAACGAACTTGCTATGACTCTGATTGAATCATAATAAAGGAAAATTAATTTGGCTTGAATGTGAGTTAGCTGCAAAAGGGCATGGATGAAGTTTTGCTCATTTTAAAAAAATTTGCATCATTTGCTCATCTCTGGGAAATCATGCATTCATGCATTGTTCTTCTTATTATTATTATCCTAGGACAACCTTGTGGGATCCCCCTTTGCTTTGGAATATCTGGATGAAGGATGGCTGAACCACTGACCATAATCGTGGCTGGTAATTCTAAGGGACATGACCAGATTTGGACTTATGTTCTCCCTGTTGGCAACATGCTTTTGGGCAGGTGTTTTAACCAATTGAACCCTTCAGAGCCATTCCTGCATTATTATAGGCCATGGTTATAAGTTTCATAATCTTCACCCTAAAATTATCCTTAATGCTTTTGTTAATTATGCTTCATGCGAGTAAATTCTACGATAATTTCAACCATATAACAGATTGGATTTTTTGCTATCTACATAAAATGCAACTGGGCTTGTCCAACAAGACTTTCTGGATGCCATCGATAAATACCTAACAACATGGCTTGCATTATATTACTTCTAAACCAGATTCATTATTAGTTCCTCATTTTCTATTTCAGATATAGCAATTAGGTAAATCACCCATCTTATAGGACTAACAATGCCTCGCGAGGCTACCAATTGTCTTCTCTGAGATTATCAAATATCGGTCGTATTTGGTGTGGACTATCTCTGAAGCCTGTAATATGCGAGGTAGTAAGATTCAAGAAAGATAATATTATTTTAGTTTATTTTCCATGCGAAATTGAAATGATAGAAGCATATTTTTATATGAATGAAAGGCTTGTATGTGTCTTTTGACCCACAAGCAAGCTTGTCTCTGTTGTACATACTACAAATAACGTTTGTGGTGTTAACAGTTCGAGGTCATTCTTCTGGATTTTCTAGCGAAAGAATGTCTAATTCCCCATGATAAATTAGGATTTATGCAAACCCAATATTGGTGCATTTGCTTCATTACCACGGCAGAATTGCTTCGAACTATTGCGAATTTGTCTAATTTCTCCAAGATAAATTAGGGTTTATGTAGACCAAAACCAACGTTGTTGCATTTACTTCTTTACCATGATAGGCTTGCTTCTAAATATTGCGAGTTTGTGCTTTATTTTCGAGCCATTCTATGTATTTTGTAGTGCAAATTATAATGTCATGAATTAACTGCCTATTGCAAGGTTAAAATTTATGTCTTTTTTGAGTGATTTACATACAGATTTTAAAGCTGCTGCGACGAAAAGCAAAATTAACGAGGATAATTTCTTTTAAAAGCGTTTTCATTGTAGTGAAAAGTCTAATTAATTACAGTTCACCGCCCGCCTTAACTGTATAGCAAATGTTGTACTTTGCAAGCCTGAATTTTGAAGGACGAAATCTGATGTTAATCATCGTAGACTGACTCGAGAATCCAGAAGCTGCGTCATATCCACACGTTGTGTTCCAGGTTTGATCGTCGCCAGTCAAGAAAAGGTTCTGCCGCCATTAATAATTTGCAAGATTTTTTATGCATTTCAAAACTTTGCAACGTCTGAACATGCTTATTCAATTTCGAATACCGAGGAATCAATGACCAGTGAGTCAAATTCACAACTGTTTTTTCAATCTCTCGTCAGTCTTCAGATGTCTTAATGGATTTGCCGGTCAGTTACCATCCTTACATCTTATAGAGTAACATTGATTTGAAAGGGGTTTACACATGTTTGCTTCATATTTTGTACAGATTTGCCAGCACTCTCAACCGCTTTACGAATCAATTTTACTTCCCCTTTAAAATATATAAATGTGTGAAAATATTCTCATGTTTTCAGAAGCCCCCTTATTGTCGCAGGCGTCTCTGTAACTGTGATGATATCTAAGATCCCTAACTCTGTAATTTTTTTAGCATTTTCATGCTGACGATTTGTTTAGAATTATTTGGAAATGCTATGAAATGGATTGGTTCACCAAAATAGTGGATATGGGTTACATTGTTACTGCTTGATTATTGAATGATTATGATTGAAAGACCAGACAACCTTTATGCTAGAATTGCTATCTTATTATTTGAACAGAAAGGAAGTTTTAAAAAATATATATATAAAATGTAAAAAATTAAAAAACCTTAGTCATCTACTAAAATTTAGGGCAAAAATCCTCCCATAACATTATAGTGTCTCCCCATACTATTTCAGTGATAACAAAGCAGAAATCGTGCCAGGTTGGATGGTAATTAAAGATGGAACCACTGGAAGCAATTTTTTGGCAAAAATATACAAAATCTTGGGCCCTAAAAATCTTCCCATAACATTACAGTGTCTCCCCATAACATTTTAGTGATAACAAAGCAGAACTCGTGCCAGCGTGGTTCGTTTTTTTCTTGAATCAGGTTGCAGTAACACTAAGCTACATTGAGTTAACAACAACAAAATTTTAAATTGAGTAACACACATTCCAAGTTTGCCCAGGGCCTTGTGCAGCAATTATCCCCGAATTACCCCTTTCTAACAAGAGGCAAACAAATAATCATGTTTATCAGGGATAGCAAATGCAGGAAATACATCAACTAAAACATGCAAGATGAATATACTGAATGTTAGATTTTTTGTTAATCTTCACATATCCTCTGGACCTGCATCTCCTAGAAAGCAAGGTTTTGTCTTACTGTCTATGTAAGGACAGCTGAATAGTACTTTAGGAAGGTTAACTGACCCTTGCTTTATGAATAGCCCTTTAGGAAGAAAAAATCATTTTAGCCTTTATCTATAGAGAAGTATTGAATACATTTAATTAAATAATAAAAAAATATATAATGAGGCAAAAAAAAAACTGTCACAAAAAAAGACAGACATAGTAGAATGCAATAGAGAATACAGCATGCTAATCAGGGAACAACTTGAATAGATAAATTGTAGTCACACTCTGTAAGTGTGGGAGAATTCCAGATAATGTAAGGTTGACTAATGCATTTTATTTCCAAAGCACTGCAATTCTCTATCGTATATTTTTCTCTCTAATATTTGTCCACTGTGAATACATCATTTTTCCTGCTAAAATTAAAATATTTCAGTGGATGGTATGTCTTTTATTTGCTGTACATTCATGCCTTAATCAATAAATTTGATTCCAATTGCTGAGCACTCTAGTGTTGCGAACACAAGCTCAATATCTCTCTTTGATCACTGGAATTTTTTCCAATATTTGATACCAAAGCTAATGGTCTGTTCATAAGGAAGGCCAGACTTTAATTTTCAGGTTGGTTACCTATTTGAAAAAGAACAAGCAATACAACAAACACCCATGCAAATTAGAAGTCTCAAAGTACACCAGAACCATGGCTGTAGCTAGCTTGACTTTCTTCTTTGTCTAAAACAGATCTGGTTGTAAAATTTAACAGCATGGGATTTCATCTGGAAGCTGCAAATGGGAATTCCATTATTGAACAAGATCATTTAGCGTTCTGGAAGAAGATGAATTCAAACATACCATATGAACTGCTAGAATCAACAAATGGGAAACTAATAATCACAGGACTCTTACTTGTAGCATTTTGAGCATTAATGATCAAATGACTCACGTCAGCAGTGCCAAAACACCAAAAGAAAAATGGGGCACACGTGTGTGAAAATAAAGCTATAACTGTGAGATTTGTCTGAGGGAACTTCACCAAATAAAGAGGAGGCTCCTAATATGTAGCCAAACACAACAATCAATTGAAATTCAAGATGTTTAACATTTATGAATATCAAGCTGTCATCCTAAGATATAGCTAAGGAAGTTTTCACAAATAAAGATGACAACATAAGATGTGGCCAACAACATCAATCACTTCAAAAAATTGTTAGAGATGCTAGCACCTGTTGAGGCACCAATTCAAAATGTACATGCAGTCATCCCCTTGCTTGCATTACTAGCCTAATCTTATGACAGTCTCGTCACTTCATTTGACATAGAACCCAGATCGCCATAATAATGCAAGAGAAGACGTGAAAGAAATATTCAAGGTTGATAACAAAAAACACAGTTTTCTTTCAGCAAGTAGGACAAGAAGTTCGAGAAAAAGGTTGTTGATCTGGCACGAAAATGAGATTCACTTGCAATTATATTTTTTGTTGCTAAAATAACAAGGTATAATTCATTTATTGCAGAAAGCAATGGCACCACACCAAAGGAGCATTGGAAAATGTTTTCAGTTGAAAAGGAGGATAAAGCAAATGTGGCAACATACTTCAGGTAGTCTGAGCCTACTTCTTACATCAATGCTCCACCAGTTGGCGCCCTTGCATTTTTCCGTGGTCATCCTTCCTAGCAAGCATGTGAAAATTAATGTGCACCAAATTCCTCTCACAGAATTGAATATATTTGTACTCAAAATCTCACCCCAATGAAAAGCCCAAATAAACCATGCACCTGGCAAAGTGCACAGGAAGGCACAGTGGATGCAGGAAGCTTGCAATGGCGGTGGTTTAGGATTATATGATTTTCATGGCCTCCATTGCTAAGTGGGTAGTACACAATCAAGCACACTGGATGCAGGAGCTTGAGTCCTTTATGCTAGAATTGCTATCTTATTATTTGAACAGAAAGGAAGTTTTAAAAAATATATATATAAAATGTAAAAAATTAAAAAACCTTAGTCATCTACTAAAATTTAGGGCAAAAATCTTCCCATAACATTACAGTGTCTCCCCATAATATTTCAGTGATAACAAAGCAGAAATCGTGCCAGCTTGGATGGTAATTAAAGATGGAACCACCGGAAGCAATTTTTTGGCAAAAATATACAAAATCTTGGGCCCTAAAAATCTTCCCATAACATTACAGTGTCTCCCCATAAAATTTTAGTGATAACAAAGCAGAACTCGTGCCAGCGTGGTTCGTTTTTTTCTTGAATCAGGTTGCAGTAACACTAAGCTACATTGAGTTAACAACAGCAAAATTTTAAATTGAGTAACACACATTCCAAGTTAGCCCAAGGCCTTGTGCAACAATTATCCCCGAATTACCCCTTTCTAACAAGAGGCAAACAAATAATCATGTTTATCTGGGATAGCAAATGCAGGAAATACATCAACTAAAACATGCAAGATGAATATACTGAATGTTAGATTTTTTGTTAATCTTCACATATCCTCTGGACCTGCATCTCCTAGAAAGCAAGGTTTTGTCTTACTGTCTATGTAAGGACAGCTGAATAGTACTTTAGGAAGGTTAACTGACCCTTGCTTTATGAATAGCCCTTTAGGAAGAAAAAATCATTTTAGCCTTTATCTATAGAGAAGTATTGAATACATTTAATTAAATAATAAAAAAATATATAATGAGGCAAAAAAAACTGTCACAAAAAAAGACAGACAGAGGAGAATGCAATAGAGAAGACAGCATGATAATCAGGGAACAACTTGAATAGATAAATTGTAGTCACACTCTGTAAGTGTGGGAGAATTCCAGATAATGTAAGGTTGACTAATGCATTTTATTTCCAAAGCACTGCAATTCTCTATCGTATATTTTTCTCTCTAATATTTGTCCACTGTGAATACATCATTTTTCCTGCTAAAATTAAAATATTTCAGTGGATGGTATGTCTTTTATTTGCTGTACATTCATGCCTTAATCAATAAATTTGATTCCAATTGCTGAGCACTCTAGTGTTGCGAACACAAGCTCAATATCTCTCTTTGATCACTGGAATTTTTTCCAATATTTGATACCAAAGCTAATGGTCTGTTCATAAGGAAGCCCAAACTTTAATTTTCAGGTTGGTTACCTATTTGAAAAAGAACAAGCAATACAACAAACACCCATGCAAATTAGAAGTCTCAAAGTACACCAGAACCATGGTTGTAGCTAGCTTGACTTTCTTCTTTGTCTAAAACAGATCTGGTTGTAAAATTTAACAGCATGGGATTTCATCTGGAAGCTACAAATGGGAATTCCATTATTGAACAAGATCATTTAGCGTTCTGGAAGAAGATGAAGTCAAACATACCATATGAACTGCTAGAATCAACAAATGGGAAACTAATAATCATAGGACTCTTACTTGTAGCATTTTGAGCATTAATGATCAAATGACTCACATCAGCAGTGCCAAAACACCAAAAGAAAAATGGGGCACACGTGTGTGAAAATAAAGCTATAACTGTGAGATTTGTCTGAGGGAACTTCACCAAATAAAGAGGAGGCTCCTAATATGTAGCCAAACACAACAATCAATTGAAATTCAAGATGTTTAACATTTATGAATATCAAGCTGTCATCCTAAGATATAGCTGAGGAAGTTTTCACAAATAAAGATGACAACATAAGACGTGGCCAACAACATCAATCACTTCAAAAAATTGTTAGAGATGCTAGCACCTGTTGAGGCACCAATTCAAAATGTACATGCAGTCATCCCCTTGCTTGCATTACTAGCCTAATCTTATGACAGTCTCGTCACTTCATTTGACATAGAACCCAGATCGCCATAATAATGCAAGAGAAGACGTGAAAGAAATATTCAAGGTTGATAACAAAAAACACAGTTTTCTTTCAGCAAGTAGGAACAAGAAGTTCGAGAAAAAGGTTGTTGATCTGGCACGAAAATGAGATTCACTTGCAATTATATTTTTTGTTGCTAAAATAACAAGGTATAATTCATTTATTGCAGAAAGCAATGGCACCACACCAAAGGAGCATTGGAAAATGTTTTCAGTTGAAAAGGAGGATAAAGAAAATGTGGCAACATACTTCAGGTAGTCTGAGCCTACTTCTTACATCAATGCTCCACCGGTTGGCACCCTTGCATTTTTCCGTGGTCATCCTTCCTAGCAAGCATGTGAAAATTAATGTGCACCAAATTCCTCTCACAGAATTGAATATATTTGTACTCAAAATCTCACCCCAATGAAAAGCCCAAATAAACCATGCACCTGGCAAAGTGCACAGGCAAGCACAGTGGATGCAGGAAGCTTGCAATGGCGGTGGTTTAGGGTTATCTGATTTTCATGGCCTCCATGGCTAAGTGGGTAGTACACAATCAAGCACACTGGATGCAAGAGCTTGAGTTTGCAATTGTAATGGCGGTGGTTTATTGTATTTTTTTTCAACTAAAAAAATTGTGTTTGGAGCAGTTTTCAAATATATATAATTTTGCTTGAGATTGGACCGCGTTTGGAGCAATTTTCAGATATATATAATTTTGTTTGAGATTAGACCTCCCTACTTAACTATTAACCATTAAACCATGTCCTAAAAACTATTGAAGATGTCTAAATGGCTAAGTGGTTCGTTATAAATCTGGTAACTGATTACGATGCAATGGGAAAACACCTTCAGTGTCGCTTGAACCTGCGCCCAAATGGAGACCTTGAAAGTATATGTTTCGCAAAACGCTGGGAGCTGCCAATGCAAACAATTTATAGCAGCACGGGGTGGGATTCGTATGCATGGGCCTTCCCGGCACCTGCCAAAATGGTGGACGTCATTGTTCACAGAGTATAATTTACCTTACGCCTAGGGCACAGCCTGCCGGGATTCAACACCGCGAGCGGACCTGCGAGGTGAGCAAGCACTGTGAGCAGGAGAAACGAATGCTCGAGAGGACCTGTTCCGGTTGTGCGAATGGAGCAAATGAATGTTTGGTGCAAGGGATCGTTTGAAATTGCGCGGGTGTTGGTTGCCAAAATGGTGGATGTCATTGTTCACAGAGTATAATTTACCTTACGCCTGGGGCACAGCCTGCCGGGATTCAACACCGCGAGCGGACCTGCGAGGTGAGCAAGCACCATGAGCGGGAGAAACGAATGCTCGAGAGGACCTATTCCGGTTGTGCGAATGGAGCAAATGAGCAAGCACCGTGAGCGGGAGAAACGAATGCTCGAGAGGACCTGTTCCGGTTGTGCAAATGGAGCAAATGAATGTTTGCGCGAGGGCTCGTTCGAAATTGTGCGGGTGTTGGTTGCCAGCGCAGCGGGTGCCAGCTCGGAGGTGGTGGGTCAAAGAAGCGTTAATTAGTGTCATATGTTATTGATGGCTTTACATAGTGTTATATGTTATCCATTGCCTTACGGCGTTTTCTTTGCAACGTCTGATGCAAATGCTAGTTTAATTTCTTTTATTACATAAAATACAAAGATCATGTCATTATGAAGACCAAACCTAGTTACACTTTCTTCAACATCCTGATGGTTATTTAAAACACCTACCAAGGTTTAATGGAGAAACTGGTTTGTCTGCTGAAGATCATCTAGCTGCCTTCTTAGATTTTTCTGATAATATGAACATTGAACATGAAGATGTATATATGAGATTATTTGTTCAATCACTAGAGGGAAACATTAGGATTTGGTTTAGACAACTGAGAGCTGATTCAATTCATTCTTGGAATGAATTAACTACCATATTTAAGAATCAATGGGGTGTTAAGAAGGATCCAGTTTACTATCTTACAGAATTTGAAGAACTGAAAAGAAACCATGGGGAACTAGTGGCATATTTCATAAAAAGATTCAATAAATGTTATCATAATATGCCACCTAAATGTAAACCACCAGTAGCAGCAGCAAAAATTTGATTTTCTAAAGCATTTGATGGTGACTTTGCAGTCATGCTTAGTCAAAGGACATCTCATACCCTACAAGACATGAAAAAAAATGTTATAGAAGTAGAAGCTAATAGGTGAGCATCAGCTAAACTTAAATCTAAGGCTAAAAAAGATGAAAGGAAAATGAAATTTAAGGAAGAAGGATCTTCCTCAAAAACTAAAAATGAAGATCAAAAGATAGATGTGATCACATAATTACTTAGAAACCTTTCAAACAGAATTTCAAAAATAGAAACTTAGCCTAGAACAATACAACAAACTGTTGCTAGACCTCAAACTCAAATTTTGCAAAGACCAAATATTGATCAACAGATCCAACGCCCATTGATGATTGATTACCAGGAACCAAAAGATAATGACCCTTTAATTTCTGAAGATATAAATAATCTGGATCATTCATCTTTACAAAATTCTATTGTTTCTCTCCCTTCAAATCAGTTTTCTCAAGATCAAGAAGACTCTCAAAAATCAAAATATCAGGTCTTTTCTGAGTTTTTAGTTGTAGAATTGAATAGGAGATACGATTTAAGACTTAGGGCAGGACCTGGTAGACCTCCCAAAACCCCCATTGTAAATGAACCTCAAATAAAATCTATTGAAACTCAAACAACAATAATTCAACCATTGAATCAAACAGCTAAAACAACTCTAAATGATAAAACTATTTTAACCACTTTCAATGTTGAAAGAGAACTAGAAAGAGTTAAAATACCCATCCCCTTATCTGAACTTTTGAAGAATCCAGGGTATAAAAACCAAGTTTCTAAATGGATCCAGTCATCCAGTGTTGATGTTGAAATAGATGTGATAAGCCTATAAGATGAAAAACCTTTAGTAGTCTTTAGTCTCAACTCACACATGATTGATGAAAATGTACCACCTTTTTATGTGACTCTAAAAGTTCATGATTTCTTGTTATATAACTGCATGTTAGATTCTGGGGCTTCCCATAATCTAATGCCAAAGGTAATCATGGACCAGCTGCAATTAGAAGTCACTAGAAATTATCATGATCTTTACACTTTTGATTCCAAGAAAGTTCCTTGTCTTGGACTTATAAAAGATCTAGTGGTTACTTTAGCTCAAATCCATGTTAAGAGTGTTATTTTAGACATTGTAGTCACTGATATTCCTCCCAAATTTGGCATGTTATTATCAAGATATTGTTGTGCCAAATTAGGAGGAGTCTACAAATGGACATGTCTTATGCTACCATTCCTGTATATGGGGGTGAGAATATCAGATTATACAAAGTAAGATTCATGTATACTATTTGTAAATCTGATCAAGCTAGGAATCATCCTATTTATGCATTAGATCAAGACTTTGGATGTTTTGAATTATCAGGAAATAATTCACTAAATACTCAGCTTGCTATTGAAAACATTGTTGACAAGCCTAAAACCATCCACACTGATATTTGGAAATTGTACTTTGATGGTTCTTGCTCAAAGGAAGGAGCAGGAGGTAGAATTGTATTAATTTCACGAGATAAATAAAATATTACCCAATCCTATAAGCTTGTTGATGTAATAAATAATGTAGCTGAGTATGAAGCTTTTCTGCTAGGTTTGGAATTAGCAAGAAGTCTTGAATCTTTTCTGCTAGGTTTGGAATTAGCAAGAAGTCTTAAGGTGCAAAATTTAAGTGTATTCAGTGATTTATAACTTATTTTCAAACAAGGAATCTTTGTCAAACTAAGCACCCTAGGCTTAAATCTTATAGAAATGATATTTGGGATTCAATTGAAAATTTATTTTTAGCAGTCAATATCACTATTATTCCTAGAGATCAAAATATTCATGCAAATTCCCTGGTTGTTTCTGTTAGTTCTTTTAAAGTCCCTCATCAAATGCTTGTCCAATATCAAATTCAAGTTAAGTATAGAACATATATTCCTGAAAATATTAAACATTGGAAAATATTTGATGATGACAAGTAGTTAAAATCCTTTTTCCAAGTCATTGATGAGTTTTCAACCTTGCAAGTTGAGGAAGAACAGCTTGATAATCATGAAGTTTACAACGAAAATCAAACACCACAATTTGACTCAAAAATTGTTGATCATAGCATTATTCAATTATCTAAAAATTTTATTCCAAAAGGGTTAGTCCCTCTTGAGAAGCTCTTTGATCATAATGATGTTCCCAAAAATCCATTATCAAATTCACCTGAGGAAAATATTGAAATTTGTAACATTGGAAGTTCTGAAGAAATCAAAAATGTTAAAATTTTTGCATCCCTGTCAATGGAAGCCAAAGACAAATATTTAGCCCTCCTTAAAGCCTACAAAGATGTTTTTTCTTGGTCTTATAATGAACTAAAGACATATGATACATCTCTCATTGAACATAAAATCCCATTAAAACCAGAGGCTAAACCTTTTAAGAAAAAATTAAGGAGAATTAATCTTGTCCTCCTTCCTGTTATTGAAAAAGAACTCAAAAAGCTACTTGATGCTAAAATTATAGTTCCATTGAGATATTTTGATTGGGTAGCTAATTTAGTTCCAGTGAGAAAGAAGAATGGTGAAATTAGACTATGTGTGGATTTTAGGAATTTGAATAAATCATCTTTGAAAGATAATTATCCATTACCCAAGATGGATCAATTACTTCAGAAAGTTTCAAGAGCTAATAGAATTTCTATGTTAGATGGTTTTTCTGGATATAATCAGATTATGGTTAGTCCAGAGGATAGAGAAAAGATTGCATTCATAACTCCTTGGGGCACATTCGTGTATGCCTGGATTCGTTTTGGGTTAACTAACGTTGGAGCTATGTTTCAAAGAGCTATGGACTTAGCATTTGTGGGTAAGAAAAACAAATTTGTTTTTATTTATCTCGATGATTTGACTATTTTTCCCAATTCTGACCAAAAACATTTTAAGCATTTGAGAAAGGTTTTTGACAAGTGTAGAAAGTTTGGGATTTCTTTTAATCCGAAGAAGTCTTTGTTTGCACTCAAGGAAGGAAAATTTCTTGGCCATATTATTTCTAAGGAAGGAGTATTCATTGATCTTAAAATATTTTCATCTATACAAGCACTTTCATTACCAAGGAACAAGAAGGAAATTCAGGCTTTCCTTGGGAAAATAATTTTTTAAGAAGGTTTATTCCTAATTATGCTGAAATAGTTAAGGATATCATTGATATGCTGAGAAAGAATCATGAAGTTAAATGGACCATTCTTGCAAGGTATGCATTTGATCAGATTAAAAAGGCTATTGCAGAAGCTCCCATTTTAGCCAGCCCAGATTACTCTGAACCATTTAGTATCTTTTCTTTTGCCTCTGAAACTACCTTAGTTGTTGTTCTTTTGCAAAAGAATAAAGATGGAGATGACCAACCTATTTCCTTTTTTAGTAAATTCATGAGAGATGCTGAGCTAAAATATGACATCATTGAAAAACAAGCCTATTCTTTAGTTCAAGCCCTGAAATCTTTTAGATTCTATCTCCTTCACTCTTCTATTATTTCCTATGTACCCAATAGTGTTGTTAAAATTGTTTTAACTCAGCCTAATATTGATGGAAGGAGATGGATAACTAAGATTTTAGAGTATGATATCATTATCAAGACTACCAAGTTGGTAAAAGGTCAAGGCCTAGCTAAGCTGCTTGCTGAGTCAAATTGTAAGATCTTGGGAATAAATTATGTTTTTGAAATCCCAACTGAGAAGAATCCACAAGATCCTTCTGCAATCCCAACTGAGAAGAATCCACAAGAACCTTCTGCATCAAACTAGTCAATTCTGATTCACATTGATGAGAAATTTTTATTATCTGATTGGTACACTGATATTGTGAATTTTCTAAGAGATTTTGAGTGTCCATCTGAATTCACAAAGAATCAATGTAAAACACTAAAGTTGAAGGCCATAAAATATTGTATTGTTAATGCAAATCTGTATTGGAAGGATCCTCTTAACATCCTTTTACTTTTCTTAACAGAAAATGAGACAGAAGGGATTATTGATCAATTTCATGCAGGCATTTGTGGAGGGCACTATGCTTGGAGGGCTACAACACACAAGATTTTAAGAGCGGGATTTTATTGGCCTATTCTGTTTGCACAAGTGGGAGCAAAGGTTAGAAGTTGTACTCAATGTCAGATGTTTGCTAGAAAGCAGAGACTAATAGTGCTTCCATTAGTTCCAGTACTAGTCCAAGCACCTTTCCTTCAATGGGGATTAGATTTCATTGGTGAAATTCATCCTCCATCAAGTAGTCAACACAGATGGATATTGACTGCCACATATTACTTTACCAAATGCATAGAGGCCATTCCAGTCAGAAATGCAACTGATACTGTAGTTATCAAATTTATTGAATAATACTTATTGTCTAGATTTGGATGCCCTATTTAAATAGTGATGGACAATGCAACAGCATTCAACAGTGTCAAGATGATTGAATTCTATCAAAAGTATCAATTTTTGTTGCACCATTCTACTCCATACTATCCATAGGAATATAGACTAGCAGAGTCCTCGAACAAGAGTTTGGTCAAAGTCATAAAGAAAAAATTGGAGGATCATAAAAGGAGGTGGGATAGTCATCTCATTTATGCACTTTGGGCCAACAGAATTTCACCAAAAATATCAACAGGTAAATCTCCTTTTCAGCTTGTTTATGGTAAAGAAGTTATATTTCCCACACATTTAGTTTTTCCTGTCATGAAGTTTTTACAAGAATCAAATGAAGAGCCTAATGATTTCTCTAGAAGGATAAATTATATTATAGAACTTAATGAAGATAGAGATGAAGTTCATTACAAGCTTCGGAAATATTAGAACAAAATGAAAAGCTTGTTTGATAGAAAAGCTAGGGAAAGAGATTTTAGGGAAGGTGATTTGGTATTAAGATGGGATGCTAGAAGAGAAGACAAAGGAAAACATGGAAAGTTTGATAACCTCTAGTTTGGACCTTTTAGCATTGTTGAGGTTAAGGGTAATAACACTTTCATCTTGCAAAATTTGGAAGTATGGTATTCCTCATTACCTATCAATGGGATATACTTGAAGCACTACATTCAGTATTGAGATGTTCCCATACATTCATCATTGTATATCACCGGAGAGTTTATTTTACATGCAGTGTGCATTTGTTTCAACAAAGACCCCATTATCCTGAGGAGAAGGAACATCGATCTGCAAGTTCTTTGCAACCTGCAGGAGGAAGTGGTCCCCAGAGGGTATGAAAAAATAAAGAATAAAAATGAAATTGAAAAAAACAAAGAAGAAGATGATGAAATGAAACCCCATCAAAAGAAAATCAAAATTTGTATAAGTGAGTCTGTTTAAATGCCACTTCAAAGAAATAAATTGAATTGTAATAAATTAAGGTTTTGTGTGCAGCTTGTTTAAATGTCACAACCTTTTGTTTATTTGAATCATATTGTTTAATCATGATCAAATCATTTAAATTTATGTTTTAGATTAGTGAATAAGTTCGCCAAATTGTTTAATCTTGGTGGAACATTATTAGATAGGATAGAATAGAATAAATTGTGGCCTAACATTCTCAAAATTTGGTCCACAAATAGATTAGATTAAGGTTGGATTGATTAGTGAATAATCACCTCTTAAGGGTGATTAATTTTTGTATTAATTAAAGATTTTATATGTTATAAGCTAAAGTCATAAAATGACAAATCACTTTTGTCACCAAGCGCTAAATATTGAACACTAGCATATCATGATCTGCTTCCCCACCCAAATCAACGGTGGGGAAGCCATTTTGCACCCCCTTCCACCATTGTGCGATAATGGCAGGGGGGGTCCAAAAAGTGGTTTCATCCCACGCAGGCCCCTCGCAACATGGCACCTCCTCTGCACTTCACACCACCCCCCTGCTCATTACCACCCCCCCCCAGAAATCCTCTTATCCTTTCCCATGCCATCCTTTATCATGCCAAAGGTAAATCTCTTCCCGCGCCTTCCATTCCCAATCATTACATGCCCCGTGTCCATCTCCGTCGTCGCCTATCCGCCTATCCGTTTTCCTGTCATTAAATGTTCTTTCTTCTGCCATAAATGCAAATCTTTCCATTCAGCAACAGCTTTTCTGTAATGGTAATCCATCCCTGTTATAAATAATCCCTTCATCCTCATTACGCAATTTCACTAATTTGTCTTATATCCTGATTTACTGGTTTTCCAAGTTTAACTATTTCATGTTTCTGCTTTACGCCACCGCTGAACTTACCACCAAAATGACAGGCCTTGAGGTATTTTTCTCCCTATCCTTTGTTATCTCTTCATCTTGATTTTGGAGATTATGGCTCCTAAAAGAAAAGATCAACCCTCTGCTAGTCAATCTTCATCACAGGAAAACCCCAAAGCCTCTGATGCCCTAGACCTTGATCACATTCCATTAGTTGACCAATTCTTCAAAATCACAGACACAGAGTGCGAATTCGACATGTTTGAATTGCACCATTGGTTAAAGAAGACTTATCAGGACTCTGAAGATGAAATCAATTTATGGGAATCCTTATTGCCCATGTATATGTTTCCTCAAACTCATCACTTTCCTGATCTAGTCATGAGGTGTCAAGCTAAGTACAATCCCCTACAGAGAACTATCGTAGCTTAGAATGGAGACATTCTGATATCTATCACCCCTGTAACTATCAACAAGATGCTTCTGATCCCTGAAAACAATTGTAGGAATTTACAAGGTAAGTTCCTTAGATAGAACACCAAAGGACACCGCTCATAAACAGATCACAGATCGGTACACCAGTATTCTTGACGTGGTTAAAACCCTCAAAGAGGGAAATAGTCCATGGTCTAAGCCAACATGGCCACTTCAGGCAATTTATTAATGTAAAAGAAAGAAAATTTACATAAGCTTCTCTCATGAACGGTCACCTTACAAATGACCCTCCATGCTCTTTAAATAGAGATCATGGACCAATCGGGTGTTAAGCCACAGATCAAGTGTCGGTAATACCAAGGAGAGAATGAATCGTCAGATCACTTCATGTCTAGAACATATCGTGATTGTCGGATTGTAAGTTACAAAAAGTACATACTAAAGAAACACACTTTACCTAACTATACACTAGACCAAGTTATACTTAACTATTTCCTATGTGTCAAAATATCCTAACATCCCCCCTTAAGAACAACTTGGGATAGAATTGAAGGATGTACAAAGATGACACAATAAGAGAAGGAAGGAGGCATTAGAGCCTATACCCCCTTAGTGACAACTTCCTGAACTCCAACCATAAATTGAAGTTTGCCTCTGTGAGAGCCTTTGTAAAGATGTTTTCAACTTGATCATCGGTTGAACAATATTGCACTTCAAGAAGATGGTCATGAATGAGATTTCTGATGAAGTGCATGTGTAGTTCAATGTGTTTGTTGTGCTGATGTTGGACTGGATCTTTGCATAGTTGAATGACACTTTGATTATCACACCAAAGTGTAGTCGAATGTTGCTGCTGAAAATCAAACTCTGGCAGGATCTGACGAAGCCACAGGGCTTCCTTACTAGCTTCTATAGTGCCACGATACTCTACTTCTACTGAAGAAAGAGAAATGGCACTTTGCTTCTTGCAGTCCCATGTAATAGGTCCATAACCAAGAGTGAAGACATAACCTTCAATAGACTTCTGATCATCAGGGTCACCAGCCCAATCAAAATCAGTGAAACCAACCAATAGAGGAGATGCTTCTGCATTGTAATGAATCCCAAACTGAACTGTACCTTGAACATAATGAAGTATTCTTTTAGCTACTTTCCAATGAATTTCATGTGGTTTTTGCATAAACCGATCAATAAGGCCAACAAAAAAGGAAAGGTTAGGATGGGTATGGATCAGATACAAAAGTTTCCAACAAGCTGATGGTATAAGGTAGCATCAACTTCAGGGAAAGTACAAGTGACTGAAAATTTAGCCCCAGACTAAAAGGGAGAAGGGGCTGGATTACAGTCTTCCATGTGAAAGTGGCATAGAAGATCACAAGCATACTTGGACTGGGAAAGGGAAATACCTTCTTTGGATTGCAAGACTTGAAGACCAAGAAAATAATGCAAGTTTCCTAAGTCTGTCATTTCAAACTGCTTTTTAAGGCTAGACTTCACATGGTTTATAACGTTGGGATGACTACTAGTAAGGATAAGATCATCAACATAAAGAAAAAGAATGATAAGATACTTACCCACTTTCTTGGTGTAGACAGTATTGTCAGAATGACACCTAGAAAAGCTAGTATTTAAAATAAAGTTATCCATTTTGGCATACCAAGCCCGAGAGGCTTGCTTGAGACCATAAAGGGATTTCTTACGCCGACAAACAAGGTTGGATTCTGTTTGTATTAATCCAGGAGGTTGTTCCACATAGATTTATTCATGCAATTCCCCATGCAAGAAGGCAGATTTAACATCCATCTAATGGACTTCCCATTTGAAAAAGAGGCAACAAGGGAAAGAACAAGGTGGATAGAGTTCATTTTGGAAACATGGGAGAAGGTTTCAGTATAGTTAATGCCTTCAACTTGTGAAAAAACCTTAGCAACAAGATGAGCTTTATGTTTATCAGCTTTTCCATCTGGTTCAAACTTGGTTCTGTAAACCCATTTGCATCTAACAAGTTTTTATCCCTTTGGAAGAGGAACAAGGTCCCATGTATCATTTTCCAATAGTGAATGATATTCTTCATTCACAGCCATGTCCCAATCTAGATGGTCAGAAGCTTCTCCAAAGGTGTCAGGATCATAAGTCGCAAAAGCTTGAGCCAGTAAAGAAGAGGCTCTATCAAACTGAGAACGTGTACGACATTGATCTGTAGGATCACCTACAAGAGCACATGTTGCATCCCGAGTAGCGCAGACCCATTTTGGAAGTTGACGAGCTGAAGGATGATCCTGAGAAAGTGGGGGGGGTGGGGGGGGGGGGGGTGTTGTCATCCTCGTTGTCATCATCTGAATAAGGAATATTATCAGAAGTATAAGGGATAGATAGAGGTGGCACATCCGTCAAACTAGTCTCGTAGGGCGATATATTTTCAGCAAAATTTACACCTCTTCTAATGATAGCATTTTGGGAATTAGGTTGAAGAAATCCATATCCTTTGACATATTCAGAATATCCAACAAAAATAATTTTTTCACTCTTAGGTTCTAAGGCATTATGTTTCTCATATCGAATATGGGCCCATGATTCACTTCCAAAAACACGAAAGTGACTTACATCCGGTTTAATTGAGCTCCATGCTTCTTTTGGAGTGATATTGTTTAAGACCTTAGTAGGAGTGTGATTTACTATGAAATTTTCACAGTTAATTTCTTCTGCCCAAAAATTAAGACTAAGTCCTTTAGATTGAAGCATCCAATTAGCCATTTTCTTTAAGGTGTGATTCTTTCTTTCAAGTACACCATTTTGTTGTGGAGTATATGGAACAATATGTTGCAATTGAATTCTATGCTCAGTGCAAAAGTTAATGAATTTGTTGTTAACATATTTTTTGCTATTATCATATCTTAGCTTAAGAATTTGATGTCCATATTGTTTCTCAACAAAGGCCTTAAAGGCCAAGAACATGTTAAAGACTTCACTCTTGAGTTTTAATAAGTATACCCAAGTGCGTATGGAGAAATCACCAATAAAAGTTAAGAAATACTTGTAGCCAGAGAATGAAACAACTGGAAGTGGACCACATAAATCACTATGCACAAGCTGTAAAGGGGTTGAGGCATGCCAAGAGGCACGTTTTTTAAAACTATCCCGATGATGTTTTCCGAGTAAACATCCGGAACAAACACCATCTCTACAAGATACCATAGGAAGATGTGTAACCATATTTTATTTACATAGATTTTGAAGGGAGCGATAGTTTAAGTGACCAAATCACTCATGTCATAGTTTGTTCACTTCATCATTATGAGCAACAGAAACCGAGGGAAGATTTGATGACCCAAAGTTGTTAAACTTATACAACCTTGTAGAATCATCGGTAATGCTAGTAGCTAAAATCTGTCTAGGATCTCTTAGGTCCTTAATTACAACATCATGAGGTGAAAATTCAACAATTTTACCTTCACCTGAATGAGTTATCTGATATACGGATAGAAGGTTGCAGGATAAGGTAGGAACACATAATACATCATTAAATTGACCATTGTCTAGATGAATAGTTCCATTCCCTACAATACTAAGATATTTATCATCACTAACATATATATTTTTCGTGTTACAATCATTTAAAGAAGAAAATGTGTAAGAAGCTCCAGAATCAATGAGCCACTCATGAGAATGTGTAGAAGAAGATACATTTAGTGCATAACCAGACCGAGATGCTTAACAACCACATGCATAAAGTGTTATTCCTGAAGATGAAGGTGAATTTGAAGAGTGCTCCAAATGGATGTTATGCTTCTTCATGGATACTTCCAAGGCTTCCATCTTCTTAAAGCATTTGGATTATAAGTGGCCATCACGATTACAAAAGTTCCAATGTCTATTAGTCTTCTTCCCTTTGTTTTTAGTTGTCTTATCATTTTGTTGAGTTGATTTTTCATTCTGAGACTGAAATTGATTAGGACCCTTGTTTGGTTTAGGACCATTCTTTTTAGGATGTTACTTCTTTGGATTATTTGAATTTATTTGTTGTTGGGTTGCTAAGGCTTTCTTAGAAGAGTTACCGGTATTAAGAAGACCAAGATGTAAGAGTTTTTCTTGCTCTTATTAAGAAATCACAAAAGGCATCAAAAGAAGGGGACTTGTAGGCTTGTCCTTGAGAAATAAAGACCTCTCTAGCAAAATGGAAGGTGGAAACAAACACAGAGTAGGCTACTCCTAACTTAGTAAGAATGGAATAGATAAGGCTACCATCTTCTTTCTTAACCTTAACACCTTCCAAGAGAAATCTAAGGGTATTGAACTTGGACAAAAAATCTTCAATGGAAGAAAAATTATTAGGGTCCAACATAAGCAACTCATTTTCAAGTTGATGGGCTCTAATTTTATTTTTAATTCCAAAAACTTTATTGAGTTATTTCATTGCTTCATCAAGGGTATCAATTTCTGCGATATGGAATCTAAGGTCTGGATAAATAGACATCCATATCAACTCACATGCTTGATCTTGCTTATTTCCCCATTTGGCTCGCTTGTCTTCATCTTTAGGTTTAAACTTTTTGCTTGAGGCTATTCTATAAAAACCTTTACTTCTAAGTAAATCCACCATGTACGATAGCCATTGAAAGTAGTTGGTGTTGTCAAGAATAACTAGGCATGTACTTTCCATTTTAAAATAAATTGAAGCTGTAGATGTTGAAACTAAGTATTCCAATGGAAAGATATCGAAAAATTAGGCAGATTAAAAAAAAAACAACTCTAAAAACGGCTTCTAGATGAAGAAGTTATGGCTTTTTGGAGAAACGTTGTTGAAGATGCCGACCATGTGAATGTTGGGAAGTGAATGATAATGTTATATTTAAAAATAAAAAATCCCAACCCCCCCCCCCCCCCCCTCTTCAAACTTAATCTAATTAGCTCACTTAAAAAAAAAAAAAAAAATTACTTTATGTGACCCAGATTTATGAATAAGTGAAAGTCACTTTTACAATGGTACTTTATGAACTATCCACTTTAGAATTATAAGTGACTCAATTTTTATAATGGGTGAGAACACTTTTACATAAAGTAACTTTATAACATAAGTTACATGTGCTTTTTTTTAAAGTAATGATAGAAAAAAATGTGTTTTTTGAAAAAATAACTCAACAAAAAAAAGACTTCAACCCAAGACCTCTATTCTCATAAAGTAACTTTAGACCAAGTGAGCTAGTTTAAAAGGTTAGTAATTTTTTGAAAAGATGATGGTTTTTTGTTTTTTGTTTGTTTTTTTTCACTGAAGCTTTAGGGTGTGTGCTTACTTGAAAAACCTTTTTTTGCTTAAAAAATAAAAAATACAACCACACAAACCAAACAAACAAGCAAGAGTATCCAAACCTTACTACTTAAAGTTAGTTATGGCCAAAAACTAAATATTTTCCTTAATGTTTCTGATTTTCCAAGATCACACTAAGGCGCAGAGGAAAAGAGCATATGCATGAGAAAAATCCTTTATTCTTATTTCTAGTTTGCCCAGATCACAAAGAGTCGCGGGACAAAGAGAAAACGCAGAAATGAAAGGTATAGATCTGGTAATATAAAAATAAATAGATGATAAAAAAATTATAGATGACTATAAACCGAAATAAACAGAGACATAAATAACTATAACTGAAAATAAAGAGTGTATACCTCCAGATCTTAAAAATGACATATCTAGGGCTACTAGAAACCTTTTCATGTGAAATGAAAGGGGTTCCTCACTGAAACATATACTCCTAACACAATAGAGCAGTCCTCTTGGCTCGAAAGTAGTCATAAATAGTAAATCTAGAAATCGACATTTGGATGCAGTTGTGTCGGCTTCGGATTTGGATCACCAATGGATGCAGACCTCAAATAGCTCTGATACCATGTAGAAATTTACAGGGTAAGTTCCTTAGATAGAAATTCAAAGGACACCGCCACAAACAGATCACAGATCAGTACACCAATATTCTTGACGTGGTTAAAACCCTCAAAGAGGGAAACAGTGAACGACTTGAGCTAACGCGGCCACTTCAGGGAATTTATTAATGTAAAAGAAATAAAATTTACATAAGATTCTCTCATGAACGGTCACCTTAAAAATGACCCTCCATGCTCTTTAAATAGAGATCATGGACCAATCGGGTGTTAAGGCATGGATCAAGTGTCGGTAATACCGAGGAGAGAATGAACCATCGAATCACTTCATGTCTAGAACATATTATGACCGTCATATTGTAAGTTACAAAAAGTACATACTAAAGAAAAACACTTTACCTAACTATACACTAGACCAAGTTGTACTTAATTATATCATATGTGTCGGAATATCTTAACAACAAGAGAAAATTGACTTTTTGCAACTTGAATCTCTGCTACAGCAAGAGGAGCTACTACAATGTACTCATGATTCTAAACTTGTTTTTGTTCCAAATAATCCTATTTTTGAGTCCAAAGTTGACTGTAATCAACAGCCAAAATTTGTTCAGACCACTAAGCCCATTACAAGAGCATATTTGAGTGCAGAAGCATAAATTCAACATGCACTTCTCAATCCAATATTCAGACCTTGGGATGACCTTGTCAACAACAAGCACAAAACATGTATTGGATATGATAAGGAGGCATCCTTTCATATTCCAAGCCCATTGTAGTATACCTAGGGAGGATAATATGGGGTACAAAGGGAGGTACCCAAGGGAATAATGTAATAATCGAATGGGCCATAGTAATAAATAAGGTGGTTAACCCATATCATGTAAGGGACCACAAGTAGTTAGCAATAATGTAATAAGCCCATGGTATTAGATAGATGTTATTGAGGGAACCATGGTAATGACCCATGGTATTGTATGTATAAGGCCTATATATAGGCTAGAGACTCCCCATTGAAAGAAGTCACGAAATATTGTATGAACAGGCATATGGCTTGTGGAGTGTTCTCCTTCCTTAAGGAGTGAATGTATGGTGTTGCCCTACCTTAAGGGTTTGATCAATAAAGAAAAATTTCTATCTATTTTGATATTGTTATTTCTTGGATTTATTTCTATTATCATATATTTTCAGATCAAATCTATAACAAGTGGTATCGGAGCACTTTCATGGGCAAAGTGGAGAATTTTTTTTTTATTTTTTGCAGGAAATTTTTGGGTGGCGAGTTTGCAGATCGGATCTGTACATTTTGGTGCAAAATATACATAACCTAATTGTAGATCTAAGTTTTTGGTGGAAAAATACCCAATTTGAAGAAAAAAAATCAGCCGAATCAGAGTCCGGATGAGGGAGATATTGTTGATTTAAAAAATCAGCTGTGTTGCAGACATTTTTCAGGGTGGCGAGTTTGTGGATCATATCTGTATGTCCTGGTATAAAATCTATAGAATCTAATTGCAGATATGGGTTCTTTGAGAAAAAATACCCAATTTGAAAAAAAAAATCAGCCGAATCGGAGTCTGGATGAGGGAGATATCGCTGATTTAAAATCAACTATTTTTCGGAAATTTTTGTGACAGTGGGACAGTTGCAGCATGAATTTGAAATTACATTGCCTAGATCGGGATTTCTATCACATGGAAAGATGCAGAATGGTTGTTCCATTTCCAAAAACAAGTCATAATAGGGATTTTGAGCAATATTGACTAAATTGTGACAATTTCAAATTTTCGCCAAGTAAGTGAATTTTTTTCCCCAAACCCTCTTCATGACGATCCTATATTTTACAAGAAAAGATAATGGTCCTACTATTGAAGAATACATAAAAGCAAAAAATTTATTATGGGCACAAAATTGGAGATTTTGGGTAGTGGCTAATTTTTCAGATGAGGCGGCCACATGGTGGGAATTACTTAACAAAAAGAAGTGTTCCAACCTGCCCGATGAAGAATTTGAAAAATTCCTTTTAGACAGATGGTCTCATGCTAGAAAACAAGATAATGACAAACATGTGGGGTTAGTTTCTATTGGTATCTGCTTATTACAGTTTCAGGGATATATTTAGAAAGAGAAGATCATTGTGTCTATAAATCCTAGTTGCAAACAAAATCTTATAAATGTCAATTTGGCAAAAAAATTACAACTTCCACCAAAACAAATGGAGCACACACAGGTTAATAATGAGGAGGTGCAAGTTTATAAAGATTTGAAGATTTCTATGGACAAGTATGTATTGCATTCTGATTTTTATGCTTCATATATGACTAATATGGATGTTGTTTTGGGATACCCTTGGATGGAATCGGTGGGTACTATCAATATTAATGTGCAGAAGAAAATCCTGAAGCTCTGGTATAAAATGAAGAAAATTACATTACAGGATATTTCCATCAATAAACATGTAGAGTCTAAAGAGACTGAAGCAGAAGATGTTCCAGGGACTGACACATCAGATGATGAGCCCTTAATGGTCGACAATCAAACACAAACATCAGACCAGGTACCAGAAAAACAGGTAGTGTCTAAGGAGGTTGAAGCAGAAAATGTTACAGGTATTGATACATCAGATGAGGACTCAGTGGTTGAAGTAATATTGGAAAATAAGAAACAACAGTAGGCACCACAACATGTACCAGCTAGCAATCAGGCGCCATTAGGTGGTGAATAAAACAAAGATACATCGTTGGTTAAAACTTTAGCATATCACCACCCACATCACCCCGCAAGAAAACAACCAACAAGATGGCAACGAATTAGCCACAAGGAAAACAACCCCTGCATGACAGATAGAGAGGAGCGACGATCCACCTACTACACATCAACACAAAAGAGCCGTTAGTGTCAACTTCCATATCAAGCGAGCGAGGCACCAGCTAGATCAAGGGTTCACCTTTCTCTTAGATGGCTAGATGCACGTGCATGGTACCAGTGGACTACTCTTTTGAGTAGATCTTACTATTTGTGTTCTTTGTATGTTTCGGGGACGAAACATATTAAGGGGGGTGGAATGTAGTATACCTAGGGGGGATAATATGAGGTAGAGAGGGAGGTACCCAAGGGAATAATGTAATAATGGGATGGGCCATAGTAATAAATAAGGTGGTTAACCCGTACCATGTAAGGAACCACAAGTAGTTAGCAATAATGTAATAAACCCATGGTATTAGATAGATGGTATTGAGGGAACCATGGTAATGACCCATGGTATTGTATGTATGAGGCCTATATAGAGGCTAGAGACTCCCCATTGAGAGATTTCAAAAAAATATTGTATGAACAAGCATATGGCTTGTGGAGTGTTCTCCTTCCTTAAGGAGTGAATGTATGGTGTTGCCCTACCTTAAGGGTTTGATCAATAAAGAAACATTTCTATCTATTTTGATCTTATTATTTCTTGGGTTTATTTCTATTATCATATATTTTCAGATCAGATCCATAACACCCATTCAATTTCAAACCATGGTAGGCCAGGAGGTAACTCCTCAATGAAAATTGTGTTTCGTCATTAAGATTGCTCATGGTTATATACAAGGAGGGAGAGACTCTTTGGCTTCACCTCCCAGTGTCTCTTCATTTTCCTATTCTCCATTATTTACTATTTAAATTATTCACAAATGTTCACTCAATCCAAATGATTAGGTGTCAACATTCCCCCCCTTAATCTAAAGGGATGTTGGTAAGTCTAAACATCGTTCTAAATATTTCAAACTTTTCTCTTCCAAGTGCTTTGGTGAATATGTCTGCAATCTGCTCATTAGTGGAACAATGGCATAGATGGATTGTATCGGCCTCAACATGATGTCGAATCAGATAGTATTTTGTATTGATGTGCTTCGTTCGATCATGGAACTTTGGGTTCTTGGTCAAATTTATTGTAGAGGTCTTGTTAATCATGAGTGGAGTTGAATGTACTTGTTTTACCTTCAAATATTCCATAATTTTCCTCAGCCACACAATTTCTTTTGTTGCCTCAGCTGCTGCCACATATTTTGCCTCTGTTGTTGAATCTGCTATAACTAATTTTTTGCGTGATCTCCAGGAGACGGCTCCTGATCCAAGACTCATAGCATCACTTGAAGTAGATACCCAGTTTCTTTGTCTCCATCAAAGTCTGAATCAGAGTATCCAATCAAACTGAAGTCACCCACCTATGTATACTTGACTCCAAAGTCTTGGGTTCCCTTCAAGTACTTTAGAACTCTTTTTTTAGTAGACCAATGTCCCTCACAAGGCTTTTGCATAAAGTTGGAGAGAATTCCAACAACAAATGAAATATCTGGTCTCGTATTAGTCAAGTAGTTGAGAATTTCTACGAGTTATCTATACCTTGTTTCATCCTCAAATTCTTTTCCTTCAATGGATGTGAACTTTAAGTTCTGTTCCATTGGATTAGTCAAAGGATTGCACTCATCCATGCCAAACCTATTTAACAGATCTCCAATGTATTTTGTTTAAGAGAGGAATATATACTTCGGATGTTGAGTTACTTCAATACCAAGATAGTAGTGAACATAGCCCAAGTCAGTGATTTCAAAACCTTTCGTCAATTACTTCTTTATGGATGCAATGTAGCTCTCATTGTTCCCTGTCATCAAATTATCATCTACATATAAAACAAGATATACAACTGTTTCGCCAACTTTCTTGACAAACAAAGTTGCATCATCAAGATCATAATGTTTGAAGTTGAGTTTCAGAAGATGCCCAGTTAACTTTTCATACCAGGCTCGCGGTTCTTTCTTGAGCCCATACAAGAATTTCACAAGTTTGCATACTTTGTGTTATTGTCCCTTCACAAAAATACTTTGTGGACTTTCCAACCGTTTCGAGCTTCCAAGGCAAAGAGTGTCCAGATGGTAGCCCATTTTGCTATGGGGGTAAAATTCTCCTCATAATCGACCCCTTCCTTATGTGTAAAACATTTTGCCACAAACCTGGCTTTATGTTTGTCAAGTGAGCCATCAACTTTATACTTGTTCTTATAGACCCACTTGCATCCAATTGGTTTGGTTCCTAATGGAGGATCAACCAACTTCCAAGTGTCATTCTTTGTCAAGGCATCATACTCCTTTTGCATCGCTTCTTTCCATTCATCATGAGAAGCGGCTTCTTTTAAGGAATTTGGTTCAAAATCTGTAGACAAATTTAGTACACAATCATAAGAAACGTCTATATCAATAGGTGAAGCAGAATCATCTACATCACCTCCATTATTCCTAGTTGAATTTCGTGTTCCTGTCTTTCCAACCTCATCGGGATGAATACTTTCAAGTGTCTTTGTCAGCCATTTTGGGGGACCTTTCTGAGATGGTCTAGGCTTCTCAGTTGACTGAGTTAGGACTGAATCAAGATTGAGTTTCCCAATTATTTCAATCACATCACTCAAAGTATCATCAGTGGCTGGAGATTCATGCGGGGGAGAGAGTGCTTTAGAAGAATATTCCATAGATTGATTCAATATAGGAATCCCCCCTTCAAGATGTGGAATCTGATTATAAAATTGTTGAAACTATTTTGGAAGTCTGAATCTATCTAAGCGAACAAGCTGCCGCTCAACAACATTGTTAGCTTTGGAAGATTCAAGAAAGATTACATATCTAGATACAAAAACTTCTGGAGTCTGTTTGTATAAAGCCAAGAGGTTTCTCCATATAGATTTCTTCATGCAAGTCCCAATGCAAGAAAGTGGATTTAACATCCATCTGATGGACTTCCCATTTGAAAGAGGCAGCAAGGGAAAAAACAAGGTGGATAAAGTTCATTTTGGAAACAAGGGAGAAAGTTTCAGTATAGTCAATGCCTTCAACTTGTGAAAAACCCTTAACAACAAGACGAGCTTTATGTTTTTTATGATAGGGTCCAAACTTGGTTCTGTAAACTTTTCCATCTGGTCCAAACTTGGTTCTGTAAACCCATTTGCATCTAACAAGTTTTTGTCCCTTTGGAAGAGGAACAAGATCCCATGTATCATTTTCCAATAATGAACGATATTCTTCATTCATAGCTATGTCCCAATCTGGATGGCCCAAAGCTTCTGCAAAGGTGTCAAGATCATAATTCGTTGAAGCTTGAGCCAGTAAAGAAGAGGCTCTAGCAAACTGAGAACGTGTACCTCGTTGATCTGTAGGATCACCTGCAAGAGCACCTGTGGCATCTCGAGTAGCACAGACCCATTTTGGAAGCCGAGGAGCTGAAGGAGGATCCCGAGAAGGTGGGGGAGGATTGTCATCCTCACTGTCATCATCTGAAGAAGAAATAATTTCAGAAGTAGAAGGGATGGAGAGAGGTGGAACATCCGCCGAACTAGGATCGTAGACCTATATAATTTCAGCAAACTTTACATCACTTCTAATGATAACATTTTTGGATGTAGGTGGAAGAAGTCTATATCCTTTGACATCTTCAGAATATCCAACAAAAATACATTTTTCACTCTTAGGTTCTAAGGATTTATGTTTCTCAACGGGAATATGGGTCCATGCTTCACTTCCAAAAACATGAAAGTTACTTACATCTCGTTTAATTGAGCTTCATGCTTCTTCTGGAGTGATATTCTTTAAAATCTTAG
Source organism: Pinus tabuliformis (assembly GCA_031772625.1). Lineage (NCBI taxonomy): Eukaryota > Viridiplantae > Streptophyta > Pinopsida > Pinales > Pinaceae > Pinus > Pinus tabuliformis. The sequence continues at coordinate 2,066,814,936 of CM062818.1, read as the reverse complement.
TAGGAGTGTGATTTACTATGTAATTTCACAATTAATTGCTTCTACCCAAAAATTAAGACTAATCCCTTTAGATTGAAGCATACTCACTCTTAGGTTCTAAGAATTTATGTTTCTCATCGGGAATATGGGTTCATGCTTCACTTCCAAAAACATGAAAGTTACTTACATCTCATTTAATTGAGCTTCATGCTTCTTCTGGAATGATATTCTTTAAAATCTTAGTAGGAGTGTGATTTACTATGTAATTTGCACAATTAATTGCTTCGACCCAAAAATTAAGACTAAGCCCTTTAGATTGAAGCATACAATTAGCCATTTCATTTAAGGTGTGATTCTTCCTTTCATCTACACCATTTTCTTGTGGAGTATATGGAACAATATGTTGCAATCGAATTCCATGCTCTGTGCAAAAGTTGATGAATTTGTTGTTAACATATTCTCCGCCATTATCAGATCTTAGCTTAAGAATTTGATGTCCATATTGTTTCTCAATAAAGGCCTTAAAGGCCAAGAACATGTAAAATACTTCACTCTTGAGTTTTAAAAAGTATACCCAAGTGCGTCTCGAGAAATCATGAATGAAAATTAAGAAATACTTGTACCTAGAGAATGAAACAACTGGAAGTGGACCACATAAATCACTGTGCATAAGCTATAAAGGGACTGAGGCATGCCAAGAGACACATTTTCCAAAAATATCCCAATGATGTTTTCCGAGTACACATCCGAAACGAACACCATCTTTGCAAGATATCATAGGAAGACCTATCACCATATTTTCCTTACATATATTTTGAAGGAAGCGATAGTTTAAGTGATCAAATCGTGCATGCCAAGGTTTTCTCACTTCATCATTATGAGCAAAAAATATTGATCGAAGAGTTGACGACCCAAAGTTTTTAAACTTATACAGCCTTGCAGAATCATTAGCAATGACAATAGCTAAAATCTGTCTAGGGTCTATTAGGTCCTTAATTACAACATCATGAGGTGAAAATTCAACAGTTTTATCTTCACCTGAATGAGTTATTTGATCTACAGATAGAAGGTTGCAGGATAAGGTAGGAACACATAATACATCATTAAATTGACCATAATCTAGATGAATAGCTTCAGTCCCTACAACACTAAGAGATCTATCATCACCAACATATATATTTTTGGTGTTGCAACCATTTAAGGAAGAAAACATGGATTTGTTTTTTTCCATGTGATAAGAAGCTCTAGAATCAATGAGTCATTCATGAGAATGAGAAGAAGAAGATACATTTAGTGCATAATCAGACTGAGATGCTTGACAACCACATGCAGAAAGTGTTATTCATGAAGATGAAGTTGAAGTTGAAGAGTACTCCAAATGGATGGTATGCTTCTTCATTGCTACTTCCAAGGCTTCCATCTTTTTAAAGAATTTAGATTCTAAGTGGCCATCACGATTACAAAAGTTGCAATGTTTATCAATCTTCTTCCATTTGTTTTTATTCGCCTTATCATTTTGTTGAATTGATTTTTCATTTTGAGACTGAAACCCTTGTTTAGTTTAGGATCATTCTTTTTAGGATGTTGCTTCTTAGGTTTCTTTGAATTTGGTTGTTGTTGGGCTGCGAAGGCTTTCTTAGAAGAGTTTCCAATATTAAGAAGACCAAGATGTAAGATTTTTTCTCATTCTCTTATTAAAGAATCACGAAAGGCATCAAAAGAGGGGGACTTGTAGTCTTGTCCTTGAGAAATAAAGGATTCTCTTGTAGAATGGAAGGTGGAAACAAACACATAGTAGGCTGGACCCAACTTAGTAAGAATGGAATAGATAAGTCTACCATCTTCTTTATTAACCTTAACACTTTCCAAGAGAAGTCTAAGGGTCTTGAACTTGGATAAAAATCTTCAATAGAAGAAAAATTATTTGGGTCCAACATAAGAAATTCATTTTCAAGTTGATGGGCTCTAATTTCATTTTTATTAAATATACATCCCTATCAACCCACATGCTTGATCTTGTCTATTTTCCCATTTGGCTTGCTTATCTTTATCTTTAGGTTTAGCCTCTTGGCCTAAGGCTATTCTATAGAGATTTGTACTTCTAAGTAAATCCTCAATGTAGGAAAACCATTGGAAGTAGTTGGTGTTGTCAAGAATAACTTGGCATGGACTTTCGATTTTAACATAAACTGAAGTTGTAGATGCTGAAACTAAGTGTACCAATGGAAAGATCTTGAAAAATAGGCCGATTAAAAAAAACGGCTCCGAAAATGGCTTCCGGATGAAGAAGTTATGTTTTTTTGAATAAAAGTTGTTGAAGATGCCGACGAAATACGTGAATGTGCGAAAGTGAATGATAATATTATATTAAAAAAAAAAAACCCTTTCCAAACTTAATCTAATTAGCTCACTTTAAAAAAATATATGTGACCCACTTTTATAAATAAGTAAAAGTCACTTTTGCAATGGTACTGTATGAGCTACCCACTAAATTGTAACTTAAATAAAATATAAAGAGACTTTAGAATTATAAGTAACTCACTTTTTATAATGGGTGAGAACACTCTTACATAAAGTAACTTTAAAACATAAGTTACATGTGCTTTTTGAAAAAGTAACTCAACAAAAAGAAAGACTTGAACTCAATACCTCTATTGTTACAAAGTAACTTTGGACCAAGTGAGCTAGTTTAAAAGATTTGTAATTTTTGGAAAATTATTATTATTATTATTATTGTTGTTATTATTGTTGTTATTATTGTTGTTATTGTTGTTATTGTTGTTATTGTTGTTATAGCTTTAGAGTGCGTGTTTACTTGAGAAAGTCATTTTTGCCTACAAAACAAAAACCAAACAACCCAAAACAGACATGCAAAAAAAACTAAGCCTTATGGCTTGAAGTTAGATTTTGTCAGAAACTAAAAATTTTCCTCAATGTTTCTGATTTTCCGAGATCACACTAAGGCGCAGCGGAAAAAAACATGCGCATGAGAAAAACCCTTCCTTTTTATTTTTGATTTGCCCAGATTGCATAGAGTCGTGGGGCAAAGAGCATACACAGAAATGAAAGGTATGGATCCGGTAATAAAAAACAGAGAGATAAATAAACCAAAATAAACAGAGACATAAATAACTAAAACTGCAAATAAAGACAATATACCTCCATATCTTAATAATGACGTAGCTAGGGCTACCGGAAACCTTTTCGCATGAAACGAAAGGGATTCCTTGCTGGAACAGATGCTCCTAACACAATAGAGCAGTCATCTAGGCCCGAAAGTGGTCAGAAACAATAGATCTAGGAAACAACAATCGGATGCAGTTGTACTGGCTTCGGATTTTGATCACCAACGAAAGCAGCCCTCAAATAACTCTGATACCATGTAGGAATTTGCAGGGTAAGTTCCTCAGATAGAACACCAAAGGACACCACTCACAAATAGATCACAGATCAGTACACTAGTATTATTGATGTGGTTAAAACCCTCAAAGAGGGAAACAGTCCACAGCCTGAGCCAATGCGACCACTTCAGGGATTTTATTAATGTAAAAGAAAGAAAATTTACATAAGCTTCTATCATGAACGGTCACCTTAAAAATGACCCTCTGTGCTCTTTAAATAGAGATTATGGACCAATCGAGTGTTAAGCCATGGATCAAGTGTCAGTAATACCAAGGAGAGAATGAATCGTCAGATCACTTCATGTCTAGAACATATCATGACCGTCGGGTTGTAAGTTACAAAAAGTACATACTAAAGAAACACACTTTACCTAACTATATGCTAGACCAAGTTATACTTAACTATTTCCTATGTATCAGAATATCCTAACATCCCCCCTTAAGAAAAACTTGGGATAGGATTGAAAGATGTACAAATATGACACATTATGAGAAGGAATGAGGCATTAGAACCTATTACGAAAAAGGTGGAGGTGGAGGTTTGTCACCATTTCCTCCATTACCTTTTGGAGGGTTTGGGTTCTCTCCTTGCAACATAGTGTTCCTCTCTTCATATAGAACTTTCACCATTTCAGACATTTCAAAGAAAAAAATTTTGAAATTTTTCTCATCCTCAGACATCCCTTCATGACCTTCTTCATATGCCATGACTGGTGAAGCTTGAGATATGAGTGGCTTCGGTGAACCCACTTGAGGATTTGGCTCTACAAGCACTCCTCCTCTTTCCAGCTTCAACCTTGTAAGCATAAGAAAAAACTTGCAAACAAAATCAAACTTTCAAAATAAGCTTGAGCTCCAATACCAAACTGATCTGTATTACAAACTTGAAGCTTTATTGAAATTTTGCAAGTAAATTTTATGGCTTTTAGGCAATGGATCAATTTGGAAAAGTACATAAATTATGGCTTTTAAAACTTATTTTGCAGCATAAAAACAGAGAAAAATATACCATACACAAAAACACAAGACAAAAAAATGATAAAGGAGTTCAACCCTCATGGGCTACATCTCCTGGTCCAACTTCCAATGTTGGGTCTCTTTCATTAAGTGCTCAAATATGTGATTTCATATATTTACAATGATCAAAATGTAAAAATAATGTCTCCAATGACTCCATAACAGTAAAAAACCCCAAGTTGGGCTCTTGTCTGGCTCAATTTGACCAAAAACTGAGAAAATTATTCTCCAGAGAAGTTTTGCTGCTAACTGCCCTACAAATTGGACTTCCGTGCTAATTGTTCTACGAATTTCGCCTTTCCTAAGTCTGTCATTTCAAATTGCTTTTTAAGGCTAGACTTCACATGGTTTATAACGTTGGGATCACTACCAGTAAGGATAAGATCATCAACATAAAGAACAAGAATGATAAGAGACTTACCCACTTTCTTGGTGTAGACAGTATTGTCAGAATGACACCTAGAAAAGCCAGTATCCAAAAGAAAGCTATCCATTTTGGCATACCAAGCCCGAGGGGCTTTCTTGAGACCATAAAGGGATTTATTAAGCCGACATATAAGGCTGGAGTCTATTTGTATAAAGCCAGGAGGTTGTTCCATATAGATTTCTTCATGCAAGTCCCCATGCAAGAAGGCGGATTTAACATCCATCTGATGGACTTCCCATTTGAAAGAGGCAGCAAGGGAAAGAAAAAGGCAGATAGAGTTAATTTTGGCAACAGGGGAGAAGGTTTCAGTATAGTCAATTCCTTCAACTTATGAAAAACCCTTAGGAACAATACGAGCTTTATATTTATCAACTTTTCCATCTAGTCCAAACTTGGTTCTGTAAACCCATTTGCATCTAACAAGTTTTCGTCCCTTTTGAAGAGGAACAAAGTCCCATGTATCATTTGCCAATAATGAATGGTATTCTTCATTCATAGTTGCGTCCCAATCTGGATGGCCTAAAGCTTCTGCAAAGGTGTAAGGATCATAATTCGTTGAATCTTGAGCCAGTAAAGAAGAGGCTCTATCAAAATGAGAACGTGTATGATGTTGATATGTAGTATCACCTCCAAGAGCACCTGTTGCATCCCGCATAGCGCAGACCCATTTTGGAAGTTGAGGAGTTGAAGGAGGATCCCAAGAAGGTGCGGAAGGATTGTCATCCTCACTATCATCATCTGAAGAAGAAATATTTTCAGAAGTAGAATGGATAGAGAGAGGTTGCACATCCGCCGAACTAGGCTCGTAGGCCGATATATTTTCAAAAAAATTTACATATCTTCTAATCATAAAATTTTTGGATTTAGGTTGAAGAAGTCTATATTATTTTACATCTTCAGAATATCCAACAAAAATACATTTTTCTCTCTTAGGTTCTAAGGCTTTATGTTTCTCATCCAGAATATGGGCCCATGCTTCACTTCCAAAAACACGAAAGTGAATTACATCTGGTTTAATTTAGCTCCATGCTTCTTCTGGAGTGATATTCTTTAAAACATTAGTAGGAGCGTGATTTACTATGTAATTTGCACAGTTAATTGCTTCTCCCCAAAAATTAAGACTAAGTCCTTTAGATTGAAGCATACAATTAGCCATTTCCTTTAAGGTGTGATTCTTCCTTTCAGCTACACCATTTTGTTGTGGAGTATATGGAACAGTATGTTGCAATTGAATTCCATGCTCAGTGCAAAATTTGATGAATTTGTTGTTAACATATTCTTCGCCATTTTCAGATCTTAGCTTAAGAATTTTATGTCCAGATTGTTTCTCAACAAATGCCTTAAAGGCCAAGAACATGTTAAAGACTTCACTCTTGAGTTTTAAGAAGTATACCCAAGTTCATCTAGAGAAATCATCAATGAAAGTTTAGAAATACTTGTAGCCAGAGAATGAAACAACTGGAAGTGGACCACATAAATCACTATGCACAAGTTGTAAAGGGGTTGAGGCATGCCAAGAGGCACGTTTTTCAAAACTATCCCGATGATGTTTTATGAGTACACATCCGGAACAAACACCATCTCTACAAGATACCATAGGAAGACCTGTCACCATATTTTCTTTACATAGATTTTGAAGGGAGCGATAGTTTAAGTGACCAAATTGCTCATGCCAAAGTTTTCTCACTTCATCATTATGAGAAACAAATATTGAGGGAAGAGTTGATGACCCAAAGTTGTTAAACTTATACAACCTTGTAGAATCATCGGCAATGTCAGTAGCTAAAATATGTCTAGGATCTCTTAGGTCCTTAATTACAACATCATGAAGTGAAAATTCAACGATTTTACCTTCACATGAATGAGTTACCTTATATACAAATAGAAAGTAGTAGGATAAGGTAGGAACACATAATACATCATTAAATTGACCATTGTCTAGATGAATAGTTCCAATCCTTACAACACTAAGACATCTATCATCACCAATATATATATTTTTGGTGTTACAATCATTTAAAGAAGAAAGCATAGCTTTGTTTTTGGCCATGTGAAAGGAAGCTCTAGAATTAATGATCCACTCATGAGAATGAGAAGAAGAAGATACATTAGTGCATAACCATACCGAAAGGCTTGACAACCACATGTAGAAAGTGTTATTACTTGAGATGAAGTTGAAGTTGAAGAGTGCTCCAAATGGATGTTATGCTTCTTCAGTGTTGCTTCCAAAGGTTCCATCTTCTTAAAGCATTTGGATTCTAAGTGTCCATCACGATTACAAAAGTTTCAATGTCTACCAATCTTCTTTCCTTTGTTTTTATTTGCCTTATCATTTTGTTGAATTGATTTTTCATTTTGAGACTAAAATTGCTTAGGACCCTTGCTTGGTTTAGGACCATTTTTTTAGGATGTTGCTTCTTAGAATTATTTGAATTTGGTTGTTGTTGGGCTGCTAAGGCTTTCTTAGAAGAGTTTCCAATATTAAGAAGACTAAGATGTAAGAGTTTTTCTTGTTCTCTTATTAAATAATCACAAAAGGCATCAAAATAGGAGGACTTGTAAGCTTGTCCTTGAGAAATAAAGTCTTCTATAGTAGAATGGAAGGTGGAAATATACACAAAGTAGGCTGGTCCTAACTTAACAAGAATGGAATAGATAAGGCTACCATCTTCTTTCTTAACCTTAACACCTTCCAAGAGAAGTTTAAGGGTCTTGAACTTGGACAAAAAATCTTCAGTGGAAGAAAAATTATTGGGGTCCAATGTAAGCAACTCATTTTCGAGTTGATAGACTCTAATTTCATTTTTAATTCCAAAAACTTTATTGAGTTGTTTCATTGCTTCATCGGGAGTATCAAGTTTTGCGATATGGAATCTAAGGTCTAGAGAAATAGACATATCTATCAATCCACGTGGTTTGTCTTTCTTATTTTCCTATTTGGCTAGCTTATCTTCATCTTTAGGTTTAGATTCTTGGCCTGAGACTATTCTATAAAGACCTTTACATCTAAGTAAATCCACAATGTAGAATAGCCATTGGAAGTAGTTGGTGTTGTCAAGAATAATTAGACATGTAATTTCCATTTTAAAAGAAACTAAAGCTAAAGATGTTGAAACTAAGTTTTCCAATGGAAATATCTCGAAAAATTAGGCCGATTCAAAAAAAACAGCTCTGAAAACAGCTTCCGGATGAAGAAGTTATGGCTTTTTGAAGAAAAGTTGTTGAAGATGTCGACAAACCACGTGAATGTTGGGAAGATAATGTTATATTTAAAAAAAATCCCCCCCCCCCCCCTTTTCGGGAAGATAATGTTATATTTAAAAAAATCTTCCCCCCTTGCCCTTCCCTCGCTTTCCAAACTTAATCTAATTAGCTCACTTTTAAAAAAATATTGTTTTTGTGTGACCCTCTTTTATAAATAAGTAAAAGTCACTTTTATAATGGTACTATATGAACTATCCACTAAATTGTAACTTAAATAAAGATAAAGTGACTTTAGAATTGTAAGTGACTCATTTTTTATAACAAGTGAGAACACTTTTACATAAAGTAACTTTCAAATATAAGTTACATGTGCTTTTTGAAAAAGTTATTCAACAAAAAGAAATACTTGAACCCATGACCTCTATTCTCATAAAGTAACTTTGGACCAAGCGAATTAGTTTAAAATATTAGTAATTTTTTGAAAACGATGAAGGTTAAGTTTTGTCTTTTTTTTTTTTTTTTTTTTTTACTCACGGAAGCTTTGGAGTGCGTGCTTACTTGAAAAACCACTTTTTGCCTACAAAACAAACCAAAACAAACATGCAAAAGTAATAAAGTTAGATTTGGCTGGAAACTATATATTTTCCTCAATGTTTCTGGTTTTCCGAGATCACACTAAGGCGCAGCGGAAAAAATCATATGCATGAGAAAAATCCTTTCTTTCTATTTCTAATTTGCCTAGATCACACAGAGTCGCAGGGCAAAGAGCATATGCATAAATGAAAGGTATAGATCTGGTAATAAAAAAACAGAGAGATAAATAAACCGAAATAAAAAGAGAGATAAATAACTAAAACTGCAAATAAAGACTGTATACCTCCAAATCTTAAAAATGACGTAGCTAGGGCTACCATAAACCTTTTCACGTGAAATGAAAGGGGTTCCTCACTGGAACATATGCTCCTAACACAATATAGCAGTCCTCTCGGCCCGGAAGCGGTCAGAAATAGTAGATCTAGGAAACGACAATCAGATGCAGTTGTACAGGCTTCGGATTTGGATCACCAACGATGCAGCCCTCAAATAGCTCTGATACCATGTAGGAATTTACAGGGTAAGTTCCTTAGATAGAACTTCAAAGGACACCGCCCACAAACAGATCACAGATCAGTACACCAATATTCTTGACATGGTTAAAACCCTCAAAGAGGGAAACAGTGAACGACTTGAGCCAATGCGGCCACTTCAGGCAATTTATTAATGTAAAAGAAAGAAAATTTACATAAGCTTCTCTCATGAACGGTCACCTTACAAATGACCCTCCATGCTCTTTAAATAGAGATCATGGACCAATCGTGTCTTAAGCCATGGATCAAGTGTCGATAATACCGAGGAGAGAATGAACCGCCGGATCACTTCATGTCTAGAACATATCGTGACCGTCGGATTGTAAGTTACAAAAAGTACATACTAAAGAAACACACTTTACCTAACTATATACTAGACCAAGTTATACTTAACTATTTCCTATGTGTTGGAATAGCCTAACAACAATTCCCTGACAATTTTCTCCACTATTGTTTTAATGGATCTATAGCATAAGCTCACTTTCCCTCAAAGAGCTCAAATTTTTTATATATTTCTTCCAAAAGATGTTGAACTTCCTAAAAAGAACCCACAATATCCAGCATCCATGTTCCCTGAGAGAGCTAAACACATCATTTCCCTAATTTCTTGCTTGTTAGGTTACCAAACAAATCAATGGGTAGAAGAATCTATCTTAGGTTATCTATCCATATTCTCTAAAGAAAACAAACTTGCTTTCACGTATAATTACAGTCAATTTTTGGCTGAAACTATGTATGAACAACTGATGAAAATTACTACTGAATGAGTGTTTAAATATTCCTGTGTTACTACATATGATTCTTTTTCAACAGGGAGATAGGTTACCTATAGCTTTACACAAGCAAGATGATCAGCAAGTGATTCAACTAGTCACATAGTGAACTTCATTGATCAGGAGGAACTCAACTGAGTTCAAGTTTTCAAACTTCATTGATTGTTTTATTCATTCAGTTGCACATATTCTCAGCAGCCAAAGCGAGCCTAGGATCAGTCTAGAAATCAAAAGGATCCTACACCTGAGTGACCAAGCCAAGACAGGAGACTAGTATCTTTACCAAAATTATACAGAGATTAGAGTGTATGGATGTGAACTGGCTCCATAAAAATTGCCCAAATATGTTCCAATGAGAATTTTCTCTCTGGAATGTATTAGGAAAATGATTAATATGGATGAACTACATTTCATTTCAGGGAAGAGGAAATCTCAGTTCAAAATTAAGTCACAGGTAGGATCATTTATTTGTAATACCAGATCAACGGGTGTTGAAGTAGATTCAATCCTCAAACAAATGGGATTCCAACCAAGTTTCACCTGGTCTTATGACCCATTCAATATAATTTCCAACTTAAGGGTGGAACTCAAAACCACACCTTATAATCATACTCCAAGACCAGAGATTGAAAAGTATAGAAATCAAGGACAATGGGAAGAGAATACACTTCAGGAAGTAGAAGAACAGAGTCTGCCTCCTTCTACCCTCCAAACTCCCATTTCTCAAAGCAGGCAGGACAAGAGGTCCAGAGAAGAATATTCATCATCAGAAAAAGGTGAAAAATAATTCATTTATTATCAGAAGAAATCAAGGACTAACTCAAAAGGCACTACTACTACTCAAGGCCAGAAGGAGCCTATAATCATCAATTTGGATGATTCACATGTTTCTAGAAGGACAAAAGAAATCATAATCACTACTCCATCTTCCTCTTCAGTTTCACAGAATTTGTTGGAGATCACACAATATACAGGAGTAAGTGAGCAAGAGGAGCCAAACATCTTCACTAATTTCCATGGAATTAAACAGAAGAATGAATATTTGAAGGCAAATGTATATGCTCAGTTTTGGAAACAGACATCAACTTCACAACACAGGTTATTGACAGCTTTTGACAGTGAAAAAGGCAGGATGTAAATGGAATTCCTACAAGCCCAAGTGCCTTTTCCAAAGACTTCTTTAGACTATAAGAAGACTGTATTTTATTTTGATGCCAACTAGATACATCGAATCGATCATATGGATATGCATAGGCAGTCTGGTGAGATGCTTTTCTCTACCATGACCAACATTGTTATGGCATTATCAAAACTCATGACAGCGCTTCCAAATGTAAAGTCACAATTGAAGATAGAAAAGATATCCTCTTTGGCAAAGGGTAACAAGGTAAAATCATTAGAATATTTAGTGACTAAAATTGGGTATGATCCCACTAATGTTAAAGCTGCAAAGGACATTATTAGAAAGAAGAATGTAGACATTTCAGCATTAAGGAAGTAGCTCAAACTACCTTCTATAGAGGATCCTCAAACCAAGGAGATAACAGAAAGTGAGCAGCACAAAGAAGAAATGCTCAAGCTGATCATTGAGCAAAATGTACAGATAAAGACAAAGGAAGAGCAAATTGAGAAATTGCTTAAAGAAAAAAGAGGAATCTTCTCAACTAGCCATAGCTCCAATTACAACTATACCTATTACGGCGTCAAGGACAGCATGGGAATCGACATCCGCAACAGCAGATTCTACATCAACAGTAGGAAATTTAAACAAAGTCATATAAGAGTTGTCTCTCCAAAGACAAGAGAATGAAAAGCTTCACAAGAAATTCAAGAATCTGGAGACTCATAAGACTATAAATGACACTATTTATGTTGAAGAGATGCAGAAGACCCATAGATTGACCAGAAGGATAGAAGAGTTGGAAAGTGAGTCATTAATGGCTCAGACCTTGGCCCAAGCCAAGGAAAGTATTTGGGCAGATATCAGTTAGGCTATAACTGAAGTTTGGCCTTCCATACAGATTATTTTTGAACAAGAAGAGCTTATAGATAGCTGCCAGACAACTATTGAAGAAGTTAGAGAACTTATTAAGGATAAACCAAGTGAAACCACAGACATGATTAAAGTTCTAAATTCAAAAACCAGAGCCGAGTTGGAGCAGATATAGATTGTGGACAAGACTGAAACTATTTTGGAGATTAAGAAGTTTTGCAGAAAAAGACTCTCATGACTCAGTTAGAGACCAAGTGTCGAGCCTTGAAAACTATTGTCTAAAGATTTCATTCAAGTTTAACATAATCAACCAGAGAGGACTGCCAGGATTAGTGGCACCAAATGACAGGTTGATCAGTTTGGAGGAATATTGTCAAAACCTTTACACAATTACAACTGATAAATTTAGATTTGCAGGTATAAAGGGTCATCTTACAGGGAAGGAAATGTTAGAAGCTTTGGATTTCGATTTAATAATTAAGCATGAAATCAAACATATTTTTGTTAATAAGCCTACTTTTGAAAAGTATACCGAGGTTGATGAAGTTTACAAGAAATTGGTTAATCTTTCTATACCAAGTCAAGACAGGTGGGATCACTTATGTGAAACTATCGAGTAACTTTCATCACCAACTGACAGACAGCTAGGCAACACTTTTTGGGGACCAGATCATCAACAAATTCCTAAAAGATAGTGCCAGCACTTAGCAGTTTTAAGATTCCTATAGTTTTGTACTATTTTTGTATTTTTGTTTAAAAAGTCTCTAGAAGATATTTTATTATTGTATAAATAACTCTTCCTTCAAGTTATTAAGGGTTGAACCTTTGGATGAGATTTCAAAGCAGAATTGTAATCAAGCTGGAGATTTGCTTCAAATTAATGGAAGGATTCTGAATTTGGATCAAATAGTTTGTCTTCTTGTGAGTTCTTCTTATGTGTTTATTTCATTATGTTTTTCTTCATGTATTTAAGCCTTAATGTAGAAATTTGGGTAAGATCAAACTGAGTATCAGTCCATCTTAAATCCTTTGTGAAGTTATAAACAATAATTAGATAATAGTTTATAAAATTGTTTGTTATTATAAACTCCTCTATATATATAAATTGTCACACCCATCTGCATTAGATTAAATACATTTTGTTGAGTAGGAAAACATTATTTACTTGCTTTCTTTCTTATAATCAATTAAATATTCTATTTGAATATTTAGTAAATTGTAATTCCTTAAGACTCTATTATTCACCCAATTTAAATCAATTAACTATTTTAGACAAATAGATAGCCCTTTCATTTTATTTGGAAAGTGTTAAGGTTCAAGCACATGTTTTCAAACTGTTCATAACATTCGTCATCCAAAAACTTTAAAAACAAACAAAACATTTTAGATGCTCTAGCATGATTAATTAACCTAGAATCATCTGAGAGGACCACAGGTGTGAGTTGCTCTGCAATGTCCGATGTGTTCAGTAATGGTGGGAAGTATGGTCGAAGGCAGTCCACATTGAACACTGGGTGCAGGCCAAGGAATGGGGGAATTTTGAGCTCAAAATAATTGTCTCCCATGGCCTTGGTAATGGTTTAAGGACAATATCGGAGTGGTCTAAGCTTCTGATGGGCTCTGGTAAGGGTTCTTTCTGCAAATGCAACCAAACTTTTTCGCCTGCTTGAAACTTATGTGGCACCCGATGTTGATCATGTCATTGCTTGTACTTTGCATTTGACTTCTCCCAGATGTCGCGAACTTGCTAGCGGATGTGTTCGATGCATTCAATAAATCTGGTCACTTTATCAGCCTCGGAAAATACATGTGTGGATTATGTCTGTGTAGTCGCATGACGCATGGCAATATCAATTGGGTGTAATGGTTGAAATTCTAGACCCACTTAATAGGGACTACAACTAGTCAAGCTATGGAGGGCTCTATTATACTGTGCTACACATAGAGAAGGATCGCATCCCAGGTCCGTGGATTCTTAGAGTTGTACATGCGAAGTATGTGCACTATCATCCTATTGACGACATTCGTCTGGCCATCAGTCTGGGGATGGAAGGAAATCGACTTGGTGAGCTTTGTGTCCAATAGTGTCCAAAGGCTTGACCAGAATATGCTCAGGAACCTGTTATCTCGATCTGATATAATGGTCTGCGGGATCCCAAAATGTACTCATACTCGTTCAAATAAGAGTTTGGCAGTTTCCTCTACTATGATACTCTTCTTGCAGGCTGCCAATATAGCCATCTTAGAAAAAAATTCCACGGCCACAAATACATATTCAATACCATGCTTGGTAGAAGGGAGGCCAGACATATAGTCCATGGAGATGGATTCCCATGGCTGGCTGGGAATAGGCAGAGGAGTGTACAGGCCTTGCTTCTTGATGGTTGGCTTGGTGATGGCGTAGGCAGTGCAGGATCTGATATATTTCCCAACATCTAGTCGGAGTTTGGGCCAATAAAAGTAATTTTGTAGTACAACCACAGTTTTCTCCACACCAAAGTATCCTGTGACCCAACTGTAGTGTGCCTCCCAAATTAGTTTGGCACGCTCGCTTGAAGGAACACAAAGGTGGCTTAGGTAGCATAATAATGCGTCCTAAAGGTGGAAATCATGGACTTGATTTTCATCTACTAGCATATGTTATGTAGAGGCAAATTCTAGATCATTTTTGTATAGTTGTGGTCATACAGAGGTCTCGTGGCCACAAGAGTTGAGAACAGTAGCCAGTGCTGCAACTAGGGGTCGGTTGAGGCAGTCTGCAACATTATCGGTGCTCCCCTTTTTGTATTTAATGTTCAAGTGGAATTGTTGGAGATATGTAGACCACTTCTTATGGCAATTGTTCTGCAACTTCCCTTGTGTTTGTATAAACTGAAGATGTTGGTGATTAGTATGGATGATTGTATCATTCCCAAGAATGTAATGCTTCCATTGCTGGCAAGCCTGCACGATGGAATACATATCTTTATCATAGGCGTGGTACTTCCGAATGTTGGGAAAGATACTGAGAGGGGGGTGAATCGGTATTTTCAAATCAATAACTTTTTACATTTCATATTCAAATTTCTATACGCAACTTTACTAAAAGGAACCCGCATGTGTACGTGATTGTTCTTAAGAAAACTACCGTACATCCAATGAACTTATGATTCAGTTAATTCATCATATGTTGGTCTTCAACTAGTGCATTAGTACTTTATTAAACATTAGATAAACAGTAACCATGTGTTGTAGGAACAAAATAAACCATCACAAATAAGCAACACACGTGTTATAGCTCCAAATCTCACCCTTGATATTTGTGATGCTGCATTTATGGCCTAGGGAAACCCCTCCTTCTAGACCTAGTCCAAATACTTTAAAAACGGTGTTTTACTCCCTGTACGCGACATTGCCCTGAGCTAAATGCGTATGTACGCGGGTCAGTGTATACCCAACCCGCGTATATGTCTTAAAACACTTAAAAAAAATAAATCTCCTTAATTTCGAGCAAAGATCACGGGTTTTACCTATTGATTACCTATTAGTGCCCATGGCCCAACTGTTCCCAATGAATTCCCAACTAAAAAACTACTTTGGGAGAAGTATAAAAAGGCTTCAATGGGAAGGCCTAAGGGAGGAGAGAATAGAGAGAAAATTACTCTGCTGAGATTATCCCTGATCAGGTCTGAAGATCCTTGTGCTTCCAACACTTCCCCCACTACAGGAAACCCTTGTTTCCTTGAGTTATGATGTCATTTCACTAGTTGAGATATCTTTGTGTGAGTCATGGAAGGAGCCTTTTGAAGACTTGGGATTGGACAGATCCGGAGGACGGTTCCACTTGGAGCCAGCAAGAGGAAGATTCAGGTGATATCATTCCTTGCTTTGTTTTAGTTATCTGCAATAAAGAAACATTTGTCTTGTTCCCGAAATCAATCTTCTTTATGCATATGATGTTATTGTTATGGTTTACACATGAATAATTGTTTCAATTGTATAACTAACCATCTTTCAATATGTTATGAAGTTGATTTCTATATGATACTTGGTCCATATATTGCTATGCTTCTTTGAATTGGCTGTTTTGCAGGTTCAAGGATCGAGAGGAACTCCAAGAGGGTTTGGACCCTGGCTGGATCTACCCGAACGAAGGACCCCCAGGTGCACCTCTCTTCGCGTAGTTTGCTTATTTAAGTATCATGGCTGTGTGGAATGCTTGTTTTTTACTGTAGATAACCCTCGCTCTGCTAGGGTGTTGACCCAAAACCCTAGGGGACTTTGTCCCTCAACAACATGAACACCAGGATTTAAGGTGGAAACCCAATGCGGGAACAAAACCACCTGTTGTTGTCGTCTTTGTCTTCTTTTTAATATAAAGAAGAAAAAAATTACAATCTTGTACTGGTGTAGACTCATACCAGTACGCAAGCACCCAACTGCAAAAGGCTACAACCTTCGTTCATTCTCCAAATCCTACTAGAAGGGAGCTCCAACCCCCTGGTTCTTGTACTGATGTAAACTTGTACCAGTATGCAGGCACCAACCTGCAGAAGGCTAAAACCTTCACTCATTATCCAGCTGCTACTGGAAGGGAGCTCTAACCCCCTGATTTGATCACCGGCTACTACTGGCAAGAAGCTTTGACTTCCTCACTGAAGGCTCCAACCCTTAGCAACATCCATGGACCGTGTTTCATGAATTTTCACATTGGATCCACCTGCTTCAATGCATCATAACTTGTAGGCCACTTTTCATCAAATTTTTAGACTAGACCCATTATCAACACTTAAGCTTGATATCAATATTCAAACCATAACTCATCACCATAACACAGTCATAAATCTCTAACACAATTGAATCAACCAATCACTTAAACCCAATCATCAATCTCTGACACAACTGAATCAACCAATCACTGAAAACCCAATCAACTGGAACTTAATAAAAACTTAACCAATCAACTGGAACAGTCAGATCATTATAACCAGTACACAAAAGTGAACCCAGAATACTGCATCAACACACAGAATCAACTGTAGTCTTGATCATTCAAATGCCAAAATGTATATGCTACTTCACTTAAGGAAACCTGCGTACATATGCACTTTTCTATAGAGAAACCCGCATATAGATCTTAATATATTGAAAACTTAACCACTGCAATTCTGAAAATAACATTGAATCATACTCGGATCTACTACATCACTCTAAACCAATCACATAAGTGTCTCTGATATTCAATCACAATTAGCAAGTATTCTTTAATCAATCAATAACCAAATTCAACTTCATCATTCAATTAGTTCTACTTCAGACATTATCACTTAACCCAGATCAATCATGAGGATGTCATTAACATATAGTAGAAAAGCAGCAGTACTGATAAGGTTGATCAGTCATTTATGAACCTAAACCCTTACTTTGTATACGCTAATTTGAATAAGCCAACCTGCGTGTATACGCGGTTTTCCCGAGACCAACCAACGTATAGATCTACAAATTTTGACTTAAAATTGTGTAGCTCTTCAGAAATTCAGAAGACATAGATCATAATATTCAGAGATAAAAACATGCATCAGTACTTAGATCTAGTCAATCCATGATCATATCGTACAATGAAAAGTCATTTCAGGTCTCATGATCCTAGTCCATCATTGTATTCATCGATGCATAATTATTTCAGATCTATTGGATCTCATCCATCATCAAACTCCCAGGTGCATACTTAGTTTAGATCAAGCAAAGCATCAAAAACCCATAACATGCATATTTTCTTTTGATCTAACTCTTCATAAGATTTCCATCTGTTGTAGTGTTTTCTTCTCAATGATGTATGAAAAGAACCCACTTAAGATTGTGGATGACAAATGATCTCAACAATAGAAATGACTGCTAAACATTGTAGATCTGTAGCTATTGATAGAAACAAACCTACCAAAATTCTAATCTATGTTGTAGTCATAGTTAAACAATGAAATAAAGAGTAATAACCTCAAAACATCCAATGGAAACCAGATATGTAAAGAATGATTTTATTATAACACCTGTGAAGGGAACAAATATATGTTACCAGTCCCCCTCTATGGGATGGGTTCTTGGCTATCCTCAAACGCTTTCAGCTTCTGTAGAGTCTCTCTCCTCTATAATGCATAAACCCAACAAAAATATGGTGTGCAACAATGAAAATAATCAGAGTTACAACAATGAGTGCAACAATGAAAATAATCAAAAGTGAATAATGAATGGAAAACCCTCCTATTTATAACAAAATATTGAGTTATCCTCGAATAATGAGCAATAATAAAATATTATTGATCCCATTCTTGGAATAACCACCTGGAATATTTTATTATATTTGTTTAGGAGGGAAAAAGTATTTAAAATTTTATTTAGAAATAATAAATAAATAAATGATTTATTTATTATCTCAATGAATTAGTTAAGGAATAATAAACAAATAATGATTTATTTAATTATTCCTAAGGGATTTAGTCAAAGAATAATAATTAATTAGTGATTAATTAATTATTCTTAGATAAAAATAAGATAAATAATGATTTGTCTATTTATTTTTCATGATTGGGTCAAATTTAACAAGGAATAATAATAAAACAATGGTTTAATTAACTATTCTTAGAAGAAAATCAAATAAATAGTGATTTATTTAATTATTTTTCATGAGTTTAACTATAAATTTTTTAATATAGGTGGTTCACTATGTAATTTCTCACAGTGAAAGCAATTTTACTATGGTAAAATTAGCTTTACATGGTGTACTTCGATCCATCTAGTAAATTAGGCTAGATGAATAATTTTTGTTGATAACAGATTTCCCCCCAACGTACGAGTGTTAGGAGAAAAATGTATAACCGAAGTACGTTGTAAAGACACAATCACTTAGACAACACAAGGGAGTCAAGGAGAGAGAGAGAGAAACCAATGAAGTTGGAGCTGAGAGAGGATAGTGACAGAGGGAGCGAGACTAATGCAAGTCTCCTTTTTTTGTTGTGGTACCGGACCTCAATGAGGCGAGGGAGGCATACCCATACCCGCCGAGATAACTTAGTACAAAAATAATGGTTTGCCCAGAAACATGAAACTAAGCAATGAAGTACATGTTGAATGGTACATGACACGTTGGCATAACAGAGCCAGAAAATAATACAATGTGTCCCATATACATAATGCACCTAGTAAAAATATGAGCCAGGACTGAATACAATAATATTTGAGTACATGAGATACAAAGTCCCTTCCCTCAAAAAATGGGTGGGAGGGAGGGTAGAACAACAAAGAAGCCCTGCTGAATAAGGAAGGGCTCTGCAAAATTGAATGGATCATCTGGAGGAGATGTGCATGCTATGAACACTGCGATTAGTAGGAACTGAACCCATCAACTCTGTGGAACTACATCTGAGGCTATAGCATAGTAGGTATGCATTTGAGCATGTGGGGGGTTACCTGAAGGGCCACCCCCTCATGAGGTCTGAAACATCTCACAAACACTCGAGAATGACTGGTACAATCTGCTGCATCACTGGACCATCAAGTGTATGGATCATGAACATGAAACGACCAAGTCAAAGGGTAATAATGAGACCCTTTTCTCAATCCAAGGCATCGAACAAGAATGGAAGATGGAACCGAGATACACCGCCCTCTAGGCCGTTCTTCTGGAATAAATGAGCTGATGTCGACAGAATAGGGCCCGCGATAAATGAGGCAATGAGGATCCTCAACTAAAGCACGAGGGAAAATAGTAATGTGACTGATGGACTGACACCAGGGATAATGGAGAAAAGATGACTGAGGGACAAAGAGATGACTTCCCTAGTCAAAGCATAAAGTGCATGGTTGACCTGGCAGCAACTAACTCAACTCCGGAGGGGAAGGGGATATTATGACTGGAGGCCAAAATGGGCGACACAGGATGAACGGTATGAAAATGTGGATTGAATACTGTGACATGAGATAATGGAACATGAAATAGACTCCAAGGATGCAAGGGTGACTCATCGCGAATGCTCTGAACAAGGGTGACTCGATGACGCTGCCACACAGACTAGGCCCGATGGGGACCATGAAAACATGAGTAAAGGATGGTTACTCACGATGACAATTGACATATGGTACGACAAGTATTTAGAGGAGGTGGACCTCAAATTACAAGTGTCGCTTTATGACGAAAGTCAATTTTGAGGGGCGACGAAGTGACCTTCTTGGAAAAATGGTTTCCTGGTGAAGTGTCAAATCATCTAAAACTGAAGAAGACCCATTTTAGAGCTCGGTGAGAGCTTTCCAACGATTCTGACGGTTTTTCAAATTGAGCTACGGTCTAGTCGCAATGGGCGATAGAAAAATTAGGGATTTTTTTATGAAAGGACATTTTCCCTCCAATTTGGATTCATTTGCTAAGTGAGCTATGGTGAATTTGGAGAGGAGGAAAACACCCTAAATCTTGTGGAGATTGTAGTAGACAAACCGACTGTAGGAATCAGGATTTGAAACTTTTCGGTAGGTGGCCTTACTCATCTCTTCAATTTCAGTTGTTTATTTCCTTATTTTTAGCACCTGGCAGCTCCCTAAGAGACCCTTGCCCTTGCTTACGGTCGCATCGCACTTTTTGGGCCCAGAAGTGTGATCTAGCTCATAGGAAATAACTAGAAACCTGCGAGCTCGCACTTTCTTGGCTGAAAACTACGATTTGTGGTTGGAGGAAGTGTTGGTCTGTTGGCCTGGTGGGGGTTGTCAGTTGATCAGTTTAGCCTGTTGTTTTCTATACTGATCTGACAAGACATGTGGTGTTTTGCAGATATGGTGTTATCACTCAGATTTTCCTTAGAAGTTATCAGAAGAAGGAAAGGATCCAAGGTAACCACAAACCAATCTTTTAAGTATAGATTCTAGCCAATCTACACTCAAAGAGGGCTCTCTCTTTATGATTTAGCTATGTTTTAAAAGATTTTAGGCTAGCTATTAATTTTTAGTGAGGTTGTTTTGTTTGAGAGTGGTGGAATTCTGAAACAAATGGGCAAACAAGGCTTTTAGGCCATTGGGCTATGGAGTCAAACAGGGATAATTCACTGGATCAAGTCAAATTGCTGAGGTATGAGTTCAACAAGTAGGATAACAGAATAAAAACAAACTTTGGGGCTTGAATGGGTGATATTTCTGCTCAAAACTAGAGGGCAATCAAGAATCCTCAAGTCAGGATTAGAAAGAAGGAAGATAGGTCAACTAGCAGAGGGCAATTAAGAATCCTATACCAGGGACTTATGAGAAAAACTACGGGGATAGAGGAGCAATTAAGAATTCCTTTATCGAAATAGCTTAGAAGAAAACATAAAAATGGTAAACTATTGATAGCAGAGAGCAATAAAGCTAATTCTGATACACTTTGACTATTTTACCATTTAGATTTAGGATGCATGAAACATTGAAACATATAGAAAACACATAAAATCACAAGGATAGAATACTTATTTGTGATCACACTGCACGAGAATCTGATGAAATGTCCTCAACTTTCATTCCTTTTCCAGCAAAAATCCAATCTTGAGTACAAAAGTTTTCTTAGCTTGATAGCATAGATTTACAGAGATGTTATAGAATCCACCCAAAATACTTCAAATAAAGAAGTATTTAGACAAATTCTAAACTGAAATATCTTGAAAAAATATCAAGATTGGTTTAGAAATATCTCTAACTGTTTACAATAATAGAACTTAAATAAAGGACATTCAAAACTAATGAATCTATTTGGCACTATGTTTATGGATTTATGGTGACAAAGAAGAGAAAGTCGAATTTGATAGCAACTCTTAATTGATCATGAGGCATCTCAATCACTAACTACATCCTTTCTTTGTGTATTCTGCCCCAGAAATTCTGCAAACTTAGGGTCCAATGATATGATTGTATATATCAATCCGAGATAGATATGTAAAAAGTGAAAGAGGTTATTGTAGATAAGAATGTTTTTGAGATAAAAGTCTCTCAGGTTCCCAGAATTCAGCTCCGGCTGTTCACAATATTCTATGCAAAAAGATGTCTAAAACAGGACTTTACACAGTCCAAAAAATATGCTGTGAAGATATGCACTTATCTCACGTTTTGTAATACCTGTTTAAAACGTGAGATAGGTTTTTGTAGATTGGCCTGTTAGGAACACAAACCTCCTCCAGTTTCTAAAAATACTTCTTGGATTGACCACAATAATTTCTGCAAAACTATGACTTAAACAGGGAATTTCCGAAGAATGTACCATTTCTACTCTAATTTCATCTTTTGACCTCAAATTTCTTTTAACTGTTTTTCACTTTTACTTTGGATTAACTTCATTGTTGCTGGTGAAAGTGTTTTCATCTCTGTTTAACCCTTACTGCATCCATGTTTACTTTTCTTGTTTATTGTTCACTGTTTACTTTTACCACTTTGTTTTTTCATCTGTCTTCACTTGGACATGAATTTTTATGCTCTGTAACTGTCTTCCCTGTTGTTTATCTTCATGCTAGCTGATTTACTTGACTTGGTCTTCAATCTAATACTCTTTAACCCTGATACACTTTGACTTTTCTTTACTGTGTCCTTTTACCTTCATTGTATATTTTAGGTTTTTTACTATTTATTTCAACATGAAATTTTTTAATTTCATGTTTCCTTTGCTCGTCTTTTAACTGTATGTTTTATTTTCCATCTCTGTTTGAATAGATTTGATAAAAAAACTTGGAGTAAACAGTTCTTATGACTAGTATTAAGATTGTTTATCCAAGTTTGTGGTCTTCTGATCACCTGTAAAACAAAACAAATTGTTAAGAAAGGATTGGTTTGCAGGGGAGGTCGAAAAGGTTTCATTTGAGCTTGAGAGGTCTGTGGAGTGAGTCCAGAGTGCTTTTCGGGAGGTAAACCATGCTCGAATCAGTTAACAGAGGCTTCAGGTGATGCAGATGGATTACATAGGGTTTTACTGCACAGTCAGGTGAAAACGAGAAAAACTGAGGTTTTCGTGTTTAAACGGGTAAATGGTTGATATTGGCGAGTAAGCTTTGAATGTGCAGTGGACAATTTGTCATATGCAGAGAGTGGGAAGCGGGGGTGGTAAGCGGACTCTATCACACCGCTTTTGGGAGGTTGGTGGTTTTGGTAGAGGGTCGCCTGATGCCACAAATAGAATGACACGTAGCATCAGCGAAAAGTGAAAACAACCTATATCGAGTGGTTAAAGTTCGACCAAAAGGCCCACGCGATATGAGCGAGAGTCGTTGGATGCGGGAAGGCAGATCGAACAGCAGTCGGCAGCGGAAAGTGTTAGGGAGTTAATGGAGTGGGCCCGATGGCATAATCAACATAATTAAATGACTTTAATTATATCGGGGATGATTGTATTGGCGGAGAGGTTATTAATTAATCCAGGTGACTAATTAATCCCTTTTTAACACGTCGGGGGTTTTGGCTCTTAATTAATCACGGTTTGATTAATTAATCCCACTTAATTAACTTTATTATGGTTTATTTTTCAAACCTCGGGGGCGGGATATTTATTTATTTTGGGATTTTTATTAATAATACATACGGGAAAGGGTAATTTGTTTCGGGAGTTAAATAAATAATAAGAATTAAAAGTTAATATGACCATGGGAAAAGAAAATGCACTAAGTAAATGTTTCTGAAAATAAATTCATCATCCAACATTATGACTTAGGCTAAAATGTGTTTGGGGGGTTTTTATGAAGAACCATTTATTTTTCCTAAGTAAAAGAGTGATTTTACCCTGGGAAAAAGATTTGAAGGGAATGAATGAATTATGGAGGGGGTGAATTTTGATGAAGGGGCTTTAGCACTTAGGCCTTACAAGTTATTGGTTCGAGGATCCAATCCCTCCAGAAGTCAAAGAAATGTTATGAGCCCCTTTAACTTTCAGGTTGTGGGTGCCTTTAGTACTTATGGGAAATTAGTAAAATTTAGGGAAAAAATGAATGAGGAGGTTAATAAGTTTGATTGTTGTCTATGATGTAAATGTCTTTATTGTCATCCATATCTTTAAGTGCTTTTGATGATGAAAGTATATGACTTGATATCTGGATAATCATTCATCATACATAATTCTGCAATGATTCATCTACTTACCCTACCTACTTATCCTACCATTTTTTCTTCTTTTATTAGGGTGCACTTAAACTGGCACACCCTTATCAAAACCTTTTTTTCTTTTATAATGGAAATCTGTCTAAGTCTATACTTATTACATCTAAGGGCTCAGATTAAACTGTTGAGCTCCTTTTATTCACTCTACCTAATCTAATTATCTGCCAAGATTAAACAGTTTGGTCGGATTTTATTCTCTATCTCTAAGCATGAAATTGAAAACATGGAATAACCAAGATTAAACTATTTGGTTATCATGGATTGTGGCATAAGTAACAAGTTGCACACAATCATTTATACAAAAAGTGAAATAGTAGTGGCATTTTGACTTGCACACTTTCATGGTCTTTTTCTTTTTCTTGGGGTTCATTTTTTATTTTTATTTTCTGACCTTTTCATTCTTTTGTCCTTTTATTCTTTTTCTAGGACATACCCTCTTTACATTTTTTATTTTTTTGATTTCTTACAAATATAGAAAACATTTGCAGAAGCAAAGGTATGTACATATTTCAGAGACAACTAAGTCAATCATGATATATGACACATATTGGTATAGGAACCTAACATATGGCAGAGCTGACAATCAACTGGAATGAACGAGACTTGGATAGTCTTCGATCCGAGATCTATGGGGATCAGGCTATTCGAGGGGCATTGGCTTGTTATGGGGTTCTCAAGTTGGTCGAGAACCCATTGATGAGGGCAGGTGAGCTCTTGCTATCGAGAATTGTGAGCTACTGGGATCCGGACCAAGAGGTATTTGTCGTGTAGGGGCACAAGATCGAGTTCACATTACAGGATATTTACTTCTTGACCAGACTACCTCCCCTCATAATGGTGGGGGATATTCATCCAGTGTTACCTTGTGGGAGGAACATTACTGAGTTCATGGAGTGGCATTGTTGACGAAGTGTTCGTGTCAAGGGCATGACTATCCCACTTGTTGATCTAGAGAGGCTAGAGACACAGGCTGTTGTCATAGCTGTGCTATGGGTCTTAGGCAGCCAGGCATTCCACCACATCACTGGAGGTAAAATGATGTTAGTTGAGAGTGTTCTAGCTGGGACCTACTATGGGTGGGCCCAGATGATGCTATCATCAATGAAAGGACAGTTGAGTCTTTGTAGGAGGCAGGTGAATCGTGACTGCACTTTTGGTACAGTACTATGTGTGTTCTTCTTTGAGAAGATACCCACTCTTCGTGCTCATGTAAATATCCGAGATTGGGGCCCACAGGAACCCAAGATGCATCACTGGGGGAAGCTACTATAGAGAGGAGGAGGAGGGGGAGTCGTACGGCTGTTCCGACCTAAGTTTTTCGCGCACTAAGACCAGATGCCCCTTTACATTGACGACTACCCTTATAGCGGGATGAACTATCAAGGGGATCCTGACTTGCCACTTCCAGCCGGATGAGCATGGGGACCAGACGGTAAGTGTTAAGTTACTAGGTTTTGTGGTGCATTTTATATTTATGTTACTTGTATGTGGTACTAAGTGTGAAACATGTTGTATGCAGACATAGCACCGGTGAAGCCGGCAGGATATGCAGGTCGAGCCGCAGCACCTGGGGCTGCAAATCGAGGGACATCATCGTCACAGCAGGGTCCAGAGGATATTGCGCTGCTTACTGATTTGCATCGTAGATTTGATGTACTCTTGACCGGGGTTTTAGAGTGCGGACGGAATGACTTAGAGGATCGGTACACATATGAGTGTACTAGTCTTCCCTCATAGTGGCGAGGTATCATGCGGCGTGTGGCGATGGCAGGTCAGGAAGTACGTCTTCTACGTGCAGGTGGAGCAGAGCCATTGGTACGAGATACGCTGGACATTGACTAGATGCAGGGGCATGTGGGTCCCTTTGATTGTGATTTTTGTAACATGCTATGGGCATGTCGGATGTATTTAGATCTATGGCTCCAAACACTTTTGTAATACATAATATGATTATGCATTTTGTATGACGATGTTGGTTCGCCATTTCTATGGTTATCTTCTGTGGTATACCTGTTATAAATCCCAATCTAGAATTTTGTTTGCAATGGTATCTACATAGTGATTTTGGGCTCTAGGCACATGACTGAATGTAATGGTTTCAAATTCACGTACGAGTAGCTTCACTCATAGATATTTTCTACATAGGACTTGGTTATGCACATGATACACACTATTTAGTTGTATGGAAAGTAGCAAGGAATCTAAACGGACATGAAGACGAAGGATGTGATGAGGGAGGGCATCGACTAACAAACCTATCACTGCATCATATTCAGCCTGATTATTGGTGGCAAATCCAATGCACATGCCGTTTGACAGGACTAATGTATGCAAGGGGGTAAAAATGGCCCAGGTTGCCGAGGCTAGATTCCGGGAGAAGCGACTCGCACCATCGGCATGGACGATATACGATGTGAATGATGGATCCATTTGAAAGGTGCAAAAGACAACGGATGAGAGGATGTAATCTACCTAACATTATGGCAGAAATAAAGACACACAAATCAAAGGGATGTGTTGTGAGAAACATTTATGGAGGTATAGCACATTGGGAGAATTAAGAAGGAGATGGCCTTCGAAATCCTCTTGAAGGAATTCCCTCTTGCTCAAGTGTAGGGGTAATCAAGGGTAAACATAACTTCCATGGTGTCCTCATTAGCCTGGGAGATGGGCGGATGGGAGGAAGGCTAACTACATGATGCGGAGGCATTACTTGGCAAATCAACCTGAGGAATAAGGTTCACATACACATCACCTTGAATGGATGACGACGAGCTGGTAGAAAAAGGGTCTACTGATGTTGAGACCTCAGATTCTATCAAAAAATGTTCTATAGAAATGGACGCAACAACCTTATGAAGGTTTGTCGGCGAGGAACTCAAGGATGACGACAGGTAAATAACGGGGTATGTGGTGTCCATCATATCGACATTGGGGGAGGGGATCATAATAGATGGGCTAGAGTTTCCCTGTTCTGGTTGACTAGTGGTACCAGAATCCACAGGTAGAGGAGTAGCAGCTCTACTACAAGTGGCCTTGTATTCACGAATCGCCCCAAGGCAATCGCGAAACTCGTCGAGACGAGGGAAACAATGGGAATAGTGACCATGAAGATCACAAAGGGCACAAGGGTGGTTTGTGCGAAGCGTTTTGAGTTTCTTAGGTGGGACTAGTATGTCAACATGGACTTCTGGAATATTCGACTCAGGGAACGCTTCATGAACCAAAGGTTTAAGTTGAGGAAGTTCAAGATAATTGTTGGTGGCATGCCCAACAACTTCACATAAAGTGCATGGCTTTGGGGCCTTAGGGGCTAGAGGAGCTTGGGGAGCCTTGTCCTTCGAATCTTTCTTTTTGGCTTTGCCCCCCTGGCTAGATGCTTTCACAATAGGAGTTGGTTCCTGTTGAGGTGGTGATGGTACTGAAGCAGCGGCAGGGGTCATGGGGACTAGTTGAACCAGGGTCAAAGCGTGATACAGTCTTGGCTGACCAGGCGAAATGTTTGCAGGGGGATCGATGTACCATACTGGGATCCTGAGAGTCATGTTAGGAAGGACCAGTGAAGCCATGACAGGTACAGAAAAAACTCCCAGAGGGGGGAATAAGAAAGGTATCTAGCCGACAGGATAATGCCCCGGCGGAATAGCTCCTAGATGGTTGAGACCTAGAGGAATAGTTCCTGGAGGAAACATAAGAGATGCACCCACAAACGGAGGAGGTCCTGGGGGAGTGGGTCCAGAGGGTTCAGCTAGAAGAGAAATAGCAGGATGTTGGGGAGCTGGTTGTTGATCAAGTGTACCGGACTGCTTAAGGGCAGCCCATGACACTTGTAACATGCAAACACTCATGGAAGTAGGTTCGGAAATGGGAGGGGGAGGACCAGGTAAGGCACCCAGCAATGAGGAATCTTTATAGACTTTGGGTGAGACACTGGTGCAAGGAGTGGATGAATGTTTATCAAATACCGACAAGATGATGGACTCGGGGGAGGTCACGGATGCTAGCTCATAGTAAATCAATTGATCAATGGTAACGATCTTCCATTCATGCGGGAAGCACATCTTGTGGAACACCGCAGACACGATAGCTGACATAGCATATGTGTAACTATGGCCTAAGAGGATGTTGTAATCCAAAGGGGCATCGATGACTTCGATATCGACATGGACAGTCTTGCCCGCAAGGGTCACTGGACAGTTGCAGTACATGCCAAGGGGCTGGGAGGAGTGTCCATCCCATGCATGCAAGGTGATGGTGGAGGGGGACAACTCGGGTGACTTGAGTTGTTTCCAAACAGCAGCGGACATCACACAGGTGGATGCGCCTTCGTCAATAATGCATCTGGAGATGATGGCATTACGGACTCTAACTGGTATCTGGAAAGCAACAAATGAAGGTAATGGGGGGTGCTCTGATGTATCAACCAGGAAGACAATCAAGCGATCGTCGAAAGGATCCACTGCACCCAAGGCAGTTAGTAGAGCCTTCTTTTGGGAAGGGCACGACTGGAGGACTTCCAGTGTCGACATGGCAGCAGGTGATTGCGCCAAGTCGTCTACTATACTGTATGTATGGGAAGCTCTGTTAGAAGCCGCATTACAGCGTAATGGTCCCTTTTGGATCTTGGGAATGGCCTCAACTTTGGGTTGAGGGATATGTAAAGGACCATTTGGTGTCGTAAGAGGCTCAGCAGACACTTTGGTTTTGGGCTCGGCAACTGACGAAGTGGATGAATTGTCATATTTGCGTGACCAAGTTTGGAGGTTGATATTGGAGGGGTTAACCTCATCAGAGTTCATCATCAGGATCTAGTAGTCACAGGGACAAGAAGGTTGGGGGAGGTGGGCTATTTGACCTGATTGGGGTTGAGTAGCAACAAATCCTTGCTGAGGGAAAGGATTTGTGAGAATGGCCGGTTGAGGTGGCACAGGATTCTGAGGCGATTGTTGACTTCAAGAAGTTTCTTGAGTTTCCCATAGGTGGCACATCTAGGGTAAAAGGGACACTCATGTGTGTAGTGGCCATGTACACCACAACATGCACAAGGCTTATTCGTACGAATAGCCTTGTTTTTCTTGGGTTTCCCACCCTGTTGCTGGTTGTTGGTGTTAGGTTGGTTCCCCTGGGATTCACTAGACTGGTTACCTTGGTTACCCTGGTTACCCTTCTCATTATTCTTTTTCTTCGAATTTTGGGGATTGGTATCACTCTGCTGCGTAAACACCTGACACTAAGGGGGTGGTGGCACTGGGGCTAAGGATGCATAAGAGGCTGCAGCGCTAATGCTTGAGGCATTGGAGCCCTAGGTTGTGCATAACAAGGAGAAACAGTTTGGTAGACAGTTGGGGCCCTAGAAACATGTTGCTAACAAGAGGGGCATAAATGTTGGAGGAACTGGTGCCCCCCTGCAGGTATCCATAACTCTACTGAGAATATGGCGAAGAGTGTGAAATGGATCCAACGATACCGTCAGCGACGTGAGATTCCCCCGGTGCATTAGCACTGCCAGGACGAGGGAGGTCTGGAATAACGGTATAAAAATAACCTAATTGAGCATAAATCAGATCATATCTCAAAGCAGTCTAGAGAGATTCTTCCTCGGTCTGAGGAAAATGGGACGCGACATCTTTCTCGATGGGGGATAAAAGGCTCTTGAGAAACCAATCTAGATAAACACGGTCTTCGAAAGGCGAGGCATGACATGTGCTCCTTCTTCGACGCCACTCTTGAACATGGTCAAAAAGGCGAGTAGAGGAGGATTGACGAAATGTGCTCAGAATCTCAGTACTAGTGTCATACCGAAGAGGTAACTGGAAATAGGAAGGGAACACTTTAGCAAGCGTCGCGAAAATAGAATGAGAGGCGACAGGTTGGTCTACATACCATTTTGCAGCGTCTCTAGTGAGTTTGTGTTGGAAGAGCTGAAGATGAATGGAGTCATCGGTTATGGAGTTGGACGAACACCACATGTGGAAGGATCGAACATGTTTGGTAGGATCCTCTCCAACAATACCCTCGAACTTTGGGATTTCTGAGGGAAGCTTAGTTGGCATAGAGGGCCAACCAGCATCGTGGTTTATGGGGTCGTTTATCAACTGGTTAAGATCTGACAAACTTAACCCAACCATAAAAGGGAGCATGGGGGCTTCCGAAATGGTTCCTGAGACTACTCCGCTTGATGTGATTACTGGTGTAAAACGGGAACCACCACTAGGTTGGGTTCCTACACCAACTGTGGGTCTAGACATGGTGATGATATGCGGTGAAGGAGGCTTGGAATCAGATGAGGAATCAAGAGAAGAGTTAAGGTGGGGACTTGGAGGGCTATGAACTCGAACCCGACGGGGAGGAGTAATATGCCCAAGTGGAAACTGAGGTTGAAGGCCTAATAGTCTCTGTGACTCATGCCTTGGTGGTGCAATGATGGAAGGACACTTGAAACACGGAAATGGTGAAGGGAGATCAACAATATATCTTTTGTCTCTGATGCGGTGAGATAAATTTATTATGTTAAGTCTTGGCTTGGGGTGTAAACCAAGTGCCCTTCACTTAAGGTGTGCTTGTGTGTGTAAGTGTATTAATTGATTAAGCCCAGATCATGTTTGTAAAAAAAAAAAAATTGGTGCAAATAAATTGAAATAAATAATAGAAAATGAGTAGCAAAACAATTAACCAAACCCCACCCAAACTGGGTTTGCAAACACTGTACTACTTGGTCGCTAAAATACACTGAAATAGTCAAGAGATCTAAATGTCAGTGTGATTGGGATCAAGTGACTCTAAGCTACTGGAAAGTGGTGCAGCAACAACAAAAAACTAGAGGGGAAGATCACTGCAAAAAGATAGGGAGATGGGTGAAACACCTAGGGAAACCGATGGGACCCTAAGGGAATGACCAAACAAGTTTGAATGTGAAACTATGGATGGTAGCAACCTATCTTATCAGATCTGAAACAAAAGGTTACAAATCTAGAAAATGTGGCTGAAAGTGCTGCAGAAACTCAGACTTCTCACTCAGCTAAACTCCTCCTAGAAAGGCGGAAGTGTACTAGAAGCCCTAGAGGAGGCTAAATTCGACTTTGACGAGTAAAACAGAATGGATCAAGGCCTAAGTGAGATGAGACAGAGGTCAGACACCCAGCAGACAGCTCTCAGCAAAACCCATAAACAAATCTGAGAGAAACCCTAAAACCCAGAAATCGTAGGTTCTGACCTGTTTTTTGATGAAATGATGCTTTTTGGGCAAAAAGTTGCGTTCCGGAGCCCAAATCGCACCTTTTGGGCTCAAAATTGTGATTTCTGCTCCGAGACTTCCGATCTACAAATTTCAGAAGAAAAAAAAAGTGTCGCCTTTGCCATGGCTGGTTCTTGTGACCTGCGGAAATAACTAGAAAGCTTACGAAAGTTAGAAATTTATCAGATCTAGGGTTAAAACACTAGGAAACATTAATAGAGTTGAAAAAAAACCCTAAGCTGAAAACCAAAGGTCACCCAAGTTTCTAGATTTGAAGTATAAAACCCAGCGAAGTCGCCAATTTGTTGTAGAGTCTCTCTCCTCTATAATGCATAAACACAGCAAAAATATGGTGTGTGACAATGAAAATAATCAGAGTTACAACAATGAGTGCAACAGTGAAAATAATCAAAAGTGAATAATGAATGGAAAACCCTCCTATTTATAACAAAATATTGAGTTATCCTCAAATAATGATCAATAATATTATTGATCCCAATCTTGGAATAACCACCTGGAATATTTTATTATATTTGTTTAGGAGGGAAAAAGTATTTAAACTTTTATTTAGAAATAATAAATAAATAAATGATTTATTTATTATCTCAATGAATTAGTTAAGGAATAATAAACAAATAATGATTTATTTAATTATTCCTAAGGGATTTAGTCAAAGAACAATAATTAATTAGTGATTAATTAATTATTCTTAGACAAAAATAAGATAAATAATTATTTATTTGTTTATTTTTCATGATTGGGTCAAATTTCACAAGGAATAATAATAAAACAATGGTTTAATTAATTATTCCTAGAAGAAAATCAAATAAATAGTGATTTATTTAATTATTCTTCATGGGTTTAACTATAAATTACTTAATAAAGGTGTTTTATTAGGTAATTTCTCACAGTGAAAGCAATCTTACTATGGTAAAATTGGCTTTACATGGTGTACTTCAATCCATCTAGTAAATTAGGCTAGATGATCAATTTTTTGGTGATAACATTATCACTTGCACACATAGCACTTTGATCTTCACCTCTTTATATATTTAACCCTTATCCAATACCACCGGTGAAAACTACATTGGTGTCGTTGGTAATCTTTGATGGGATCAAATTTGTTGTCACGCTCATTACGATGGGCCAATACCATGGTAAGGACCCCTGGTATTTAGAATACCATGGTGCAAAAACTATACACTACTTTTCTTTACTAAACTCGTGTGCATACGCTACTTGGCTTAACAGAATCCGCGTATAGTTCTTGAACTTCCAACTTTATCATTCCTTTGAACTAATTTCTCTGAACTACCATGCATTTTATCATACTTATAAAATACGTCCTGTTTATACCTTTAACAAGTAGATTTTCATCGAGAAACAACTTATCAAGTAGGATTCCATTCATCAAATAGGTTTTCATCAAGGACAACTCATGAGGTAGGTTGTCATCAAGGACAACACCTAATTCATAATGCCAAAAATCTCCCCGTATCAAACTTTTGATTCTGATTTGTAAACCTTTGGCCCATCATTCTGGTATTCTGTTCCATCATTTTGTCACCTCTGAACTAGTCTATGGATTCATCTAGTTACGATATACTTGTTTGGTTACAAATGAGTTTCCATCAAGGACAACACATGCATCATAATGCCAACACCGAATTGTATTGGAAAGTGTCTCACTATGATAGGCCACTTGATTCCCATGTTGTGTGAGGACTACACCAATAACATAGTCTAAGACGTTTGTCTTGATTTCAAATAGTTTTTGCAGGTCTAGAAGTGTGAGTACCGGTGGGGAGCAGAGTCGGTGCTTCAACTCAGTGAATGCCTTCTATTAGGACTCGGACCATGAAAAAATTGTTTTTTCCCCGCCCTTAGTAATCTGACTCAAAGGACAAGTGATATGGTAGAATCCTAATATGAACCTCTGATAAAAAATTTCAAGGCCCAAAAAGATGCGAAGCTCCATTAGAGTGGTCGGGGCTTGCTAATCCCAAATGACTTGGATTTTAATCGGATCCACATGCACACCATTAGCATCTTGATGTAACCCAAATATTGGACCTGGCTCATGCCAAAAGTGAATTTCACCAACTTGGCACATAGTTTGTGTTGTCGAAGGGTTTGAAGAACCTACCAAATGTGTTGCAAGTGTTCTTCCCAACTCTTGTTGAAGATGAAGATGTCGTCCAGATAAACAACCACGAATGAGTTAGTGAAGGGCCACAAGATGTCATCCATTAGCCTCATAAAAGTAGCAGGGGCATTTGTCAACCCGAAGGGCATAACCAACCATTCAAAAAGGCCTTCCTTGGATTTGAAGGTGGTCTTCCATACATTTGTGGGCTCTATTGGAACTTGGTGATAGCCAGACTTCAAATCGATCTTACTGAAATAATTGGCCCCCTTGAGTTGGTCCAGAAGGTCATCAATCCATGGGATTAGATACCTGTTCCTGACAGTGATTTTGTTTAGTACTCGATAATGATTGCAGAGCCTCAAGGTCCCATCCTTCTTTTGTACAAGTACAATTGGGCTCCCACAAGGCGAGGAACTTGGTCAGATGTGCCCTTTTTGCAGCAACTCCTGGATTTTCCACTTGATCTCTTCATTTTCCATAATGGAGTGGTGATATATCAGCCCGTTGGGTAGAGGTGCTCAATGAGTCAGATCGATTGAATACTTGACCTGATAGTGTAAGGGTACCCATGTGGGTGAGGAGAAGATGTCCTTGTATTCTTCCACGATTGTATCCACCTACTTCTGTTGCATGGAGGAACCCTTCTTGGGGGCCATGGATGTGGCTACGATCTTCCCCTTACTTTGAGAGCGAATTAGAAAGAAAACAAATTTCCCAGTCTTGGAGATGATCTTACTGCATTGCTTAGCAGAGATCAAAGAGATGGCAATAGGTGGAGCTACCTCTAGTATCCTGTATAACTTACTACCCAAAGAAATAATAATAGAGCGAGGTATAGACTCATATACAACATGTCATTTCCACAAGTATGGTTTCCCTAATAATACATCACAAACTTCAAGAGGAGAAACATCACACAGTACCTCATCCGTGAAGGGTTTGATGTTGTAGGGAAGACGACACTGTCGGCTAACACGAAGATCTCTTCCATGGTGAAGCCACCTGATGGTGTACGGTTGCGGATGTGTTGTAGTTAGTAGGCACAACCTCTTCATGACCTCTGTTGAAATGAAGTTATTTGGCTCCCTCTGTCGACAATGAACTACAGGAGAGAACCCTTCACCCACATCTGTGAGTGGAATAGGCGTTCCCCCTCCTCTAGATATTTAGGCTCAATCTTCTGGATCTTGGTGGTGGCCACAGTGGCAATGGGCTCCACGTCCATGATATACCTCCCTTTGTCATTCCCCTTCTTGGGTTCTGACTTAGAGTTGGAACATGAGTCTGAATCGGAAGCCTTCAGCTCGACCACCAATGACTGCTTTGCCCAACACTCACTTGTGTTGTGAGTGGATCTCTTATGGAACTCACACCACTTTCTCATGCCCTTCTTTGTCTTCATGGTGTTGTACTTTTCTTGCGGCTTTGGCGGGTTATCCTAGGTCTCCCCACCTTGGCTTTGCCCTTTTCTATACAGTTTGGGGGTGTCTTTCCCTTGCTTCAGATTTGTAGATCCAAAGTATCGCTTTTTTTTGTTTAAAATTCTACTCAATCTTTACACCGTATCGTTACACAGTGTCGAGCGAGGAGATGTCTAGGAACTACATCTCATCCTGGATGTACCTATGTAGGCAGTTGCGGTACTTGAGTACCAAATGTTTCTCAGAATCTTTGATACCCAACTTCATGTGAAGGGTATGAAAAACATTGGTAAACTACATCATGTCTGGGTCCCTTCTCTGTCGCAGCATGGTGGAATTTATGTCTTTATCCTCATAGCTCCATCCAGGGTAGTACTGCTCCTTTATGGCATCCCGGAATAAATTCCAAGTGGGTGCGTCCGAAAATAGTGAGGGTGTACTTTCATCCTTCTTCTCACAGTAGGTTTACCATTAGTCCTTGATGTGGGGGGCGACTTTGAGAAGTGCAAAAGTAATCTTTTCTTGGTTGGAAAAATAATTAACAGAAAAATATCCTTCTAACATATTTAACCATTTATCTACAGTGTCCGCATCTATCTGACCCTCAAAAATGGGGATGTAAAAGTTAACTTGTACCTTGAAGGGTGTGGCGCTTCCATAGTAGCGGTTGGAAGGGGATGCATCGCCCTTGGGTAGCCACTGAAGGATCTGGGAAAATTTGTCCATCATTGCATTCCTCTATCACTTGAGGCCTTCTTCGAGAAAAAATTTCAAAGGATCTCCTGCCCCCTCATCTTTCTTCTCTTCTTCCATGGGAGGTTGTCGGGATTTGCGAAGTTGGTCATGCAAAAGTTTGACCAGTTCGAGCCATAAATCCTTATATCCCGACATTGTTGGGGACATGCAAAGAAAAACAGAGAAAGAGCAGACCGCTCTAATACCATTGATCCGAACTTAAATAGAAATACAACAAATTACATATATAACCATAAATACAGAGATGCAGCAGAAATAACACTTCATTTCATTAATATCAAATACTGAAATATGCTTACAAACATAATGGAAATAAGGCTAGCTCGGGCGATAGTAGCTTATCTCTGAGAAAATATGTTGTGGCTACATGTCACTTAACTATCTTATTATTGAGAAACAATGGAAAACCCTAAACATAAAGAAACCTAACCCTAGGAGATGAAGTGCCAAAAATTATGGGCCCCATATGGGTAAATTGGTACATCAACTTCTCAGGGTCGTAACTTTGGCATATGATCTCAGTTTGGCACACACAATACCTCGTTAGAAAGATCTATCCAAGGAATACAACTTTCGAGTGGTTATCATTCATTACAAAGTCATGTTGGCCTCAATTTTCCAAAAAAAAAAAAACAAAACAAAACAAAACAAAACAAAACAAAAAACAAAAAAACAAAAAACAAAAACAAAAAACAAAAAAAAAATGTCGCTTAGGGCCTCAAAACGGCTCCGGAAGTTTAGGACCTGAAAAACTGCCAAAAATAGTAAATTGTGCTACAATTAAGGAAACTGAAAAACTGAAAGAGACAGTGGTGGGGGTCCAAATGGAATAGGCAAGTGGCCACCAACATCCACCTAGATCAGTGCCCCCCCCCACAAGGAAGCAATGGTCCCCATTGCGTTGAGTGCCTCCATGAGATGGGGAAACTTTCGCTGAACTTGGTCCCTAGTGAGCCACTTGCCTTGGTGTAGGAGTTGTCCAGCTTTTGACAACCCAATATTGTTGAATCTTCTATTGGCAAGTGTTATTGACCTATGTGTCCATAATCCAATCAGTTGTGGCCTATTCCATGTAGTCTGGGTTTAGCTCTGTTGGTGTGACTTGCTCTGCAATGTCTGATGTGCCCAGTAATGGTGGGAAGTATGGTCGAAGGGGGTCCACATTGAACACTGGGTGCGAGCCAAGGAATGGGGGAATGTTGAGCTCAAAAAAATTATCTCCCACAACCTTGGTAATGGTGTAAGGACCATATCGGAGTGGTTTGGATGGGCTCGTGTAAGGCGTTCTTTCTGCAAATGCAACCAAACTTTGTCACCCACCTGAAACTTGTGTGAACCTGCTGGCGGATGTGTTGGACGCGTTCAATAAAACGGGTTGCTTTATCAACTTCAAACAATACATGTTTGGATTTTGTCTGTGTAGTTGCATGAGGCATGCCAACATCAATCAGACACAATGGTTGAAATCCTAGACCCACTTGAAAGGGACTACAACTAGTCGAGCTATGGAGAGTTGTATTCTAACTGTGTTGCACATAGGGAAGACTCTCATCCCAGGTTTGTGGATGTTTGGAGTTGTACATGCAAAGTATGTGCACGATCATCCTATTGACGGCCTCCATCTGGCCATCAGTCTGAGGATGGAAGGCAGGCGACTTGGTTAACTTGGTGTTCAATAGTGTCTAGGGGCTTGACCAGAATGTACTGAGGAACCTCCTATCCCAGTCTGGTATAATGGTATGTGGGATCCCAAAATGTATCCATACTTGTTCAAAGAAGAGTCATGCTTGTACCTTTGCTGCATACTTACTCTGAGAAATGAAAATATGATGTGGACATTGGAAGACTTCAACTCCAAGATAGTAGTGAAGTAATCCCAAATCTGTCATCTTAAACCTGCATGTAACTCCTTTTTCACGTGGGCAATATGATCATCATTATTTCCAGTAATGATCAAATCATCTACATACATAACAAGAATCACCAGATATTTTCCCTGTTGTCGCACATACAAAGTATCATCAGATTCACTTCGTTGAAAACCAACTTTCCTAAGGTATTCATCCATTTTTGCATACCAAGCTCGAGGAGCTTGTTTTAACCCATATAAAGCCTTGATCAATTTGCAGACTTTATGTTCTTGCCCTTCAATTTCAAAACCTGGTGGTTGTGTCATATACACTTCTTCCTGTAAATCCCCGTTGAGAAAAGCACTTTTCACATCCATTTGATGAACTTTCCATCCTTTTTGAGCGGCCAATGCAAGTGTTAATCGGATGGTGTTCCATTTAGCTGTAGGAGCAAAATTTTCCTCATAATCAATGCCTTCCTACTGCGCAAAACCTTTAGCGACAAGTCTTGCTTTATACTTTTCAAGTTCGCCCTTTTGGTTGTACTTAATTTTGTAAACCCATTTTCATCCTATGGTTTTAACATTTTGAGGACAATAAACAAGTTTCCAAGTGTTGTTATCAATTATTGCTTGATATTCTTCAATCATAGCCTGTTGCCATTCTTTATGTTTTACTACTTCGTTTTATGTGGAAGGTTCAGTAAAATCATGTGCTATCAGTGCAAAATTGCCTTCACTTCTATGTGACTTCCTTCTTCCTGTTTTATTCTTCTCATCAGGCCTTACATATTTCAAAAGTTGAACTGGCCATTGTGGTAATTGATGCTCACTTGTTTGAGATTCCGAAAAGTCACCATCATTGTAAAGAGGATTAATGTAAACTGATGTTCGTCGATCAGATGAAGATTCTGGAGAATCACTATTAGAAGAACTGTTGCTGCTTGAAGATGTGGATGAACTGCTAGAAGATCCTAATGGTGTTGTTGAAGTAGATGGACTGGAGGAATCATCTTCAGATGAAGGAAAATCAAGTTCATACCAATTTGGTGAATTTGGTTGACTTTGCATATTTCCTTTTCTTTGACTGCCTTTTATTTCTAACTTTTGAAGAAGACTTTCAATTTCTTCAACACTCTTACTCTTTGTTTCTTCAAAAATTACATCCTTGCTTACAATAATTTTCCATTGGTCAAAATACAGTACCCTTTCTTCTCATCAGAATAGCCAATCATTGTGCATTTCAAACTTCTTGAGTCAAGCTTAGTTCGTTTTTCTTTCGGAACTAAGGCATAACATACTGATCCAAAAACTCTAAGATGTTTAACTTGAGGTTTGAAACCAAACCAAGCTTCATAAGGTGTGATTCTGTCTAAATAAGCAGATGGAGATATGTTTCTTAAGTAGACAGCTGTATGAATTGCATCTGCCCAATATGTTGGACTTAACCTTTTAAAAGTTAACATAGATCTCGCCATTCCTAACAAGGTGCAATCCATTTTTTCTACTACCCCATTTTGTTGTGGAGTGTAGACATTTGTAAGATGTCTTCTTATGCCATTATCATTTCAATAAGTTTTGAATTCATTTGAAGTGAATTCTCCCCCATTATTTGTCCTGAGAGTACCTATCTTTTCTTTGACTTCATTTTCAACAAGTTGGCGAAAAATTTTAAACTTTTCAAATGCTTCTGACTTTTGCTTTAAGAAATAAACCCAAGTCATTCTACTGAAATCATCAATGAATAGTAAGAAATATTTGCAACCACCAAATGAAGTTTGTAGTGGTCCAAAAACATCACTATGAACTAGTTGTAGCAGCCTGTTTGCACGCCATGAACTTGTTGGAAAACTTTCTCGACTTTGTTTTCCATAAATGAAAGCTTCACATTTTTCATTTTCCTTTTTGAAAGTTGGAAGTCCCTTAACCATCCCTTGTTTCTGCAATTGAGAAAGACTCTCAAAATTTAAATGTCCATATCTTACATGCCATAATCTTATAGGTGAAATTCCTGTAGTCATTGCCCCTGCAAAATCAGAATGCCTTGGAATAATTGTCCCTTTCATCCTTAATGATTTTCCATCTTCATAACCAGTCATCACATTTTTCAAGCT
This sequence comes from Pinus tabuliformis, assembly GCA_031772625.1. Classification (NCBI taxonomy): domain Eukaryota; kingdom Viridiplantae; phylum Streptophyta; class Pinopsida; order Pinales; family Pinaceae; genus Pinus; species Pinus tabuliformis. The sequence goes on along the minus strand of CM062818.1, from coordinate 2,066,775,366 downwards.
CTGTTTGATTGAATTAATCTTAGCTAGGCCATCTTCTATAATTACCTGATGTCCTGCTCGTCGAATCATGACTAAAGATAACAAATTTTTTTTAAAGGTTGGTACATACCATACATTTGAAATCATTTTTTCTCCAATGCCAGGGAGAAAAACTTTAACTACTCCTTTTCCATAAGGAGTATGTTTTGTATCATCTGCAAGAAAAATGGAATTAAGTTGGCAATCTTGAAAATTCCAAAAAAAATCACGTCGAAAAGTCATGTGTTGAGTTGCCCCTGAATCCAAGATCCAAGCATCTTCATAATCACTTCTAAGATGGGATGAAAGTTGTAATACTGGCGAAGAAGTAAAAACATATTCTAAGTCATTATCATCTTGATCATTTGCAAATTTTGTTGAGTGCTGATGAAACTTGGGAATTTTATTAAGAGAGGTTCGACAATCTTCAGCATAATGTCCAACTTTGTTACATCTTCGACACACAATTTGACTTAAGTCTCTTCCTCTTCCTGAAGATTGTCCTCTGCCTCTGCTTTGACTTCTATTTTGAGGTTTTCCTCTACCTTGATTATTATTTCCTCTTCCTTGAAAATAGCCTCTTCCTTGATTGTTTCCTCTACCTTGAAAATTACTCCTGCCTGAACTGTTGCCATTGTTAAAGTTGTTTCCTCTGCTTTGGCTTCGACCTCAACTTTGTACATTATGTGCTGCTTGATTCTGATTGAAATTCCCTCTACCTCTGCTTCGAGAACTATCAATTGATGATTTACTAGTGCTGGCCTCTGTGAAAAAGACATCTTCACCAACTTTCTTTTTCTTCCCAAAGGTTTTATCATGTTGGGTCAACATTTCGCAGAGCTCATCAAACTTTAGTTTCTCTAACTTACCAGTTAATTATAGAGTCTCCAAAAAATGTGTGTAGGAAGAAGGAAGTCCAGCAATTAAAATTGTGACCATAAAACTATCATCTACTGCTGGAAAACCAACATTAATGATTTCCTGCCTAATATTCTTAAGTCTTGAGATATATTCAAGAACATCACCTCCTTCAGTCAATTTTTGTTGCAACAATTTTAATTGTAGATCAACTTTCTTTGATTCAGGTTGAGTATCGAAGAATTCTTTAAAAGTTCTCAAAGCAGACCATGCATCTGTAGCATTTTCTATATGGACATACATTTCATCATTGACAGAAGATTTAATGAGAGCTAATGCTTTGGCATTCTTAACTTCCCATTTTTCTAGTGCGGTTGCATCTGTGAGTTTAGTTGGCTTAATATCACCATCACATATACCCTACCATAGTTCATTATAAATGAGAGTGCTTTCGATGAGGCGTTGCCACGTTTTATAAGATTTTGTACCTTCAAGTTTGTCGGAATCATAAAACAAATTAATCAACTTTGACATTGTAGTGTTGAAGCTTCGTGCCAAGAATCAGACTCAGAAAAAAACATCAAGATGGGCAACACAACACGTAACACACTACACAAAAAACGATCTATCGGGGCTTGGCCTTGAACCTCGTATAGTCGTTGAAACATGAGAAAAATGACTAAGATTTGCACTTGGATCTAGTCAATTTTCAAATATTTACAAGGTAACTTTCAAAATTTTACTTTTACAATGATGCTCTTGCAAAACCTGGTAAAAAAATATTACCCCCCCTCAAAGTAAAATTACTTTGAGTTACAATGTCACACTTATCTCTCCATATATATAAAAAAATTACAAATAAAATCACCTTATTACTCCAAAAAATTTACTAAATGTAATATCCCCAATATTTATAAATAAACATTACACCTACTCACACCTTATTTCTCCAAGAATATTACATATTATAAACCAAAAACAACTTTATCTCTCCATTAAAACTTTATGAAAGTCCTTAAAACCTGCATTAAAAAATGAATGAGTTGCATGTGTGATACTGGCAGCGTGGAGTCTGATTTCTTGTTGTTGAAAAAATGATTTCTATTGTTGCATTCATCAACTATAATTCTCTGCTTTGTACCAAAACACCAGATTTGACAAATCTACTGATAGCTTGGCGGATTCTGCTAGATCTACACTTCGTGGTCTATTACATAATTCTTTGGTTTTTTATAATGACGATGGCTGAAAATTCATCAAAGGTTACAACAAAATAGAAGAAATTTAAGATCCAGGAACTGCGTGATGAATTTTCTAAGAGGGATTCGAACCCCAGCGCTCCCAATCCTTCGTCGACTAAATGCCTGGGAAGTTCTTCAAATCTGCAGGCTGTTCAAAACAAAATCCACACAAACCTATATATACGATTTATTCTTTGTCCCTCAAAGTGCTTTTCACATATTTGCAGGAAAACAGGCCATTATATATCATCCTGACCGATGTTGGGAGGTTCAACTGAGACCAGTTTGGCTGAAAGGTTCAGAGGGTTACTTAGATTCGGCCATGGGGATTCGGAAGGTGGGGATTTGATGGATGAAACGAAGAACAATTATGCGTCTGGTGATCGATGCTCTGCGAGAAGGGTTATCAGTCGTAAGTGCAAAACAGAGGAGGTGGAGCCTGGCAAATTCGTTCAGAAATGCGAGAAGACAGAGCAGCTCTTGAGGGATTGTGTCGGCAGGCCCACGGAATTGGTAGAATCCAAAACTGAATACACAGAAAATGATAGCTCCCACCACCAATTCTACTACTAACTTCAAACCCATGATCGCCCACTAAAGCACTCCATTTTAATGCATTTTTAAAGACCAAAGCAAAAAAAAAAACTCATGTGGTACGTTTTGGCATTTCCTTGGGCAAAATAGCGTGGAGATGATGAAACGTGAATAGCAGTGAAAGAAATGTTATAATAATAATACACAAATTGATTTGCAAATTAAAAATCTAAAACACACACACACACACACACACAAAACACAAAACTGGACAATTTCATACCAATCATTTGCTGATCAATTCAATGGAGTTTTCCAAAAACTTGTAGAGCTGGAATCTCCTCCTCACATCCACTGTAGCATTACTGGAGCTCTGATACCACAATAATGCCAGAAGTGTCCTCAAACACGTAATTTTATTAATCAGAAAAAACAATTACATCTGGAATTTTGCAAGAGTTTACACCCGAACAACCAAACACTTTTGCAATGAGATATTTATAAGCTCAATGTCCTAACTACCTCTAATTATGGATCACTTATGAAATAACAAGTGGCCTCTTACAATAAAAGCTATTCAAACAACTTATTAACAATTCTCCTAAAATAGAGCCTAAGATACGACACATTTGTAGAGTCATATCTTTTACAACAATATACTAATTCTAAATGTCTCCATTAAATAATTAAATATTCTAGATTAATAATTATTAATTTAATATCTTAAATTAATCATTGCTTTATTCTTACTTAAAAACCTATGATAATATTTATTTTTGGATCATCTAACAATACTCTTCTTGCAGGCCGCCAATATAGCCATCTTATAAAATTTGTCCACAACCTCAAATACACAGTCATTACCATGCTTGGAAGAAGGGGTGGCTAAACATATAGTCCATGGATATGGATTCCCGCGGTTGGCTCAGAGTAGGCAGAGGAGTGTACAGGCCTTGCTTCTTGATGGTTGGCTTGGTGATGGCGTAGGTAGTGCAGGATCAGATATATTTCCCACATCCAGTCGAAGTTTGGGCCAATAAAAGTACTTTTGTAATATAGCCATAATTTTCTCCATAGCAAAGTGTCTTACGACCCAACTGTAGTGCGTCTCCCAAATCATCTTGACACAGTCGCTTGAAGGAACACGAAGGTCGCCTAGGTAGCATAATAATGTGTCTTAAAGGTGGAAATCAGGAACTTGATTTCCACCTACTAGCATCTAGTATGTGGAGGTGAATTATTGATCATTTTTGTATAGTTGCAACCATCCAGAGGTTTCGTGGCCACAAGAGTCGAGAACAGTAATCAGTGTTGCAATTGGGGGTCGGTTGAGGCAGTTTACAACATTATTTGTGGTGCCCTTTTTGTATTTAATGTTCAAGTGAAATTGTTGCAGATATGTAGACCACTTATAATGGTGATCATTTTTCAACTTCCCTTGTGTTTGTATAAACTTTCTTTTTTTGTAAAAGAACAATCGGGCTCCAACAAGGTGAGGAACTTGGTTAAAGGTGCCCTTTTTGTAGAAACTCTTGGATTTGGTGCTTGATCTCTTCATTTTCTAGAATGGAGCAGCAATATATCGACCCGTTGGGTACAGGTGCTATGGGAGTCAAAACGATCGAATGCTTGACCTAACGGTGCAAGGGTACCCCTGTGGGTGAGGAGAAAATGTCCTTGTATTCTTCCACGACTGTATCCACTTGCTTTTGTTGCGTGGAGGAACCCTTCCCAGGGGCCATGGATGTGGCTAAAATCTTCCCATAACTTTGAGGGTGAATCAAAAAGAAAACAAATTTCTCAATCTGGAATATGATCTTACTGCATTTCTTAGCAGAGATCAAAAAGATGGTGGTAGGAGGGGCTACCTCCAATATCCTTTATAACTTACTACCCAAAGAAATAATAACAGATCGGGGTCTAGACTCATATACAGAATGTCACTTCCATAAGTATGGTTTTCCTAATAATACATCACAAACTTCAAGATGAGCAACATGACATAGTACCTCATTTGTGAAGAGCTTGATGTTGTAGGGAATACGTCATTGTTGGCTTATGCGAATATCTCGTCCTTGGTGAAGCCACCCAATGGTGTATGGTTGCGAATGTGTTATAGTCGGTAGGCCCACCTGCTTCATGACCTCTGTTGAAATGAGGTTCTTTTAGCTCTCGTTGTCGATAATGAACTGCAGCGGAGAACCCTTCACCCACATCTGTGAGTGGAATATGCATTACCCATCCTCTAGATCTTCAGGCTCAATCTTCTAAATCTTGGTGGTGGCCACAATGGCACTAGGCTCTACGTCAATGATCTGATTCCCTTTATCATTCCCCTTTTAGGGTTCTAACTCAGAGTTGGAACATGCATCTGAATCAGAAGCCTTCAGCTCGGCCAATAGTGATGCTTGGCCCGACACTCACTTGTGTTGTGAGTGGAGCTCTTATGGAACTCACGCCACTTTATCGTGTCCTTCTTTGTCTTCATGGTGTTTTTCTTTGCTTACAGCTTCACCGGGTTATCCTGGGTCACCCCGCCTTGGATTTTCCCTTTGATCTGCGGTTTGGGGGCACCTTTCCCTTGCTTCAGATTCACAGATCCAAAGTCTCACTTTTTTTGTTTAAACTTCTGCTCAATCTTGACAGCGTATCAGTACGTCATGCCGAGCAAGAGGATGTCTAGGAAATCCATGTCATCCTGGATGTACCTGTGTAGGAAGTTACGGTACTTGAGTACAAAATGTTTCTCAGAATCCTTGATACCCAACTTTGTGCGAAGGGTATGAAAAACATTGGTAAACTCTGGCACGACTTGGTCCCTTCCCTACTGAAGCATGGTCACTTTATCTATTTATCCTCATAGCTCCCAACAAGGTAGTACTGCTCCTTGATGGTGTCCCGGAATGACTTCCAAGTGGGTGCAACTGAAAATAGTGAGGGTGTACTTTCGTCCTTCTTCTCACAATAGGTTTCCCATCGGTCCTTGACATGGGGGGTGTCTTTAAGAAGTCAAAAAGTAATCTTTTCCTGGCTAGAAAAATCATCAACAAAAATATATCCTTCAAGCATATTTAACCATTTATCTACAGTATCTGCATCTATCTGACCCTCAAATATGGGGATGCCAAAGTTAACTTGTAATTTAAAGGGTGTGGCACATCTAGAGTAGCTTCTGGAAGGGGATGTGTTGCCCTTGGGTAGTTGCTAAAGGATCTGGGCAAAGTTGTCCATCATCACGTTCCTCTGTCACTCAAGGGATTCTTAGAGCAATATTTTGAAAGTATCTCCTGCCCCCTCGTCTTTCTTCTCTTCCACCATGGGTGGTTGTAGGGATTTTCGAGGCTGGTCTTGCAAAGTTTGACGAGTTCGACCCCTAACTCCTTATATCCTGACCTCGTTGGGGACATGCAAAGAAAAACAGAGAAAGAGAAGACAACTTTGATGCCACTAATCCGAAATTAAATAGGAACGCAAAAAATTACAGATATAACCATAAATACAAAGATGTAGTAGAAATAACACTTCATTTCATTCATATCAAATACTGAAATATGCTTACAAATAGAATGGAAATAAGACTAGCTCAGGCGATGGTAGCTTATCTCTGAGAAAACATGTGGTGTGTAAATGCCTCTTAAATGTCTTACAATGAGGCTCAGAGGCCTATTTATTATTGATAAACAATGGAAAACCCTAAACATCCAAAAACCTAACCCTAGGATATGAAGCGTCAAAAACTATGGGCCCCGTTTGGGTAAATTGGTACATCAACTTCTCGGGATCGTAACCTTGGCATATAATCTTCGTTTGACACACACAATACCTCATTAGAAATATCTTTCTGAGGACTACAACTTTCGAGTGGTTGATATAGATTAAAGAGCCATGTTGGCCCCAATTTCCTCAAAAACAAAAAACAAACAAAAACGTCACTTAGGGCCTCAAAACAACTCTAAAAGTTTAGGACCCGAAAAACTGCCAAAAATAGTAAATTGTGCTACAATTAAGGAAACTGAAAGAGAGAGTGGTAGGGGTCCAAATGGAATAGGTGGGTGGACACCAACATCCACCTAGATCAGTCCTCCCCCCTCAGGAAGCAATGGTCCCCATTGCATTGAGTGCCTCCACGAGATGGGGAAACTTCTGCTGAACTTGGTCCTTAGTGAGCCACTTGCCTTGGTGCAGGAGTTGTCCAGCTTTTGACAACCTAATATAGTTGAACCTTTTTGTTGGCGAGTGTTCTTGACCTGTGTGTCCATAAGTGATTGGAATAGATTAGGGGCAAAATTTTGCTTAAAAATAAAATTGCTCAGAATCGCTCAAAAATTGAATGACCGCATCTGTCTCGGCCATATGATCCCAATGCAACTTGTTTCACTCAAAACAGAGCTCGTATGAGAAAGATAGAGACTTATGTTTGCTTTGTCAAACATGAAAAATTTTGGGTACATGGCTGACTGGTATGTTGACTAGGCATCTGTACAGCCCAGTCAGAAAAAAAGAATATTCCAAGAATTATTCCTTGGAATATTCCAAAAATATTCCTTTGAATATTCCTGAAATATTCTGACAGGTGGCTCAATCAGATTGTGACAAGTGTCGGCATGTTATTGGTCAAAGGCATTTGAGGTGGACCAATGAGAGGCTGACATGTGGCAAGCCTGGAGGCCACCACATGCCCTCTCAAAGGTCATGTAAAATTTTATTTGGCAGGCCAATGGATTTGAACCCTCGACTTCGCCCACACAAGCCCCACGCTTTACCACTATGTCACTACCATTTGACTTAACCATAAACATTTTCGTTAATATTTAAATGTTAATGTTGATGAGTTTGGAGATAAGGGGACTAGCCCCAATTCCATGGACGCCATACGACCCAGTGCTGAATGTGGAGGGTGATAGCTCCAATTTTGGAGGGGCTAACTAGAGTTTCTCCAGATTTGGTGGAGTTTTCCTAGGGAAAACTGAAGAGACCATAACTTTTGCAAAATTCGACCAATTTTGGCTCAGAAAGAGTCATTCCTAGATGATTTGGATGCTCTGAATACAATGGAACAGGTTGCAGAGGCAGAGAGGCACTTATGTACATTATTTTGCTACGTTGAAGTTTAAGGAAGCCTAGGGCCACCACGAGAGGAGGTCAAGCCTAGATCAGCTGAAGTCCAATTGTAGAGCTTGGATAGTCATTTTGGGGGGTTTTGGATCTTTTGAATCCAATGGAGTATGTTGCAAAGCCATTGGAGCACTGCAAGTGCATGTAGTCAGAGAATTGACCATTAATCCAAAGAGGGCCTAGCCATTGAAGCAGGTCCAAGGATATGTAGCCCATGAGGGGTGAACTCCTTTATCAAATTTGTGTTATGTGTTGTTGTGTTTTACTTCTCTGCAATTTACTTGTTGTATGTGTTTTAAACAACTAATTAACCTCATAAATTGCTCATAAAAGACACTCAACACTTGACACATAATTCCTCACATTCAGGTTGATTTAAGACAATCCTAAACACATTTTTTTTTAATACTGATGAGGGAGCTTGCATAGCATTAACAAGTTTTCCCAACATTCAGATCAAGTTGGTATCAGAGAAGGTTAGCTCATTTTAACCCTGAGATGGCCTGCCAAGTTTAGCTAGAAAATTAGCTATTAGTTTTGTATTTGTGCAAGGAGAATTTAACTGTGTGCAAGTTTATGTCTATAAGCTAAAGATGGGAGATGGTCTGAGATGCTTCTTTATTGAGAAAATTTTTGAAGCTTTGTGAAGATTTATTATGCATTACAAGTGTGATGGCAGCTTCAACAAGTGGTGTTTCTAATTCATCTTCCTTATCAAGACTCTTTGATTTGGAGATGTTGCAAGAGCTTATCATCATGAGAGATATGGTCCAAGAGATGAATGAAGATAGGAAGGAGAACACTATACTTCAAGAGGAGTTAATGTCCCTGAAGGAGGAGAAGCAAGAACTTCTTGAAAAGATGCATGAGATGGATATTCAACTCCTTGATGCCAACCCTAGTCAAGTATGTGCATGAAAATGAGATATGCAATTCAATTTTATCTTCAATTTCCTCTCAAAATGAATGTTTTCATGCTTTTGAAAGACACACTAGAGGAATAGGGTCCAAATTATTGACGACGATGGGTTATGAAGGTAAAGGGTTAGGCAAACATGCACAAGGCATAGTTAAGCCAATTGTTGTTGAGGAAAGGCGTAGGTATTTGGGTCTTGGTTATGGACAACATGATGGAGAATGCTCCAAAGCCAAGGAGGAACATGAAGGTGTTCCAAGAAGGAATTTTATTACATGTTCATTCCCTCAAGCTTGTGAAGTTTGTGTTCATATAGAATGCAAAAGTTTTATACCCACTTTACAAGAAGATGCTCATAAGCATGCAACTAGTGGAAATGGCAAACAAGAGGATGTTGAAAGCTCTAAGGTCATTGAAACCATTCTTGGTATTCCAAAGAGAGACACTACCTTATCAAATTCACCTCTTCAAGAAGGCGACAAAGGTGAATGTGCAAGGTATAAATCTGTCTTTAATCAAGTTTCTTTTGATTATGATAAACATGGTAAATCTTCACATAAGATTTGGAGAAAATTTACATGTTCCTTTTATGGTTTGAATAACCATATTGTTTCGAGGTGTTGGAAGAGGATAGCCATACACAGGAAACTTTCAAAACAAAAGAGACAGAAAGCCAAAGGTCCATTGGATAATGGAAACCATGTTGAAAAGAAGATGCAATTATTTTTCACTCATTGCCATAAGCAAGGTCATCTTGTAGACAAGTGTTGGACTTTGCATCCAACAAGTCATCCACGACATTTGAAGAAGGTGGAGAGAGATTTTGGCAAGAATGGAAAAGAGGATTCCATAATTGATGTGGGTCAGGATGATACACATGATGAAGTGCAACTGAAAGAAGCGCCATTGAAATGGTTTGGAAAGAGATGGTTAGATTTCTTAACCAATTAAGGCCTTGCATTTCTTTTTATAATTGATGCAAATATTGCCTTATTGATGCATTTCCTTGTTATTTGGATGCATTTATTTTCTCTTGAAAGTATGTTGCATATTGCATGAAGCAAGATGTTCGAAAAGTGTAGTTATGTTGACTCACTTAGATGCAGCAAAGATGGAAATTTTCAACTACAAATTTGCATGCATGTTGCATTCTTGAACTTGCATGTTTATGTCAGGATGTTGACTCACTTTATTGCAACAAATTTGGCCATTTCAGCTCTTTAAGTACTCGTACATACCAATGGGATTCTTGTACTTTTGATTGTACTTGTGAGAGAGTTGAGAATTGTTATACATGCATGAGAGTTTGTGTGTGTGAACAGTGGAATTTTTAATAGTTTCATTATGCTTGAACATGCATGAGTGATTGACTTGTGTTGGTTGATTGCTTTGTTAACATGTATGTTGTCAACTTGAGAATGTTGATCATTTGCACATGCATGAGTTTCGGCTTGTGTGGTTGATTGATTGTTACATGTATGTTATATCGACTTGGAAGAGTTGATTTTGTCTCCGAAGATGAAAGGGAGATGTGACAAATTGTTTCATGAGAATATGGAATTCTTGTTGTAAATCGTCAAGTTGTTGTACATGCTTTTGCTTGACTTGAAAGTCAGTTGTTTGAAGAAGCATGTTTTTTCGACTTGTGTTTAGTCGATAGTTTATACACCAATATGTAAGAGTACATGGCAATGTTCACATGAAGTGACATTTGTTGCTTTGAATAAGCAAAAGGAAGAGGTCGTCAAGTTATATTCTTGCATGAGCATTTTTCAAGGTTAATGGTGTTTCTTCTGAAAAGATGTCGTAGGATTTTGGAAGGTCCACGCTTGAGAAAGAGGCTCATGATTAACCTTCATTCTCAAATCATGACATGAGTAGCATGTTAATACTAGAGGATGATGGAATCAAGAAGCGAAAGTGAAAAAAAATGCCAAAAAAAATTTGCAGCCATTGTAGACCATTTGATGTGTTGACACTAAGAAGCGAAAGAGATGGCAAATGAATTCTTCCAGATGTGGAATTTGGAACCATGGAGGTAAAAGAATGGTTATTTCTTTTCTTATTATTATTGATATTGGAACTCATTGTTGTAGTCCACTCATATGGGCTTAACTTGGAAAAGTGGCTTCCATGGAGAAGCTTGCATCGAATGCATGTGTTGCAAAGGAGGAACATGATTCTCAATGGGAAGGCCATCAGTCAACTTTACAAGCAACGAGGGATCGCTTTGGTATAGCAGGGTGTTTAATCAACAAGCAACCAGCAAGCATTGGATTAGGTCAGCAGCAAAAGGAGAACATTGCTTGAAGGGCCAAGCCATTTGCAAGGCAAGGCATCTCAGTGAACCCAAGTGGTTGTCATGGATATTTTTCCAAGTAGAAGCAATTGATAAACTTGGGAAGGAGAAGAGTATTCAGCTCTCATCAGATAACCAGCTTTTGTGGGTCCAAAATCCTGTTAGTGGGAAGGAGTGATCGGAATCTAGATTAGGGGCAAAAATTTGCTCAAAAATCAAAGTGCTCAGAATCGCTCAAAAACTAAATGACCGCATCTGTCTCAGTGATATGATCCCAACACAACTTGTTTCACTCAAAACGGATCTTGTATGGGAAAGATAGAGACTTCCGTCTACTTTGTCAAACAGGCAAAATTTTGGTACAAGTGATCAGGTGATCAGTATTTAGCTCAAAAATCAAAGTGCTCAGAATCGCTCAAAACATGAACGACCACATTTGTCTCGGCGAAATGATCCCAATGCAACTTGTTTCACTCAAAATAGAGGTCGTATGAGGAAGATATTGTGTTATGTTCGCTTTACTAAACAAAACAAAAAATTGCAAAAAAAGGTACAGTCACTGCACAGTCAGTAGTCTGTACTACTAGCGTGGCAGGTGACTGGGCAGGTCAAAGTTGGTCAATGGCCAATAAGGTTTCTCCAAGTGGTTCGTTGTGGTTCGTCTGGTAGTGTGGTGAGTTTGCTTCATTTTATTGGTCGAAGGATGGACCAATGAAGAGGGGACAAGTGGCAAACCCGGAGGTCGCCACGTGTCCCTCTCCAAAGGTCAAACTATCAGCACGTAGTGGAAAAATTATGGGCAAGTCATGTTAGCAAATTAATTTAGGGGCAGAGGAGCTCAGAAATCAATTGCAGCAAAGTAGGCAAGGTCAACTTCAGTTGCAGAAAGGTAAATCTTTAGGTTGCGGCAAGGATATCGCAACCACACGAGGACTTAATTAAATGCATGAAATAACTCACGGCAAAACAGAGTAAAACAAAGGAGGGTTGCGGAAATTTACTTGTGAAGGATTAAAACCATAATGAAACTGACCACACTTTATATTATATGTCAAAACATAAAGAAATTACATTTGCGTGATAAACGGAAGCTGCAGCTCCAAGTGAAAATACAAAAAGACTTACTGCAATTTACGCATTACTGGGTTGCGGAGTAAACTTCTATAAAACTTCATAAAACTGGTTTTCACGTGCCCACCAATATTTCCTCCACGATTTTCTCCTCACTACCTCTCAGACTCTCACTCTCTAACTTGCCCAACATGCCCAACATTACAAATGACTTTTACTTGCATATTTATCTTAACATACAAATTTCACATTAATTACATGACAGAGAAAATATTTAATACGCAACATGGGCGATTTTACATAGTAAATGATTTTCTAAACTTGCAAGTGTTGTGGAGTGTGGGCAACAATCGCGGAGTGAATGTTTGCCCATATCTATCTAATAAACTTCATTAAATGCTTTAACCTCTGTGATTTGTTGCAGAATGGTCCGCTTTGAACTTCTATTCTGACTTCTATCATTCTCCCTGCAAACAAAATCGCAACCATGTGGTGGTTGACTGGGCAAACATGATGGTTGTCAATGTGTTTAAGGCGGTGGTTGGGATTATTATTTCCAACACTCCCTCTTAATCGCAACTGTCACCATTGACAATTCCCAAACTGTCTCTGAGGTAAACAAAACTTTCACGTGCCAATGGCTTTGTGAAAATATTAGCAAGTTGTTCTTGTGACCTGCAGTGCTACAACCCAATTTCATCATTGTTAATCAACTATCTAATAAAATGATATTTAGCATCAATATGCTTGGTCCTCTTGTGAAAAAACGAATTCTTTGGCAATGCAATTGCGGATGTGTTATCACAGAAAATAGTTGTCACTCCCTCTTGGTCGTGACGAAGATCCCTCAACATCCTTCTCATCCAAACTGCCTGACACACTGTTGTTGTTGCGATGACATATTCAGCTTCTGTTGTTGACAATGAAACTATCCGCTGCTTCTTGGAATCCCATGAAACGGCTCCAGAACCCAAATGAAAAACATAACCCGACGTGCTCTTTCTATCATCGACACTTCCTGCCCAATCACTGTCGATGTAACCAACCAACCTAAAATCATCTGTTGTGGTGTACAAAACGCCATATTGTTTTGTCCCATTGACATACCTTAGAATTATTTTCGCTGCTTGCCAATGTGTTTCCTTGGGTGTCTCCATGAACCTCAACACCAAACTCACTGCATACATTATATCCGGCCTAGTGGCGGTCAAATACATCAAGTTGCCTATCATGATTTTGTATAATGTCGGATTGACATTGTTGTTGCAATCTTCTTTGCTCAACTTCAACCCCATGACAGTTGGAGTTGGTGCAGGCTTGCTGTTCTACATTTTAAACCTCTCCAAAATGTCTGCTACATACTTTGCTTGAGAGATAAAAATGTCATTTTCTGTTTTCTTTACTTCTATGCCCAAAAAATACCTTAACAACCCCAAGTCAGTCATTTCAAATTCATTCTTCATGACTTGTTTGAAATCAATGATGAGAAATCATCACTGCCCGTAAAAATCAATTCAACTACATATAAGACAATAATGAGAATCTTACCATCATTCTCTTTGATGTGGAGAGTAGGCTCACTGTCACATTTTTCGAAACCATTGTCCAACAAGTAGGCATCTATCATGTTGTACCATGCACGCGGTGCTTACTTCAGCCCATAAATATCTTTCCTCAACTGATACACTTTGTCTTCTTGGCCTTCTACCTCATAACCAGGCGGTTGCGCAACATACACTTCCTCTTTCAGCACTCCATTCAAGAACGCTGACTTTACATCCATTTGATACACTTTCCATTTATGTTGCACGGAAATCGCCACAACTATACGCATCGTCTCCATCCTCGCGACTGGTGCAAACGTTTCCTCATAATCTCTTCCATGTTGTTGCTTGTATCCTTTGACAACTAGCCTTGCTTTGTGCCTTTCAATCTTCCCATTGACATTGCTCTTGGTCTTATAGACCCACTTCACTCCAATGACTTCTTTTCCTTGTGGAAGGTTCACTAACTCCCATGTGTCATTCCTTTCTATTGCTTCCATTTCTTCCTCCATTGTTGCAACCCATTTTTCATCTTTCACTGCATCTTCAAAATGTATTGGGTCATCTACATGATGAAACAAAGCAAATAATGAATTCAGACCAGCGTTGCTTTCAACTTCATCTTGCTCATATATTTCATTCAAATTTCTAAATTTTGGTCTTCTTATGCTTGTTGAAGATGGGCTTGACATGTCACTTGGTGTTGCGCTTTGTGGCGTTCTTGGAGAAGCACTTGCTTGACTGCGCGAAACTGTCCTATTATTTGTTGATGGTGTTCCTTGTTGCCTGCTTTTTTGCACTTGAATAGGAGTAGAAGGAGTCATTGTTGAGGAATTACTTGTTGTTGTTAATTCCTCTTTGTCCTCATGTGGTATACATGCTTTCACATTGACTGTCTTCTCTAAACTTCCATCCCATGCTTCCTCTTCTATGAACTGCACATCTTTGTTGATTATGACCTTCTTGGTTGATGGATTGTAGAGCTTGTATGCCTTGGATTCATCACTATATCCAACAAATATACATTTCTCCCCCTTGTTGTCCAACTTCTTCCTCAACTCATCTGGGACATGTGCATATGCCACACAACCAAAGACTCTCATGTGAGTGACACTATGCTTTCTTCCACTCCATGCCTCTTCAGGAACTATGTTCTGGATGCTTTTGGTTGGACATCTATTCAAGATATATGTTGCACAAGCGACAACTTCAGCCCAATAATCATTTGGAAAATGCTTTGCCTTCAACATACTCCTTGCCATCTCCATAATGGTCCTATTCTTCCTTTCTGCCACACCATTTTGCTGAGGTGTATATCTTGTTGTAAATTGCTTGTGAATTCCATGTTCCCTACAAAAACGAAGGAAATCATTTGAGATGTATTCTCCACCTCTGTCAGTCTTGAGGACTTTGATGTAGTTTCCACTTTGCTTCTCAACAAGAGATTTGTACTGACGAAAGCGCTCAAACACTTCACTTTTCTATTTTAGGAGATAGACCCATGTCTTCCTTATGTAGTCATCTATGAAGGTCAACACATAGTGGATGCCACTAATTGATGGTGTCTGCATTGGTCCACATAAATCTAAGTGGACAATCTCCAAAGGTGCCTTTGCCCTTACTAACTTTCCTACTGGAAATGTCTCTCTATGTTGCTTGCCCAAGATACATCCTTCACATAGGTTGTCCGGTTTTTCTATGAGTGGCAAACCCTTCAACATGCCTTTTCTATGCAACAAATTCAAACCTCCAAAGTTGAGATGTCCAAATCTCAAATGCCATAGCCAATTTTCATCTTTGACCTCTGCTTGATAGTTCACTTGTGTGAAAGTTGCACCTTTTCTTCCATTCTCTTGTGAGTTCATTGATAGTTGTGATTGTGCACCTTCTTGCTTAAAATCTGATCTTAATTTTAGGGGAAACATTATATTTTTTTTCATCTGAACCTTTGCAATCAGCTGTCTACTTGGAGGCCTGTCCAAAATTGTGCACTCAACTTTTTTGAAAAATACATTGTAGCCCTTTTGCATGAGTTTTCCAATGCTTACGAGGTTATGCTTCAGACCGGGGACAAAGTAAACATCTGAGATGTACTTCTTCTCCCCTTTCTTTGTTAGGATATTAATTCTTTATTTCCCCATGACAGAGACTTTGCTATCAGTCCCTAATGTCACTTCAGATTTCACACTTTCATCTAGATTGGAAAACATTTCTATGTTCCCTAACATGTGGTTGCTACACCCTGAATCTAGATACCATATATCACTTTGTTTTTCTTGTGCTACATTACAAGCTAAAAACATGCTATCATGGTTCTGATTTTCTTTTGTGAAATTTACACTTGGTTTGTTACTAATGTCATATTGCTTCTTTCTACATTCATTTGCATAATGACCATACTTCTTACAGTAATGACATTGGACTTGAGATTTATCATACCTCTGACCTTGTGCTTGATTTTGGCTTGGGCCTTGACTTGGATTTTGATTGTTGCCCCTTCCACTTGAGCTTGAAGGGTTGCTTCTTCCACCTCTGTGTGGGCTTCTTCCTCTTCCTCTAGTATATGATCTTCCTCTGCCTCGACCTTGACCAAATGATACTTGTGTCTTGAAGGCATGCTCCAATGAGGAGCTTGCTGCTCTATTCAGTGTATGTTCATGAGAAACCAGTGATGCATTAAGCTCATCCACTGAGAACTATGAGAGATCCTTTGTCTCTTCTATGGCCACAACAATGGCCTCAAACCTTGCTGGAAAACTTCTCAAAACTTTCTCAACTATTCTTCTTTCCTCAAGTGTCTCACCATGAGACCTGATTTGAGTAACCAGCCGACTTACATGTGTAAAAAACAAGTCTATATTATCAGACTCTTTCATACAAAGTGTTTCAAAATCTCTTCTCAACATTTGCAGTTTTGTTGTCTTGACTTTTGCCATGCCTTGGTAGGCTGTCTGGAGGGTGTCCCATGCTTGCTTGGACTTCGTTGCTACTGCAACCCTTGGGAAAATACTTTCATGAACTGCTTGGAAAATATAGAATAGGGCTTTTGAATCCTTCTTCTTGTTGTCCCTCAACAGATCTCTTTCTTCTTGAGATAAGGCATTGTATGATGTTGCATCTGTTGGTTCTTGAAAACCATTCTCCACCAAATCCCAAATGTCTTGAGACGAAAATAGGACCTTCATTGTAATAGCCCAATAATCATAATTTTTTCCATTAAACTGAGGTATCTGAGGATTAGTCAAGCTTGTGCTTGATGTTGCCATTTCTGAGTGTAAAAAAAACTTTCTACCTGCTGGTAAATTCACTCCAAAAGAGAAAACAATCTGCCCTCAAAACAATTTTTAATTGCTAGTAAAAACACTTGTTTCACTAACAATATTTAACCCGCTCTAATACCATGTTAGCAAATAAATTTAGGGGGTAGAGGAGCTCAGAAATCAGTTGTGGCAAAGTAGGCAAGGTCAACTTCAGTTGCAGAAAGGTAAATATTTAGGTTGCGGCAAGGATATTGCAACCACACAGGGACTTAATTAAATGCAGGAAATAACTCACGGCAAAACAGAGTAAAACAAAGGAGGGTTGCGGAAATTTACTTGTGAAGGATTAAAGCCATAACGCAACTGACCACACTTTATATTATATGTCAAAACATAAAGAAATTACATTCACGCGATACATGGAGGCTACAGCTCCAAGTGAAAATACAAAAAGAATTATTGCAATTTACGCATTACTGGGTTGCGGAGTAAACTTCTATTAAACTTCGTAAAATTGGTTTTCACGTGCCCACCAATATTTCCTCCATGATTTTCTCCTCACTACCTCTCAGACTCTCGCTCTCTAACTTGCCCAACATGGCCAACATTTCAAATGACTTTTACTTGCATATTTCTCTTCACATACAAATTTCACATTAATTACATGACAGAGAAAATATTTAATACGCAACATGGGCGATTTTACATAGTAAATGATTTTCTAAACTTGCAAGTCTTGTGGAACGTGGGCAACAGTCGCAGAGTGAATGTTTGCCCATATCTATTTAATAAACTTCATTAAATGCTTTAACCTTTGTGATGTGTTGCGGAATGGTCCGCTCTAAACTTGTGTTCTAACTTCTGTCATTCTACCTGCAAACAAAATCGCAACCGTGTAGTGGTTGATTGGGCAAACATGGTCATTGTCAGTGTGTTTAAGGTGGTGGTTGGGATTATTATTTCCAACAGGTCAACGGAGTCGAACCCATGACCTCGCCCTCATAAACTTCGTGCCTTACCGTTCTACCACTGTGTTGGTTCTTAACATTCAATGGTCACATATCGTATTTAAATTGTAACAGTTTGCAGTTGAGGGGAGGAGAGAGCCAGCCCCCTCCCATGTGAACACTACCTTGAAGACCGGTGGCTAACGGTTAACCAAAAACCGTGCCATTAGAAGCACTTAATGCGCTAATCAAGTTTAACCAGTGATTAATCTCCACTTATCCATTAATTAATGTGAGTTTAGTTTGGTGACATGTTTGGTAGAGCCCCTAAAATCGGCGCTAACTCCAGATTTAGCAGATTTAACTAGAGTTCCACCAGTTTTAGTGGAGTATTACTAGGAGAAACTATTTTTGCCATAACTTTTGCAATTTTCCACCAAATTGGGATCAGGAAAAGGAATTCCTAGATTATTTTGATGTTCTTAGCACATTGAATCAGGTTTTAGGAGCAGTAGAGCATTGTAAAAAACACTTTTTGCCATTTTGAGCTAATACAAAGACCCAAGCCATGGAATCTGGACCAAGGAGATGTAACCCTTGAGGGGTGATCTCCTTCATCAAAACAGTGTTAAGTGTTCATTTTGATGGTTTTTTGTACATTTGTTTGTTGTTGTTCGGCATTTTACTTTCATGGTATTTTGCATATGAATTTGACATAAAACTTGACAAAATTTACACGTTCATTCACAAACACCATAAAGGAACCTATGCACATGAAGCAAATGATAAGAAATTGTTTTTGATTCTAAAGTTGAAATTAGCACAACAAAACTAACATTCAAAAACAGGTCAAGTTGGTATCAGTGCAAAGGTTATTTTCTTGATTTCTTGAGTTTTGTGCAAGTAGAGTTTTAATGGTTGCAAATTTGTGATGCTTACAAGGTTAAAGTTACAGAGAGGAGAAGGGAAACTATTGGTTGCAAATCCTGAGGTAATGCCCAGAAGAAGGAGAGCCACAAGGCCACAATATCCACCCAAAGTTCCAATCCCAGTTGCACTTGAAGCACCTCAAGTTTTACCTTCAATTGAGATTGAGGAGGTACAAGTAGTACCAGAAGGTGAGCTTGAATCCTTTCATAAGAGGAAGCATTCAAGAAAGATTTCTATGACTTAACTGACATGGTTAGAGTCCTCTATGAAGAGAGGAATACTAGAATGGCTGGAGAGAGTTCTAAACCCCCACATGAGGAAGGAAGCTCAGAAGATAAAAAAAGATGAAAAGAAGGATTCAAAGGGTAATGGAGGAAAGCCTCCTCCATCTCCACCATATTCATCTTCATCATCCTCATCATCTCAAACATCATCATCTTCCACTTCCACCACAAAAATTGTTCATACTCATTCAAAAAACCCAAAGGAAAAAACTCCCTTACTCAAATTGGACATTAAGTTTGAAATTCCCATGTACAATGGTGAGGTCAATGCAGAAAAGTTAGACAATTGGATTTGACAATTGGAGGTTTATTGCAAAATGCAGAACCTTCAAGAAAATGACATAAAAATCCAGTTGGCTTCACTGACGCTAGAAGGAGTAGCACTAGTTTGGTGGGAAGCAAAGACTCAAGAGGAAATGTGAATTCATGATAAGATATCCATTTCTTGGGTTGAATTTGTTTCTTCAATTAAAAGGAAGTTTTATCCTTTAGCTTATATGCAAAAATCCATTATGAGTTGAAAAAAAATTAGGCAACTCAAGGGCCAAACAACTCAATACTATACCGAGGAGTTTAGGAAAAGGGCTTTGTTGTTAGGAGTAAACTTGAATTCCCAAGATACACTCTTGAAATATATTGGGGATTTACATTCCTACTTAAAACATACTATCCTTATGTTCAATCCAAGCAATTTAGATGAGGTATGTGTGCAAGCCATGCACCTTGAAGCAAGAGGAAAGAACATTTAGGAAGAGGGTAGTAAGAAGAAGCCATTCAAGGGTAAGGAGAAAGAGAAGGGTGGAAAATGGAAAGGAAAGAAGAATGCAAGTGTGAAGAAAGAAGGGGAGAAAACTATATGCCAACATTGTTCCAAAGCAGGGCATGATGAAACCCATTGTTGGAAATTACATCCTGAACTAAGGCCTAAGAAACCAAACAATAAGGGAAAACAAAAGATGACAGCTACCACACAACATGATCTTGGATCCGATTTTGGTGATGAGACCAAGATTTCATCGATGTTCACAAAAGGAAAAGAAGTTATTGAAAGCACTAGTTCCTCACGTAGCCACAACAACACTCCAAATGAAGAATCAAGGATAGAGTTGTTCCATGTAAGGGTAATTTCAAATCATACAAAGATTGATGCATTATTTGATAGTGGGTCACAATCGAACTTAATTTCAGAAGACTTGGTCAAAAATATTAACCTTGAAACTGTACCTCATCATAAGCCATATCCCTTGGGTTGGATAGTCAATAATGCAAATTTATAGGTTACAAGGAAATGCTTATTCAGGTTTGCCATTACTGAAAAATTCATTGATGAAGTTGAGTTAGATGTAGTTCCACTTGACATCTCAGGAATCATTTTGGGAAGTCCATATTTGTATGATAGGAAAGAGGTATTTTATCGCCATGAGAACAAATATCTATTGCTCAAGGATGGAGTGGAGTATATTGTGAGAGCCCATCACAAAAAGTTAAACATTTCTTTGGTTAATACAGGGAGTAGTAAATGCAAGTAAAAATGAAAAGACTAGTAAATACAAGTAAAAATTTTGTACTTCTCATGATCAAGAAGAATAAAGATATTGATTATTAATATTTTTAAGGTTGTGATGATAAGTTAAAATCTTATTTGTTTGATGTGGTAAGCAAGCATGGCAAGATGTTTCAGGAACCAAAGGGGTTACCTCCCAAGAGGGGAATTCAGCATGAGATACAGCTACAGTAGGATGTTCCACTTCCAAACATTGGCATGTATCGCATGTCGATCATGGAGAGCATGGAATTCAAGAATTTTTGAACAAAGGTATCATATGCCCATCTACTTCGCCATGTGGTTCACCCATTGTCTTGGTGCCAAAGAAGGACGGGACTTGGCGCATGTGTGTGGATTTCTGTGCACTAAATAAAATAACGGTAAAGAATCGTTATCCACTCCCAAGAATTGATGATTTGCTTGATCAATTGAGGTATGCAAATTATTTCACTAAGTTAGACTTATGAAGTAGTTATCATCAAGTTAGAATAGCTGAAGAGGACATTTGGAAAATCACATTTAAAACTAAACAAGGATTGTTTGAGTGGCTTGTTATGCCTTTCGGTCTTACAAATGCTCCAGCTACTTTCATGAGAGTTATGAATGATGTATTGAGACCATTTCTAGATGACTTTGTCATTGTTTACTTAGATGATATTCTCATATTCAACAAATCCATAGATGAACATGTCATGCATGTGAACAAAGTACTTGATGTCTTGAGAAAAGAACAATTGTTTTTAAAGATGTCAAAGTGTGAATTTGGCAAGACTTATTTAGTGTATTTGGGACACATTGTTGGAGGAGGTGAGATGAAGATAGACCCCTCTAAGGTTGAGTTCATTGTGAATTGGCCCAAGCCCAATACAGTTACAGAGGTAAGAATCTTTCTAGGGGCAGCACAATATTGGAGGAAATTTATTGCTAATTTTTCTTCCATTGCAGCTCCACTACATGCATTGACTAGTGTCAAGAAAGTCTTCCATTAGGGAGATGTACAACAAAAAGCATTTTATGCTTTAAAACAAAAGATCAATTCAGCACCAGTATTAGCTCTTCTGGATCTTAGACAACCATTTGAGATTCAAATGGATGCTAGTGATTACGCCATGGGAGAAATTCTTATGCAGCATGGTAAGCCCATTTCATTTCATTCTGAAATTTTTAATGGTGTTGTGACTAACTATCCCACTTATGACAAAGAACTTTATGCATTGGTACAAAGTGTTAAAAAATGGAAACACTACTTGATGGGGAAGGAAACCATTATCCATACCAACCATCAACCATTGCAGTACTTATAGTCACAGTCAAAGTTGCAATAGTCATGACACTTCATGTGGATGGGTTTTCTACAACAGTTTCATTTGGTTATCAAGTACAAAAAGGGAATCTACAATAAGGTAGATGATATGCTTTCTAGGCCTATTGTAAATTCATCTATTATACTCAAGCACAATTTTGTTTTACATGAAAGTTAAATTGAGCAATATGCATATGATAATGACTTTCAAGATGTGTATGCAAGCTTGAGGCAAGGAAACCAAATTAAAGAGTTAGAGTACCATATACATAACAGTTTGTTGTATCACTTGGGAAAGTTATGTATGAGGAAGATATTTCATTTTGTCCGCTTTTCCAAAGAGAAGAATTTTTGCAAAAAAAAGGTACAGTCACTACACAGTCAACAGTCCATATTGCTGACGTGGTAGGTCAATAGGCAGGTCAAAGTTGGATAATGTCTAGTAAGGTTTCACCAAGTTGCGCATTGTGGTTGTTCTGGAAGTATGGTGAGTTAGCTTCATTTTATTGGTCGGAGGATGGACCAATTAATATGGGACAAGTGGAAAGCCCAAAGGCTGCCACGTGTCCCTCCCCAAAGGTCAAACTATCAAAGCGCAGTGGCAAAATTATGGGCAGGTTGGTAGAGTCGAACCTGCGACCTCACCCGCATAAACTCTGTGCCTTACTATTCTACCACCGTGTTGGTTCTTAACATTCAATGGTCACATATTTTATTTAAATTGTAACAGTTTGTGGTTGGGGGGAGGAGAGAGCCAGCCCGTGGGCCAACTCCCTCCCATGTGAACACTACCTTTGAAGACCGACGGCTAATGGTTAACCAAAAATCGTACCATTAAACGCGCTTAATGCACTAATCAAGTTTAACCCGTAATTAATCTCTGCTTATCCGTTAATTAATGTGAGTTTAGTTTGGTGGCATGTTTGGCAGAGACCCTAAAATTGGCGCAAACTCCAGATTACCCAGTATAAATTTACCCATTTTTCGGGTTGGGATAAACTATTTACGAAAAAGGTACACCTTGGCTGGCATGGTCAAGAGGTTCTCTTAAGTATTGTTTTCTACCTTTTCGGGCTTGAGAGACAACTGTACGAAAAGGGACCTTTTGGAGTTTTCTTTTCCGTGTCTTTTTCAAACTCTCTAAACATGAAAAAGATACCAACTTTCACCTTTGTCAGACTCATTAAAAGATTAAACAACATTGAATTCATCACCATGACGGACGTTAGCTTTTCCTTCCTAGGTCTCATTAATCTTACTAGGTCGAATTCATCTGAAGGATGGACTTACACTACAAGCATATGTTATCCCCTTCAAGCTTGTGATAAAAAATAATTGGGGTACCTGCTAGAAATGGTGGGGGAAAATGGGAAATTTTTACAAGTTGTGTCGGCAGATAGTCACTCTTGAACATGACACTTTCTACTTCATGTCGAGTTGGGATATCCTCACTTCATCATTGACCTTCCTGGGTTTGGGTTGTCCACTTTTTGCCTTTCCATCTGATATTTTCCATGTCATCATGACCTCCGATCCTATGGATCCAAAAGCTGCCAAACTTTGGATTCGTGTCGTCGATGTGTTCAAGAGTTAATCCTTCTGCAGTTTACACTCATTCCTGATTCTCTGTATCATCCATAACCATTGCATCCCTTTGTCTCGCGTCAATGATGTGGGATACATCATGGACCTCCTTCGACAAGGTCACTTCCTGTTGACTTTCGATCATTATCCGGGAAGTTGGTCGAGAGACTCCCTTCCAGTACCTTAGAGCTTGCATGCCCTAATGGCAAGTTCTTCACACTCGACGATAAGTTCACATCATTGGCTTTCGATTAAGTGATTTCATGGGTATTCAACTTCAGCTCATTATTCGGGAATTTGGCTGAGAGACTCCCTTCCAGTACCTTAGAGCTTGCATTCCCTAATGGCAAGTTCTTCACACTCGATGACAAGTTCTCATCATTGGATTTCGATCGAGTGATTTCATGGGTGTTTGACCTCTGTTCCTTATTCACACTCTGTGAATTATGCTGCTGGTACCTTGAGATCCATTGCCATTATTGGTGGTTTCTCTCGCACTTGTTAACGATTCACATCATTGATTGGTAATCAAGCGACTTTCTATCATGTTCGACTTCAACACATCCATTCACATGTTAGAATTTTTACTTTGATCGGGTCATGTTGGAACGCAAGACCCTGGGCTAAGATTACAAAAGTCTAGGTTGCGAGGCGATGTGACATGATCATGCTTATATACATTATATACATGTCTCTTTCAGATGGATGGTTGTGACCATGCCATGAATTTGTTATATGTGATCCTTCTCATTATTGGACGGTTGTGACCATACCTTGGGTTCGATATGATTCTTCTTACTGGATGGTTGTGCCCATACCTTGGATCCATTTACATGATCTTTGTTAGGTCCCTATAGTACTAGTGTAACCCCTTATTGTTATTAGTACAACCCCCTTATTATATTGTTGTTCCCATGTAGTCCCCATATTGTTATTATTGTGCCCCATAGAAGCCCACTATTGTTATTATTGTGCCCTTACATTATTATTGTTATTTCGGCTCTAATTATATTATGACCCCTTAGACTCCTATATATATAAAGGAGGTCTTGTCATTTGTATCATCGAAGAATTGTTCATTTGTCTAATGTAAAGGAGGTTGCCCCCTCAAAGAGGCTTATTTCTAAGGCGTTCATATATCTTTTCTATCTTTTTGTGAGTTCGTTTCATAACATTTGGTATTAGAGCTTTGGATTCTAGGGTTTCACTGCTCCTAGACAGGTCATCGTGGAATTTTCGCTATAACGCTTTTGTTATGAAGTTTCAAACGCTAAAAAAATAACCCATTGGAGAAGAGAAAGGTCTGAACCTCGGGTCCGAATTTTAGAGCTTGTCTCGCTATATTTTCAGAGATATGATCTAAGGAAGTTAGGGTTTTTGGAAGCTCCAGAATTTCAACTAAAACAGGTCATCGTGGGCTTTTTGCTATAACTCTTTCACTACGAAGTTTCAGAAGCTAAAAAAAAAAACCATTTAAGAAGAAATCGATCTGAACCTCTGCTCCAAATTTTAGATCTTGTCTCGCTATAGTTGCAGAGATAATCTGAGGAAGTTAGGGTTTTTGCAGACCCCTGAATTACATTCCAAATAGGTCACCTTGGGAAAATCATCATAGCCGTCTCTCTGAGAATCAGATTGAAATTTCATAAGAAGTTACAAAAAGAGAAC
The DNA here is from genome assembly GCA_031772625.1 of Pinus tabuliformis. NCBI lineage: Eukaryota > Viridiplantae > Streptophyta > Pinopsida > Pinales > Pinaceae > Pinus > Pinus tabuliformis. Next base: position 2,066,750,248 of record CM062818.1, on the reverse strand, counting down.
AGACTGTAATTTCTTGTGTATATTTTTCTGAACCAAAGGTCAAAACAATGAGACGTGGCACGTCATACAAGTTCGCTCTACTGAAACATTATATAATCAGGTCATCTTAGGCGATTGGGCATAACTCTTTCTTAGAGAATCAAATTCTGATCATACTTGTGGGGTTAGAAAGAGGACTCAGAGGGCTATTGCAGAAGACAATTTCAAAACTTTGAGATTTGAAAGTACAGAGTTACAGTCATTTCAAGATCGAGCTCCTGAAATCAAGAAAAGGCAATATGAGGAAGTTTGATGGAAAGGATCTAGTAAATTGGATACTACAGATGGAGCAATATTTTGATCTACATGGTGTACGACTGTTACAAAAGGTACGTATTGCATCTTCATATTTAGAACCAAGTCAATTTTTATGGTATAAAGGGCTTTGTTCTCGTAAACTACTTGTTACGTGGTCAATTTTCATGGAGGAGATGATAGCACATTATGAGGATACAAAGAGAAACACCTTCTTTAGCCAATTGATAAATCTCAAACAAAAGTTTTCAATGACAGAGCACATTGAGGACTTTCAAAAATTGAATATAAGGGTAAATTATATTCCAGAGAAGCAAAGGATTGATGTCTTCATAGGTACTTTAAAGGATAACATTCAACATGAGGTTCTTCTTTGGGAACCTGATTCATTGAGAAGGCATTCAGGGGGGCAAGAAAAATTGAAAGTGAAATTATGGAAACAAGGAATCCCGCCACTCACGACTATAATTATGGAAGTGTTTCTTCTCCTAGCCTTCCATAACCTAAAAGGTTTACACCACAACAATTGGAAGAAAAAAGAGAAAAAGGGCTTTGTTACAATTGTGATAGCAAATGCACTAAAGGTCATAAGTGTGCTGAGAAGAAATTATTTTACATAGAGTATGAAGAGGAGGAAGAAAAGGATCAAGAAACATCAAAAGAAGAAGATATACGCTAGGACCCAACCCCAGAGAAAGAATAAATGAATCTGACCATATCTTCTAAAGCATTGGCAAGAATTACGACTCCTCAAACTCTCAAGATAGAAGGACATATCAAGAAGAAAAAGGTTCAAGAAGTGAAAGATCACATCAAGAAAGAAGAAATGAATCCGACCATATATTGTAATGCATTGGATGGAATTACCACTCCTCAAACTATCAATATAGAAGGACATATGTTTAGTCAATTTAGTGTTGTCTAAATTGCTAGTATTAATTGTCAACCCGGGGCTCGTAAGCTGATGAAGTGAAGGTGTACTATATGTACTTAAGTAACCTCTTAGAGTTTTCTTATCGTTGGGGGTGTTGTTGTGGTTGATTATGTTCCTAAGATGGAATGATGATTTATAAACAAGTGAGTGATGGTGTGTGTGTAGTGTGAATCCTAAATGGGTGAGAGTGTGTGATTAGTGATTTTTAACTACTTGCTTGGAAGGAAATGCTTGAAAGAAATAAATGACTTGAAAGATCTTGAAATAACTTTGAAAGCAAATAACCACTTCCAATGGCACTAGACACCATTCATGCAGCTGCAAATAAAAGAAAAGAAAGTCACTTTTAAAACCAAAGATAAAGATTATCTCTCTCTAACTCGCTGCTTCAAACACATGTACTGTGTAAAGCACGGAAAGAAAGTAGCTTAAGTTGAATTAGAAAAGTGATTAAAAATGAGAAAATCTGCTTTAAAGACTAGTGATAACGTTTTGCTCTTTCTAACTCTCTACTTCAGCCATATGTACTATGCAAAGTATGATTAGAAAGTAGTGAAAGAATAGTCTAAAAAGCACTTAAAACCAAAAATCTACTTTAAAGACTAGTGATAACGTTTTGCTCTTTCTAACTCTCTACTTCAGCCATATGTACTATGCAAAGTATGATTAGAAAGTAGTGAAAGAATAGTCTAAAAAGCACTCAAAGCCAGCTGCAAGTTAGTGGTATTCTGATCTTAAAAGATAACAATTTATGATAGAAGATCATTCATGTGTTAGCAGCTCTTTGAGAAATAAGATTAAAAATCAGCTATAAAAACAAAGGCAGCAACTTGAATCTGTCAACTTCAAATACCATTAGTTTGTAAAGCAAACACACACACATAAAAACAAATCCCGGGCTAAAAGAAACCTGCAAAGAAGTAATATTGATCAGCTTGAAAGAAAAGAAATCAAATAAATGAAACTATACATACTTAAAGGAATGCTGAATGAGAAAATAAGTAAATACTGAACATAAAATACTTTACAGAGGCTAAGATGAACAGGGGCCCTCTATTCATTCAGCCACAAGAAAACTCAGAGATCTGGAAGCTTCAAAACAGCACTATGTCTATTCCTTCATTTGCAAAAGTGTACAAAACAGAGTGCTAGAATAGCACTAAAAAAACAGAGTTCACAACGCTCTTAAAATTAACACAAGTTCAGAAATTACAACTGATAAAAAAGTCCCTTGAGCGTACGCAGACGCAGCTATTTATAGGCATTTCTAGGATAGCCTAACATGTACAGCTACTAACTGAAAAACAACTAACTGTAATGCGTAATTATGGTTCCTGGACACATCATACGGCTGCGTGGATGAGCTGGTGCTTCTGTCGTCATGGGCAATGAATCCCATGTTGGATCATGTCCCCTACCATCTGCAAAACGTGGACAAGTCACCGTTTTAAGCTGACGTGACCTAGCAGCTCACAATCACCGTTAAACAGCCTTTAGTTGACCGTAACTTGACCATCTTTGACCAGGGGTAAAGATGACGTGGATGGCTGGAAAAATGGGACAGGAACCTCGAGCACGTTGATACCTAAGTGCCCATGTGGCTCATCTGGCAAACTGACACGTGGAACCTTGCGTTTAACAAAAAGGCTGCAGGATCATCAGATAGCTGCGGGATCATCAGATAGCTGCGGGATTCCTGCAAGTATGTCAAAATCTAAACAAACAGTCACCCATTAGCAAAACTTACTTGATCATGCCTAATGACACCTAATGTAATGATCTGGGTGGTTTTACAGTGAAAATGAGGCAAAAGTGAAGAAAAGCTGAGGAAAAACTGAGGGAAATGATAGACAAGTAGGTGTAAAGTAGAGACTCTACATACCCCCACTACGAGGGTATTGCATGTCCTCATGCAATGAAAACACAGCTCAATCCATCTGCTGGGATGCCTCTGCTAGGACATCCAACCTCCTCTTCTTCCTCTGTGTAGAGATATTGACTTTTGGTCTTTTGAACAAGCATCTGAATTTCAAATTGATTAGTGCTCTGTTTAGCCTTCTACATTTCTTCTTCAGTTCACTGCTTTTCTTTTTGCAGACGGCTAGGTGCAGCATGGTGTTATTATGAAGCATTTTGTCAATGTTTGCTTGTTCCTTCAATTTCTCATTTTCCTGCCTAATGTGGCGATTTAGCACTTCAAGTTCAAAGATCTCTTGTTTGAGTACATCTATTTGCTGCTCATGAGGTAGGATATTACTTGGACCAGCAGTGGTCTGCTCCAATGTTTCAAAATAATTGTATGCTTCTTGTTGCGTTGGATCAATCATTGGTGATTTTCTTGGACTGTGTGCATGCTCAATTTCTGTTTCAAACTCCTGCTGAAATGGATTGTCCTCCCTTGGAGGGGTAGCTTCATCATGCTGTGGACTACCTTCAAAATCTGATTTTATAGCACCTTTCTCAGGTGTGCTTAGATCAATGAAAAGTGTCCTTGTGGTTTTATCTTTATTCTGCAATCTGCTACTCCTTCTTACAGTGGCAACACTCTGTGTTTCTCTTTGTGCCTTTTTCCTTGGTTTTTGTACTTTTACTTTCTTGGAGAGGGCAATTTTCTCATGGAGTTTAGCTAACCTTTGTGCTAAGGGCTGGCTATCTCTCTCTTCATCACTAGAATGCTCTGGAGTCTGATAAGTTTCTTGAACTATGGATTTTCCCTTGTCTTGCTTTTGTTTCTTTTTATCTTCTCTTCTCTTTTTGGCAGCTTCTTTGGCAAGTTCAGAGAGGGTTTCTGAGATAATCTCTTGAGCACTGTCCACAGTAGGTTCAGGCTCAATCTCATGTTCAGGATGATGTACTTCTATTTCCTCTACAGTCTGTCCTTGGACAGTTCCCTCTAAGATATCAGTTTCAGGGGTATCCTCTTTTCTTTTTCTTCTACTTTTTCTAGGCACAGAGGTTTCTCCAGCTTCTTCAAAATGATTTCTCACAAGGAATCTCTCCCAGGTGTCTCGTTTGGCTTTTAATTGTTCCTCCACTAACAACTTGACAAGACTATGATGACCAAGATATGCTTCAATGTTTCGTGGATTCTTTTGAGCCATGGAACACATTTTTCTAAGGCTTTGGAATAGAAAGTAGGGAAGATTTATATCATGTTCTCCTTGAAATTGCAGCATAATTTTACCATGATAAACGTATAAAACCCCAAATCTCCCTTCACATGTGAAAAACTTTTGCACTAACAACAGTAAAATTTTCCATTCTTCTTTAACATGAGAGACAGGGATTCCTTTGGTGAAGATACTTGTGTCCATACCTGGGTTTTTAAAAATCTGCTTCCATTGTTGATCCTGGACTGCCCGGTTTTTGAACCACCGTTCTCCGGTTTGTGGAAGAGATGTAGCTTTTGCTATGCTCCCCTCACTGACTGCAAATGTTAAATCACCCACCTCCACTTGACTGTCTTTATCTTTGAATGACCTTGCAAAGGCTTTTGTTACTTCCTTGTGGTAGCCTTTAAACTTCTTGATGCACTGTAGCCAATTGGCTTTTTGCAATTCCTCCTCAACTTGAGGATATGCCTCCAAAAATTTCGAACCTTCTGGTTCAGCCCTTAAAAGTTTTCCCATTGACCCTACGGCTCTGTCTTAAAACACGATTTTGATGGTGGCTTTACACAGAAAATCCTCGGCTCTTGTTCAGAATTTTATGGAACAGAGGATGTATGGGTTCAGCAACAGCCTTAGACTCAGAGAATTTACGACTTGAACAGAGTTAAATGGTGGACAAACAGTGTGAACACAGTGAAATGGTGGCTTTACTGGCTATACGTATTCACTGTTTCTCAGAATGAGCAGAGAGGAAAAACAGAGTATGGTTTATGGAGGCAATCGTAGTGAGTGAAACGGAATGAGGGAGATGAGAGAATGGAACAGCGTGAAATGGAGTGTTATGAGCGTAGAGGGTTTCGAAATAATGAGTGAAACGGCTAGATTCTCAGATTTCGGTTGTAGGTTAACACATGGCTGTGGGATGAGGACTGAGAGAGTCGTAATACGGTAGGTTACGTCACTAGGGTACGAAAGCCTTAATGACAGAAGCAGCCGACGGTGATTTTCGAAATCGTGGTTATCATGAACTGATAGACGTGGAGGATTCGTGGATATGTGGTCGCATGGTAGAGAAAATGGGTAATCATTACAATTAGTGGCCAAAAAGACATAACCCAGAAAATTCTGCGTAATGAAATAACTATAGGTTTAAGATTTAAAACGTACCTCAGATCCGCGTTTGATTTGCTTTCTGATAATTTGCCACTAACCCTTTGTCAACTTTATTGCTATTACATGATTCTTTCCTACTTGTCATTGATGATTTTTGAACTGTAAATATTTCTCAGACAGACTGTGTTTCTCTGTGCAGGTGCAGAGGGCTGCAGAAAGGCTAAATGGCTGCAGAATTGCCAAATAGCTGCGGGAACTGCAATGGTGTCCTTCAGCTGCACAAAATAACTTTAGTTCCTGAAAAAAACTTTATTAATGAAATGAAATGGAATGAATGAATGGATGAATGGGTGGAAAACAGTGAGGTGAAGTGAGGATGGTGAGATGGAATGAGATAGTGAGATGGAATGGATGAAATGGCGAAATGAGATGAGAGAGAGAGATTTTTTTTTTTGGAAAACATGAGGTGTCAGGTGACCCTGATTTTCACCTTATGTTTTCTGCATGAGACTGCCAATCAGAGATTGGTTTTCAGGCTCATACATTTATTCTTTTCCTTTTTTTTTTTTTCTTTTTTTTTTTTTCATTGAAATTGAAAGAAACAGAGATTAGGCTGATGGTGGAGAAGAATTCTTCTCCACCAGCCTCATTTCAGAATCGCCTTGGAACAACTTAACAAACTCCTCTTTTGAGAGTGGCTTGTGGTAAATTTTCAACCGGTGGCCATTCACAATAAAGGGAGTTTGAAGTTCATCAATAGTCTTCACTCTAACTGCTCCATTATTAAAGACTTCATCAATCTCATATGGCCCAAGCCAATGAGTTTGAAATTTTCCTTTGAAGTCCTTAAATTTTGAATCAAACAAGAGTGCCCAATCACCCTTTTGAAACTTCTTTTCTTTGATATGTCGATCATGCCATTTGCTTCTTTGGTGCTGAACTAGATCGGTCCTTAGAATTGCATCTTGTCTCATTTCATCTAGTTCATTTAACTGGTCCATTCTGTGCTTCTGGGCTTCTGATAAGCTCATCCCCAATTGAACTGTTGTCTTGAAGGTCTTGATTTGGAACTCAATGGGAAACAGGACTTCCTTCCCATAAACAAGTTCATAGGGAGAAAGTCCTGTGGTGTTCCTCCATGTAGTTCTATAGGCCCATAAGGCTTCAGGAAGCCTTTCCGCCCAATCTCTTCTATGAAGATGAACAGTCTTTGTGATGATGCTTTCAAGAACTTTATTTGTAGATTCTACTTGACCATTCGCTTGCGGATGGTATGGAGTAGATGTTCTATGCTTGATCTTATACTCCTCCATCAGCTTCTCCATCATTCTTGATGTAAATTGGCTCCCCTGATCTGTTACAATTTCTCTTGGGACACCAAAACGAGTGAAAATATCCTTAAAAAGAAATTGAACAACTGAATTTTCAGTAGCAGAAGTCAATGCTATAGCTTCTACCCACTTAGTAACATAATCAGTACAAACCAATATATATCTGTTTTGCTTGGATGGCGGATTAATTGGTCCAACAAAATCTAGAGCCCATTTCTCGAAGGGTTCGATGCATACCTGTGGCTGTAGTGGCATTTCATTTGAAAGAGTTGGTCTCCCAACTCTCTGACAACTGTCACACCTTTTAACATATTGCTTTGCATCCTTAAAGAGAGAAGACCAATAATATCCTAATGAAAGGATTTTATAAGCAGTCCTCTTATCAGCAAAGTGTCCGCCACAAGGTTCGTCATGACATGCCTTAAGGATGTCAGGCATTTCATCCTCCCGTACACATCTTCTGATCATCAAATCTGGCCCTGTTCTGAACAATTCATTAGAAATCCAAGAATAATGTGAACTATCCTGAATGATTTTCCTTTTCTCATTAGGAAATTAATGTAAAGGTAACTTTCCAGTAACTAAATAATTAGCAATATCAGCATACCAAGGGGTTTTGGTAGTTACTGCAAACAAATACTCATCTGGAAATTTATCCTCTACAGGAGAGTCCTCATTAGTGTTTTGGATTCTAGACAAGAAATCAGCTACTGTGTTCTGTTTACCTGGTCGATCTAACACAGTTATGTTGAATTCTTGTAAAAGCAAAAGCCATCTTGTAACTCTACCATTAGTGACTGGTTTGTTCATGAGGTATCTAATGGCAGAGTGATCAGTGTGGACAAAGGTTTCATAGCCGGTTATATAGTGTCTGAACTTGTTTATCGCATGAACAACGGCTAGAAATTCCTTTTCAGTAACAGTGTAATTTAACTCAGTGGGAGTCAAATTCTTACTTGTGTAATAAATGGCATAAGGGATCAAATCCTTTTGTCCCAAAACAGCTCCTAAAGCTGTATCTGAAGCATCAGTAGAAATGTGAAAAGGGAGTTTCCAATTTGGACCCCTTAGAATGGGTGCTTCAGATATTCTAGTCTTTAAGGCTTCAAAGGCAGATTGACATTCAGGATCCCACTTACATTCACAATCTTTAGTAAGGAGTTTGAAAAGAGGGGATGCTATCTTAGTGAAGTTTTCAATAAATCTTCTATAATAACCAGTAAATCCAAGAAAACTTCTAACATCCCTTTGGCAATTAGGAATAGGTAACTTAGAGATGACTTCGACTTTAGATCTATCAACTTTGATTCCATCTCCTGAAATATGATGTCCTAAAACAATCCCTTCAGTAAACATCATAAAACACTTTTCATGACTTAAAGAAAGATTTGTTTCCTTGCATCTTACCAGTACTTTTTCCAGATTTGCCAAAGCTTCTTCAAATGTATTACCATAAACTGTGAAATCGTCCATGTATACCTCTACACAATCATGAATCAGATCTGAAAAGATTCCTAGTACAGCCCTTTGAAATGTAGCGGGTGCATTGCACAATCCAAAAGGGAGTACTCGGTAGGCAAAAGTTCCCCAAGGACAAGTAAATGTGGTTTTGTCTTGATCTTCAGGTGCTACCTGAATTTGATTGTAACCACTAAAACCATCCAAGAATGAGAAATACTTTTTACCTGCTAAAGTGTCTAGTACCTAATCAATAAAAGGTAAAGGGAAATGATCCTTTAAGGTTGCTTTGTTCAATTCTCGATAATCAATGCAAACTCTCCATTTACCATTCTTTTTGGGCACTATAACCAAGGGAGAAACCCATTGGCTATCTGAAATGGGGTAAATGAAGTTTACCTTGAGCAATTTCTGAAGTTCTTCTTTCACAATTTCCCTAAGATTTGGATTCATCCGTCTTTGTGGCTGCCTAATAGGTCTGCTATTTTCTTCAATATAAATGTGATGAATACAAGTCTTAGGGTCGATTCCTTTCATGTCAGTGTATTCCCATGCAAAGGCAGTGGAATGTTTTTGCAACAGTTTAGTTAATTCTTCTTGTTGTAGTCTTTCCAAGTTCTTGTTAATGTTTAATGTTTTTCCTGGAAAGATTTCAACTGTAGAACTACCAAACTCTTCCATTGAGAAGAGAGACATCTGTCTAGAGGAGAGATATTCAATGTCTGCATCTAACTGAAACTGTGAAGAGTCATATTCTAAAGGTATCTCAAAATTTTCTAATGTATTTAGAATTTGACTGTCCTCACTAATCTCAGAGATGGTTAGAACAGGTTGAAGGGTATCCTCATCATCAATCCACTCATCTTCTCCTATTTCTATTATTGCCTTTGCGGGAGGATACAAGTTGAATTTCTTGGTAGAATTACCATCTGATATGTACATGTCCCCAGACCTACAACTTATGAAAGCATCAGCTGTGGCCAGCCAAGGTCTTCCTAAAATAAGAGGATGTCCTCCTAGATTGTTCTTGGGAGTTAAAATCATAAAATCAACTGGATATTCCCAAGAATCTAGAGAGACAGGAATGTCTTCTAATACACCATCAGGTTTAATGATTGATCTATCTGCAAGTTGCAGCAAAGTAGGTGTAAAGAGAAGGTTAGGAAGCTTTAACTGATCCATGGTCTGTCTACTCATGATGTTGATAGCGGCTCCTAAGTCAATCAAGGTATTTGGGATTTCAACCCCATTAATATGAGTTTTGACAATAGGACTACCGGGATCCACATACTTTTGCATGGTAATCTTACCCATCATAATGTCTGCAATTTTTCCAACTAGATGTATCCTTTTGGTATCTCTGGTTCTTTTTATTGTTTTTTTCAAACTCAACTCCTTTATCGTCTTTGCTAGAATGGGAATCTCCTTAATGGCTGTTAACAAGGGAATCTTGATACAAACATTTTTCAATTCATCTAGAAAGCTATAGTCAGGCAACCAAATCTGCTTCTCCACTCCTTTGTCAATTTGCAATCTTTCAGGAAAAGGAGGAGTAGCTGAAGATGTGGGTTGCTCAACTAAGGGAGTTGATTCTTTTTCTTTTTGGGTTTGAAGTGATACTTCAGAACCTTTATTGACTTTGAGAGATTCTTCCTCAGAAATGCTTGGTTCTTGAACACTTGTGGAAGGTTGATCTAAGATTCTACCTGATCTGAGTTGTACTTCATTGAGAGGAACAACCATATAGGTAGGGAATGGTTGACCTTCCATCACATAAGCATTTTGAGGGTTCCTATTATTTGGGTTTGGTAATGGCTGAGAGGGAAGTTGATTTGACTTCTGCTGGGTGAGTTGAGAATTTTGATTTTGTGGAGGAGTTTGTTGTTGTTGAGGGTATGGCAATGATAATTGTTGACCTTGATTTGGAAGTTGGGGAGCTTGCTGATTCTGAAATGATGGAGGATATTGATAGAATTGAGCAAGTCTCGCATAAGGATTTTTCATGCTTTGCAACCATGCTTGAAAAGCATTTTGTGGTTGAGGCCAAGGTTGTTGCCAAGGATTCCAATTTGGTTGGGATTGAGAATTCATAGAGTTGTTAAACCCTTGATTCTGTTGTCCTTGCCAAGGTCTCCTTGCAACAAAACAGAGAGATTCAAGTGTGTTTGGATCCTCTTGAAAGACTGCTTTGAGGCCGGGGATTGAAGGACAATCCTTGGTCTCATGAGTTGCTGAGCAAATGACACATGTTTCTACAACATTTGCTTCCAAGGGACATTCCCTTAAAGCATGCTTCTTTCTACACTTCGGGCAAAAAATGGTCATAGCCTCAGCTTCTGCTTTTTGTTTGTTTTGGATCTTAAGGGTATCAATTTGTTCACTAAGACTCCCTAAGATGTCAGTTTTAAATTCATCAAGCATACTGCCGATTTCAGCCCTACTCACGGATCCTGTTGCAGATTTATTTGCCCTAAGGAGAGAAGGATCTCTAGGCCCTTTTTGAGTTTTTGATTTGCCCCTTGAGAGATGGATACAAAGTTCTGCTATATCATTGAGAGAAAGTTGAGAGATATCCCCTTTCCCCATCATGTTTAAGATATCTATCCATTCATCCCTAATGGCTTTTAATAAGAGGGCTTTTAAGGTCTCTTCATCCAAGCTACTCATCTTTGCTCTTTTTAAGTTATATTGAAACCTTTCAAGCAAATCTTCTAAGCTCTCATCTTCTTTTTGCATCATTTTAAATACCTCGTCCTTGTGATTAGTAGGCATACAATAGTCCAAATACCTATCCAAAAAGGTTTGTTTCATTTCATCCCAAGTCCTAATGGATTGAGTAAGTAACCCCATGAACCATTTCAAAGCTTGATCTTTTAATGTTGAGGGGAACAGCTTGAGTTTCTGAGTATCATCCAGATAGTCATAAGTTCGACACACAACTTCAAATTCAAACAAGAATGTTTCAGGGTCCTCAGTTTTTAACCCATGGAAATTTGGGAGGACGGATGGTGATATGTTTTTCATAGTGGCTCGGGAATCCTCATTAACAATGGGAAACCCAAATGAATTATCCCCATCTCTATTTCCTCCTCCAATGGGACCTCTACCTCCTCCATTATTATTGTTATTTCCTCCTCCTCCTCTACCTCTACCTCTACCACCTCCTTCTTCCTCTGCCATGATGATTCTCCTAGGGATTTCAAAATCTTCCGGTTCCTCTACAAAGGGTGAATGAGAAGAGATTTCTCCTTCTTCTTCAGGTGAGTCTATTTCCTCAATTACAATTGGTTTTCCTGTAGGAGAAAGAGAAGAGTCTCTTCCTGGTTCAAACTCAATAGAAGGTGTAGGAGAATCAACTCTAGGCTCTTGAATTCCAAGAATTCTAGGACTAGGAGTTTCGGTTGGAGATAAGGGAGGTGTCTCTTGTCTCTCTCTTGAAGCAGATGGACTTGAAAAGATTGAACTTCGAGCTCTAGCTAAAAACCTTCCTCTAGAATCTCTAGCTCTATGCATGTCATTTTTTTTATTTTTCTTCAAGTCAAGTTAATAGTTCTTTTTCTGATCTTCCAAGTCACTCTAGGTGCAAGAAGAGAGCATACTGAAGAAACTGCTAAATCAATAACTTTCTCCTTTCTGATCCTCCAGATCACTTTGAAGTGCAAGAGGAGAGCATACTTAGATAGGCTATTAACTTCTTTCCTTGAAAAAAAAAATTATGTTTTTTTTTTCTAAGAATATGGCTACTTAATTTCACTTCCCCGGCAACGGCGCCAAAATGTTTAGTCAATTTAGTGTTGTCTAAATTGCTAGTATTAATTGTCAACCCGGGGCTCGTAAGCTGATGAAGTGAAGGTGTACTATATGTACTTAAGTAACCTCTTAGAGTTTTCTTATCGTTGGGGGTGTTGTTGTGGTTAATTATGTTCCTAAGATGGAATGATGATTTATAAACAAGTGAGTGATGGTGTGTGTGTAGTGTGAATCCTAAATGGGTGAGAGTGTGTGATTAGTGATTTTTAACTACTTGCTTGGAAGGAAATGCTTGAAAGAAATAAATGACTTGAAAGAACTTGAAATAACTTTGAAAGCAAATAACCACTTCCAATGGCACTAGACACCATTCATGCAGCTGCAAATAAAAGAAAAGAAAGTCACTTTTAAAACCAAAGATAAAGATTATCTCTCTCTAACTCGCTGCTTCAAACACATGTACTGTGTAAAGCACGGAAAGAAAGTAGCTTAAGTTGAATTAGAAAAGTGATTAAAAATGAGAAAATCTGCTTTAAAGACTAGTGATAACGTTTTGCTCTTTCTAACTCTCTACTTCAGCCATATGTACTATGCAAAGTATGATTAGAAAGTAGTGAAAGAATAGTCTAAAAAGCACTTAAAACCAAAAATCTACTTTAAAGACTAGTGATAACGTTTTGCTCTTTCTAACTCTCTACTTTAGCCATATGTACTATGAAAAGTATGATTAGAAAGTAGTGAAAGAATAGTCTAAAAAGCACTCAAAGCCAGCTGCAAGTTAGTGGTATTCTGATCTTAAAAGATAACAATTTATGATAGAAGATCATTCATGTGTTAGCAGCTCTTTGAGAAATAAGATTAAAAATCAGCTATAAAAACAAAGGCAGCAACTTGAATCTGTCAACTTCAAATACCATTAGTTTGTAAAGCAAACACACACACATAAAAACAAATCCCGGGCTAAAAGAAACCTGCAAAGAAGTAATACTGATCAGCTTGAAAGAAAAGAAATCAAATAAATGAAACTATACATACTTCAAGGAATGCTGAATGAGAAAATAAGTAAATACTGAACATAAAATACTTTACAGAGGCTAAGATGAACAGGGGCCCTCTATTCATTCAGCCACAAGAAAACTCAGAGATCTGGAAGCTTCAAAACAGCACTATGTCTATTCCTTCATTTGCAAAAGTGTACAAAACAGAGTGCTAGAATAGCACTAAAAAAACAGAGTTCACAACGCTCTTAAAATTAACACAAGTTCAGAAATTACAACTGATAAAAAAGTCCCTTGAGCGTACGCAGACGCAGCTATTTATAGGCATTTCTAGGATAGCCTAACACGTACAGCTACTAACTGAAAAACAACTAACTGTAATGCGTAATTATGGTTCCTGGACACATCATACGGCTGCGTGGATGAGCTGGTGCTTCTGTCGTCATGGGCAATGAATCCCATGTTGGATCATGTCCCATACCATCTGCAAAACGTGGACAAGTCACCGTTTTAAGCTGACGTGACCTGGCAGCTCACAATCACCGTTAAACAGCCTTTAGTTGACCGTAACTTGACCAGCTTTGACCAGGGGTAAAGATGACGTGGATGGCTGGAAAAATGGGACAGGAACCTCGAGCACGTTGATACCTAAGTGCCCATGTGGCTCATCTGGCAAACTGACACGTGGAACCTTGCGTTTAACAAAAAGGCTGCAGGATCATCAGATAGCTGCGGGATCATCAGATAGCTGCGGGATTCCTGCAAGTATGTCAAAATCTAAACAAACAGTCACCCATTAGCAAAACTTACTTGATCATGCCTAATGACACCTAATGTAATGATCTGGGTGGTTTTACAGTGAAAATGAGGCAAAAGTGAAGAAAAGCTGAGGAAAAACTGAGGGAAATGATAGACAAGTAGGTGTAAAGTAGAGACTCTACAACATATCAAGAAGAAAAATGTTCAAAAATTGAAAGATCACATCGAGTCACAAGAAATCAATCCGACCATATCTTGTAATGCATTGGAAGAAATTACCAATCCTCAAACTATCAAGATAGAAGGACATATCAAGAAGAAAAAGGTAAGAGTGTTGATTGATTCGGGTAGTACCCATAATTTTATTGATTGTAAGATAACCAAGGAATTGAATTGCTTCCTATATCTAGCACCGGAGTGTCAAGTGATGGTTGCAAGTGGAGGAACCATAAATTGCTCTGGAAAGTTGCATAATATCAAGCTATCCATGGGAGAATATGTATTGAATAGCCCAATGCTTTCCATTCCAATGGGTGGTTCTGATGTTTTACTAGGAGTCCAATGGCTACAATCTTTGGGTATGAAAGCTTTTCATTTTCAAGAACTTTTCTTGAAATTTTTTTGGAAAGGAAAGGAAGTTGAATTGAGGGGTATCGAAGGAAAACCTGGAAAGATAATCAACTCTAACAGCATGACAAAGCTTCTAAATAAAGAACAATGGGGTGTAATTGCACAATTATGTTCACTAGAGGATCCCACATCAAAATCATGTATTTCTCTAGATCTCCAAAACATTTTGGACAATCATTCCAAGGTATTTGAGACTCCCAAAGGCCTCCCACCTATTCATGATCATGATCATGCTATTCATTTGATTCCACAAAGTGTTCCTCCAAACATCAGGCCTTACATATATCCATATGCCCAAAGGAGTGGGAACTCATTCAAAAGTTGCAGAAGATCCCAATTCAAATAGTATTGCGAGAACTTAACAAGGAAGGAAAAATCACATTGGAACCTGAAGTAGTCACAAAACCGAGACATCGAAAGCTACGAAATAGAACAATTTTAGAGTATCTCAACAAGTGGAAGAACTTACCCGTTGAAGATTCCACATGGGAGGACAAGAATTTATACAGAAGCATCAAGAACTACTCAAGCGTTGAGGACAACACTTTTTGAAGGAGAGGGGCATGTTAAGTCCCTATACTACTAGTGTAACCCCTTATTGTTATTAGTACAACCCCCTTATTATATTGTTGTGCCCATGTAATCCCCATATTGTTATTAGTGTGCCCCATAGAAGCCCACTATTGTTATTATTGTGCCCTTACAATATTATTGTTATGTCGGCTCTAATTATATTATGACCCCTTAGACTCCTATATATAGAAAGGAGGTCTTGTCATTTGTATCATCGAAGAATTGTGCATTTGTCTAATTTAAAGGAGGTTTCCCCCTCGAAGAGGCTTATTTCTAAGGCGTTCATCTATCTTTTCTATCTTTTTGTGAGCTGGTTTCATAACAATCTTTTTCTGGATGGATGCGTCCATACCACGATTCATGTATCATTTATCAGAGATTCCAGTGATGTATATGTATCTATGCTTGCTTACAAGTTTTATGATGGCGGTCTCTAGTTCCACACATCTACTTGTAAAGCATTTCACCCCTCACTCTTGTTCGGCCTTCACGCTTTAAGGGGCATCTATTACACATCATTTTGTCACTGTCTCTGTACTCCCCATTCCTCGATCCTGGAGGACCCCTATAATGAACCTCATATGCTTTCCCATCATGAAGAGCATGCCTTTACATCCCTCTTCATCTGCAGAACATTTCCCTCTTACATCATTTCCCAAGAATCTTCCTTCAAACCTAGTTTTCAAGACTGGTGCTAGTGCTCAATTCCTTCCCTGCGCTGATTTACAAAGTTTAAAACTAGGCCTAGCACCAAACGGCCCTGGTAAGCCATTCATGACCCGTGTCGACCCTCTTTTGGAATTTTTTTAAAAATGGAGTTGAAGCTTCCAGGTTTAGAAGCTTCGTGAACGGAAGTCTGGTAAATGGTTGGGCAAGATAGAGCTGAGAAAGTCTGTTTGGGCTCCTTTCCCCTATTAAAATGGAACAAACTAAAGAGATAAGGCCTCTCCTATCATAAGAGGATCCATATCCCCTCTCTCAAAGCTATATAAACTCCTCCTTTTCCAATCTGAAATAGTCTTGTTTGGGAGCTTGAATAACTAGCAAGATATTGATAGCTTTAGCCTTCTAGTTTATGTTTGTGAAGGGAGAATAGGTGTGTAGTGTGTTTGTTTTGGAACTAAGGGGAAGAAGCCTTAAACTTCCATTGTTGAGGTGAAACCATGAGATGCTAGCAGTGGTTCTGGAACTCGGACACATCGAAGGAGACCTGCAACATCAAGGCTTTGGTTGTATTTCCTTTGAAGTTTATTTTAATACAACTAATGGTTTATTTCATATATCGGCTGTCATATTACATTTGGTAGCTTAGAACTCCTTGACCTTTTAAGTAGATTGAATTGAATTTCATGTTATCACATTTGTTGTTGTTTCTTGCATGTTTGTTTCAGGTATTTGAACGGAAGGAAGCCGGAGCAAGGAAGCAAGATCACCATCAAGTGGATTAGCATTATAAGAGGTAGGCCCTCTTATTTGATTCTAATCTAAGGAAATTTACATTAGATTGTCTTGTTTGTGGCTAGACCCACTCTCTTGGGCTAGAGGGATTGTCTTTATCCGTAGAGAAAATTTACCTACTCCACAAATTAGCGACTCTGTTGGGGATCCATCCCTCTCTTTGGATTGTTTTCATTTCATGATTTGTGTTGGATTTTGTCGTTTCACTCTTTCTTTTTGGTTTTCTGTGCTTTACACTATTTGTTGCCTTGATTCTTGAATTTAGAGTGACAGGTCTGGTTTTGATTTCTAAAAATTTTATTTTTTCTTTGAAATCCTCGATCAACACTGTTTATTTTCTGACAGTCGCACCGACCAGCACAATTTTCCTTTCAACAGTCGCACCATAGCCCCTTATGGCACTTTTTTTCAGTTAGATGGTCACGTTGATTCCTCTATGTTAAAATCAGGGTTTCTCCTGAATCATTGCCAGTGTGTCTTGTCCTCATAGGTTCTGTTTCTTGGCTTGTGTTGGACACCTAATCCTCAATGGGTTAGTGTGGAAGCTGAATAGACAAAAGGAGTCCAAGAGACCTTGGGATGTGGAACCCAACGGTCAAACCATGTACTATAAATGTATATCTCTTGTTAATAAAAATATATTATCATGTTTTATCCTTCAGATTTTGTCTCTTCCATGTGTGTGTTTAACATGGTATCAGAGCGGGCGATTGCTAGTCCTGCTCCAATTTGAGCCACTTGTTTTGTGGTCTCTATATACATGTTAGTTCTGCCTTTCTCCTAATCAGAGTTGATCAGAATTGCCACCTTATAGAGCATTTTACTGTGTGCATACATACCTATTTCATTACTAAGCAGATTTCACAGGGTATCTGTCCATTTTCCTTGCCACACGCCTATGGATCTGACCTCTCAGCATGAATCTTGCTGAGTTATTTTCCACACCTGTCAAATATGCCTCTAAATTGGTCAGATTTTTCCAGTCCAACAGCCTTCTTGACAGCATTAATTAATGCCCTATCTTCTTGTCAGAATTGAGCGTTTTATTCCTCATTCTGCGCCATATTCCTTCCTTTCCTTTCCTTTCTGCGCTCTGTGGGCTCTCTGCCATAACCGTTGTCTGCCATTGTCTGCCATATTCCATATATTCTCTGGTCCGACCTGCCGGATACGAACCAGAGATTCAATATTGTTCAAGCTAAACTCAAACTTCTGTGAAACGCGATCCAAATGCTCTACTACTAACTTTGAAGCCATTTCATAACCTTCTGCAATCCTTATGAGGTGAATCCCCCGTTCCAATCTCATAATCCTGACTGCGTGATAGTTCTACCATCAGCTTTAACGCTGCTCCCATATTTTGTTTAACGTTGTCCCATATTTGTTTAACGCTGCCATCGAAGCCTCGGAATTGCAATTTTTGCATTCGGAACATTGCAGGTCTTTGCATTGCTCCTAAGGCCAAAGAAAGAGCACAAGTTTCGAAGGTACTGGAATGTATATCATCACAGTCTTGGTTATATAGTTGTTGTTTTAAGTATACTGAACATGTTCAAAGGATTTGATATTCTGAGACCTGATACCAAGTGGAAGCGAGCTTTGGACTGGTAAGAAACGGTTGCCTCCACGCTGGAACGAAGAACGCTGCTTCGATGAATGCGAGTTGAATGTGTTGAATTTGAAACCTGTAGTGTGTTGAATTTGAAACCTGTGGTGCAGTGAATTTGAATGTGTTGAATGTGTTTAAGCGTTGTCTTACATTGAAACCTGCCCATACATTTAAGAATTGTCTTTGCTTTTGAATGTCTTCGCATTATTATGTATGCGCTGTCCATTTACATTGAATATATGCGTTGTATTACATTTAACACTTAAACGCAGCTCCATACTGCTGAAAGGAACGAGTTCTGAAGGAGAATGTGAGGTCAAATCTCTGTGTGTGTAGCAGAGACGAGTTTGATGTTTGTTGGCCCTTCATCTTCAGTCAAGGGGTCGATTTTGCCATGGTCAGAATCTGAAAGAAACAACGTGTTTGTTGCCAAACATGTAATTCAACAAACTGCAAACGTATGTCAATTTGTCACCGTACGTCTCAAATGTAGTGACAACGTTCCATGGGCTTCTTTATGGCTGATCTTTAAAGACGAAGAACCCTTCAAATTGATCTTATTGCACTGAGCCGAGTATCTGACTGTTGCTCATGATAGCACTGAGGGCTACTAAAATTTGATGCCTTGAATCCTTGCGGTCTTTATTCCAGACTTTTATACCTTTCTTTAAATGGAGTGCAAAATGACAATTAAAACTCTCTCCTTTTAGGCCGAGGAGCACAGAAGATCTTCTGAAATAAATGTCTTAATGAGGGCCAGATTGGTGTCCAGAACATTGAAGATATGCCGAGAATACAACTTGGTGATATATGCGAAGTTAGTTTTGGCACTATTCAAGTTATTTCCATGTGAATTGATATACTGTGCATTGGTCATTTTGGTGTGGCTCCATATACTGTGCGTTGGTTGTTTTGGTATGGTTCCATTAACCATGCATTGATTTCCCTTAAAAACGATGCTCCTGTGTTCATACATGCATTAAAGTTTTGAATAGCCGTAGTTCATACATGCGTTGAAATTTATTGGGTTGTAGATGGCATGTGTTGAATAGACTAAATAAAAGAGATGGAAAATAAAGGTGGGAAAGTGGTATTTTTCATAGCTATAGGGTCATAACAGATTTAGGAATCGAATGAATATGTGTTGGGCTCTAGCCTCTTTGAAGGATCCAAGCAAGTTTGCAGTTGCTGCTGCCCCAGTGTGGCATTGTATTTAAAACTCATTATAGTGCATTGATTCCTTGATTCGACTGCTGCATAAGAGTTTGGTGGGTTGTATAAAGGCAATGATTGTTTTGACAAATAAAAGTAATCTTTTGTGGAGAAAATTTTAGTCGGTTGTATTGTCAGAACATAGTGCTGATCATGAGTAAACTCTTATTTTGGTGCTTGCTGGTTGCACACTGATCATTTGCTGCACATTTACAAAGGATATTGCTAGTGGGTATTACTTTTCTGCATTGAGTAGTAGTTGTGATCAGTTTTTAAGGTGTAATTCTGACAGTAAAGAAAAAATGGCCAGAATCAATGAAGTATTAGAGTTCTTCAAAACTCTGATATTGTCTACTACTCATGATACATTAAAAGTTAGCAAAGTTTCTCTCACAGACATTCAGGTCTGTCTACAAAATGCACAAGAGAAAATTGATTTTTTGCAACTCGAATCTCAGCTACAGCAAGAAGAATTAAAACAAAGGAGTCATTTTGAACATGTTTCTGTTCAGAACATTGAGATTGCAACCCATCAGAAGCAAGTCAATAATGTTACAGTTGGTTCAGATTTAGTACCCAATAAAGCAGCAGTTGTACATGCAGATGCAGAAACTCAGTCTGCACTTCCCAAGCCCATCATCAGACCTTGGGAACAACTTGTCCACAATAAGCACAGAACTAGTCTTGGATATGAGAAGGACTTGTCCTTTCATATTCTAGACTACTCAAAGCCCATTCAGTTTCAGAGTGTTGGATTCCTTCATGACAGTTCACCTCCAGTTGTTCCAGATTCTGCCCCTCTTCCATAGCAACAACAACAACAACAGATTGTGAAATGCCAACACTGTGACCGAGTTGGCCATTTGAAAGATCACTGTTTTGATCTTCATCCATGTAAGCATTGTCATAAAACCACCCATTCTTCACACAGATGCTTCAGAAACAAACATCCTGCAAGAACAAAGATTCATCTTGGATGGATCGCTTCTTGGCAATGGGCATCAATAGCCAAGAAGATATTCCAATCACATGTCAGAACTTGTTCCAGAGTATTGAACAGTCTTGCAGTTGAGTTTTCTCCATCATCTCACCTTGTATCTGACAGGGGGGGAAATGATGGTCATCTACAAGCTTCAAAGCCACATCAAGCGAGCCTGAGCCACAACCTGTCACACCAGATTCAGAGTTGTAGCTAGAGACAAAGATGCCCCTGAGCATGCCTTTAGTTGGTAATCTGGGACACTTCCTCTAGCAGAAGACTTCAGCTTCTTGCCAGTTTCGGAAGAATTCCAGGAATAGAATTGGGGACACTTCCTCTAGCAGAAGACTCCAGCTTCTTGCCAGTTTTGGAAGAGTTCCAGGAATTGCATTAAGCATTCCAGAGTTGTTGGTCATCCTTAAACCATCATAGGTTGAGACTTCCATTTTCAGGTTGAAGTTCTCCCTTTTATGCGGGGTGAGACCTCCCTTTCATGGTTGAAGGTTTCCCTCTTCAAAACAATAGGAGCACTTCCTCTAGTAGAAGACTTCAGCTTCTTGCCAGTTTTGGAAGAGTTCCAGGAACTGCACTAAGCATTCCAGTGTTGGTGGTCATCCTTAAACCACCGCCCTTTATACCAATATTTCAGAGAGCACATTCAGCCTAGTGTTGCCATGCATTTTTGCACATTTTGTATTACAGCTTTCTTCTTGGACTCATACATAACCCTTCGGATTAAGGGGGGGAATGTTGGACACCTAATCCTCAATGGGTTAGTGTGGAAGCTGAATAGACAAAAGGAGTCCAAGAGACCTTGGGATGTGGAACCCAACGGTCAAACCATGTACTATAAATGTATATCTCTTGTTAATAAAAATATATTCTCATGTTTTATCCTTCAGATTTTGTCTCTGTCATGTGTGTGTTTAATAGCTTGTTTGCTTTTATTCTCCCTGGCTAGAAAGCTTCATTAGCTTGATTTGTTTGCTTGATTGGTTTGAGTTTTCCTTACCTGATTTTTTGAGTTTTTGGAGTTTGTGTCCCTAGGGCATCTAGGTCATTGTCCATTCACCTGCTTGTCTGCTCATCAAGTCAAGTTATTGGTTAGTTTCTTCAGACATTTTGTTTTTTTAAGTCCTAATTGCATCTATCTTGCTTTGGTTTCAATGAACAAGTGAAAATTTTCGTTTATTCTTCTCTTGATTGAACGTCTCTTTTTCAAGCATAGATTACATTCCTCGTTTTGTTTCTATTGGATCATTGCATGCTTGGTTTGAAGGAAGTTCTCTTTCTCATGCTTTGCATATGATTGGTGTTGGTTGTTTGAAAATTTTCATTGAAATGTTTATGTGAAGGATTCATTTTATCATTCCAATGAAAAAATACATCATTCTAGTTTGTTAAATCGATATGTTGCATTAAGTAGCATCATTCAAAGCTAGAATTGCATCATCATGAAAATTTGAAATGAAATGAACTTCTTTTACTATTGGAAGGACTAGTTGAAGTGCATCTGATAGGAAGAATAGGAAGTGGAAAGAATTTTCATTGTTTTGTTTTGAAAAGCGAAATAGTGAAGAGTCATCTTACTTTCAGTTGCTTGTTTGTTGAATTGATTGTTTACTCTACTCTCAATTAGTGTAAGCATTCATCGAATTGAAAGGTTTTTTGTCTCATATAGCTACATATAGGAGTTTTTCAAGTGACATCAATAGGGCCTAAAAACCGAGACTTAATTTCAAGATAAACCTTTAAAATGTATTCAATTAACCTAAGGTGCATTTGAAACTAAACACTCACATTTATAGGTCTAGGTTAGAGACGTGTTACGGTGTCTTTAAACCTAGTAGTTGTCGTTCGCTTCAGCACTAAACAGTGCTAGTATGGACTTGTGCTCTCTGTACCATCACGTATATAAAGGGAGACCCCACTAGGTTGGCAATCCTTTATCTGTAGAAAGACGAGCCTATCGCCTTCTAAACATGATACACCAAACACAGCATTCGGGGAGATTACCTGCCCATACTTCTCAGTTCACCGAGAGGTATTGTGTAGTTCATGGTTACCTGGTAATCCATTTTGCCTAGATTATCCTGAGCAGTCATTTTGGTCTTTTTGACTCTTTAAATTTAAAAGATCATCAAGCACTTGTCCTTTTGAGCTCGTTCAAAACGAAAGTGATGAGAGACATTTTTGCCTTTTTCTCGACTCTTAAAACATGAAAAGGCATCAGTCTGTTTCAGCGTCTAAAATTTTGTTTTCCCACGATCACATCATATTCCTCATAGTCTTATTCTGGACCACATCGTGTTGGAAAATACTGAGAGGGGGGGTTGAATCAGTATTCCTTAGCAATTAGCACTTTTCAATCTTTTCAGAGCATTAGTTAATCTTCAATTATTATTAACGTTTATTCAGTAATAATAGTAAATAAAAGAACCCAGGGGGCACAAATATTTTAGGTGGAAAACCCCCTTCGGGTTAAAAACCACCGAACGTTTTTCTAATAAATTCTTTAATCTTCAGCCCCAACTGAAATGAAAGCAACAACTTCTTGGAATTCTAGAAAAAGCATTCTTCTCCAGCTCCCACTGGATGGACGCTCCAACGCCTGAGATTCTTCAGTAGTCAACTAAATGGATGCCCCAACAACCAATGAGCTACAACTCACCCTAGCACCACCCTACCACCATGAAGTTTTCATAGGCTTGAACCTGTTGATGACTTCATGCACCAGCCTAGCACCACCCTACCACCCTATAGAAGAATAAAAGAAGAATGGACTCCCATACTAGGGAAAATGGTCCACTTTACAATGATATAGAATGATGTAGAAGAAGACGACACACTAGACCATAACCCCAACTATGACACAACCACCTAATGATGATCCTAGACCTCTGACACTGCCTCTTCAACTCTTGGTAGATAGACACTTGTACAACTCTTACAAAGATGCTTTTACAATGACTCTGTACAATGATACTTTTACAATGTCTGTATGCAGTGCTTCCCACTTGAAGACTTCATGTGGTGAACTTCTTACTGTTGTTATGCACCTTGATTGAGTCTTCTCTCGATGAATATATAATACCTGCAAAAAGTCTTCAAGGAAATACACATGGCATGATAATAGCAAAACTTACCTCATCCTAAAGAGCATATGTCAGTGCTAAACAAAAACAACAAATTATAATAAAAAGAACCTAATGAAATTAAGAGATGAACATGCATATACAGAAGATACTTACCTGTAGCTTACCTCTACTGCATCATTTTGCTGCACCTTGCTCTTTGCTGCCCTAGAAAGTTTGGTCCTTTGCACCCCTTGACAACACTTGATCTAGTTTTTCTTGCCTTCTAGGAGCACGATATTTAATCTGATGTATCCTGCGATTTCAAATCCCCAACATGTGATCCTTTGTCCTGTAGAATCCCTCTGAATCTTCTTTCCAATGCCACAGGTTTGACCCGATTTGGACTCTTCAAGGCAAAGTTATGCCCAATCTCTCACAATGACCTAATTATGGACTAGTTCAGTAGAGCAAACTTATACGACATGCCACGTGTCATTGTTTCCTCCTTCATCTCTGAAATTGATACACAAAAAACTATAGTCCACGCACTATCCACCACCTTATACAGAATTCCAATCCTCTTCTGAGAGAGAGAGTTATGACGATTTTCCCAAGGTCACTTCTTTGAGATGAAATTCGGCAGCCTGCAAAAACCCTAACTTCCACATATCATATCTCTAAAAATATAGCGAACCAAGATCTAAAATTCAATCACGACGTTCATCAAGATTGAAAATCAAATGGGTTTTAATTTTAGAATCTAATACTTTGCAGAAATTAAGTTATAGCGAAAATGCCATGATCACTACCTTTGGAGGATATATGAGATTTCTTTTTATAGAGTTGAGAGGGGCTTCTATAGAGAATGTTGGAGGGATTTCAGGAGCTTAAAAAAATATTAATTAATGACAATTCAATGACCAAAACCAATTATGAGTGCCATGCCACAACCCCATAGGGGTTTAGCCCACTAACTAGGGTTACTAACTTCAAACATGAATATCTCTCAAACCGTGAAGAATTACTTGGCATGCCATATATCAATGGAAACATCTCGACGAGTAGAATCTATCTAGAAGATCATTGAATCAAAATAGAGTAAGTTGTCAAGTAAAAATTCCCTTGCAAGATCAGGTTAGCCCCTGGTGCTTCTTGGTTTGACATCAATGACCTCAGATCATCTTTAGATCAACAATATCCCCCTTTGGCATTGATGGCAACACAAGTACTCCCCCTACGATCAGGACACCTCTTCCTGCTGCCTTCTCTCCCCATTTGACATCAATGGAAAAGGGTAACTCCCCCTGACACACAACTATCCTGTGGACCTGTACACACTTCCACTCCCCCTTTATTTTCTGAATAAGGAAAATCTAATGAGAACTTGGGAGAATCCCAAGCTTCTGGCAAAGATATTCAAATGATTCACGAGGTAAAGGTTTAGTGAAGATATCACCGATTTGTTCTTTTCAGTGAATTGTTCTCTAACAAAATGATATTTTATCGAAATGTGTTTTGTTTTTGAATGCATGACAGGATTCTTGGAGATGTTGATGGCACTGGTGTTATCACAGAAGATGGGAATAGGCTCACTAAATTGTACTTGAAGATCTTGCAAAGTTTGTTTCATCCAAAGGACTTGAGTACAACAAGTTGCCGCTGCAATGTATTATACTTCTGTTGTAGATAACGAGATTGAGGTTTGCTTTTTTCTCAACCATGATACGAGACAACCACCTAGATAGAATGTTGCTCCACTAGTACTCTTACGATCATCAATGCTTCCTGCCCAATCTGCATCTGTAAAGGCTTGAATAATGAGATTGTTGCCCTTGGGATACCACAAGCCATATTCTATTGTGCCCTTTAGATATTGAAGAATTCTTTTGATGGCAATAATATGTGATTCTTTTGGTGTTGCTTGGAATCTTGCTACTTGTCCAACTGCTTGCATAACATCTGGTCGGGAGGCTGTTACATATAGAAGACTACTAATCATAGATTTTTACAACCTCTAATCCACATCCTTAGATGAGTCATCTGTTAGTGTCAGTCTTTCCAGCCTTCCTCCAGTGATCAAATATGTTCTTACAAAGTGATCTCAGAGTGTCAAGGTCAAATTTTGTCATTTCAAAGAGTTTTCAAGCAAAATTTGGTCACTAGGCATTAGGTCTAGGGTTTGCTTTCACTCCTTCTAAAGTTGTCCAAATTTTGGTCCATGTCACCATTCAGCTGAGTTTATCATCATTCATAGGGTTGTCATTATCATGTCAGTGTCTAATGAGTCATTTTACATCTTGTTCATGCTTCAGTTGTGCCTTGGCAAGGTCATTTCCCTCTCCTAGGGTTTTAAAAGCCAATTTCTCTTGAACGGTCAAGTCATCGGCAAAACTTGTATCCAGATGTTCATACACCTTCCCCTATCCTTAAAATACCCTATCAAATGCTTCCCATCCCTTAGATCCCCCAAATTCCTCATTTTTGCACAAACCCTAATTTCTAGCTACAACCTGGCAATTTTCTAGGTTTGGCCTGTGTTTTGCCCTTTTGGACCCCTTCCCCTCGCTCAATCTCTAAGATTCCACTTTCCCCTGCTTCCTAACATCCCTCCCTACTTCCAAAAATTTCCCCAAGAATTTAGAAGCCCCTTATCCCCTTCATTTCGCTCCATTTCGACAAAATTCCTTGTTTCACACATCGGGACAAGTTTCACTCAAAAGATATTTTAGAGAAATAAAAGATGAATTTTGGGAAACTGAGAGAGGTTTTTGTCCACAAAATGCCAAAGAAGAAACACCTCCTTAACTTTTTGCACAGGTGTCATGGTTTGAGAGAAATGTCAAGAATACCGTTGCCTCAGGAGAATCAAAGACACCTCTGAAGTGACCTTGGGAAAATCAAGTTTTCTCCTAGATTGGTTGGCCAAATGATTTGCTTGATGGGTAAAATGATAACTAGACATAAAGAGATTTCCAATGAGCTATCATGAGCTCAATTTGGGGTTGAGGAAGGCATTCAAAAGTTGACTGCAACAACACTCTTCCTTGAGGCAGCCTCATTTGGCACTTTTTGACCAGTCTTGGGAGATTTGATTTTTGACAGGGAAAATGAACTCCAAATTGAAAAATTCCAGTTGGGTTGGAAATTAGACTCAAAGACCTTTCCAACGCGCTATCCTGCACCTGATTCTGACACCGGGAAGGCCTCCAAAAGCCTCCTGCAAAAGCGCGACCCGTTGAGCCTGGCGCGCGACCCGTTGAGGGCGCGCGACCCGTCAGGCTGCCCATTCCAGTGCAAAAATTACACGGGCGCGACCCGTTGGGCAGTGCACGTGAGCCGTTGGGGATTTCTCCACAGAAATTTTCCAATAAGCTGCTAAATCACTCCAGATTGCTTCAAGGTTGCAGGTTATCCCTTTCACATCCTGAGATTGTTCATGAGGAGGAAGGACCATCACAGCAGCATGACATCCCCGTGACTAGACATGTCAGCTCCTCACCATTGGTCACTTATCAGAGAGGCCAAAGGGCCTTATTTACAGCAGCTCGGTGAGTACTTTCTCCACAGCATGTGGAAGGGGTCTCGCCTTCTTCAGCAGCACATGCAGCACAGAGGGGCAAGCAGCCCATGATCGAGGAGGGAATGATCGGTGATCCCGACATTGATATCATTGATCTTGATACTCGCTCTCCTACCACGGAGCTTCATGAGGTAATTCAGCAAAAGGAGGCCGAGAACCGCTTGTTGCAGCAGAAGTTAGAGATGGCACAGTGGACGATCACCTATTTAGAGCAGCACAACAAACAGTTGGAGGATGAGCAAGCTCTTGATGAGTTGTGGAGGATTCGTAGTGACCGCAACTTGAATCGAAGAAGACCCGGTGATCTATTGCCCGCTGAGCGAGAGTCCATGCTTATCCAGCTTAATGGTCACTTGGAGAGGCTGTTGGCTAAGGCCAACCAAGATAAAAAATTGTTAAGAAACATGAAGAACCATTATTGGGCGAGAATGCACGTGTGCAAGGCAAAGATGAAGATGTTCCAAAGGCGGTTGGCCAAGGCACAAAAAAGGAGGAAGAGGCCCGATCCCCTCCATATCATGGCTGAGGCTTCACTGAAGGACCAAGGCACTAAATAGCCCAGCCACAGCACAAATCCCAAAAAATTTTGAACATTTTGGGTCAATTTTGATTTTTCAGGCAATTTACAGGTTTTTGTCCATTAACGGGTCTCACCCCCCGCGCGACCCTTCATCTTGGAAACTCCATTTTGCAAAAACTCAGCATTTCTAGATTTTTCATGAGAAGTTACTTATGCTCATCAATGGACTTGAGATTTTATGAAGTTTTGGGCCTCCAGAAAGTCAAAAAAGGAGCAAAAAATGACTTTCTGCCACATTTTTGAGACACAGAAAGCAGTCTTCGGAGATTGCAATTTTGGAGGGGCAAATGACCACCAAATTCAGAAATTCCAGTTGGGGTGGAAAGTAGACTCATAGACCTTTCCAACAAGCCTACTCTTGCTCAATTTGGACACTTGGAAGTGCCCCAAATGTGGTCCCAACGGCGCGCGACCCGTCAGGCAGAGGCGCACGACCCGTCAGGCAAACTTCTCCAAATTTCAGTGTACAGCTCAGAAAAATGCAGTTTGACCCTGTTTGACTTTTTGGGGTGGATTATTATGCTCTTTGATGTAATTAATGTACTTTTATGACACTTTTACTCTTATGTACCTCTTCTAGAAGATTCATTCATGAAAAAGGTGAAAATTAAATGAATGAATTGGTTTCCTAGCTTATAGAGGCAAGTTGTTTTGACTGCCTAGTTTGTAGTGCTTAGTTTAGAAGTGGTTGAAACAGCTCCTAGGATAGTGACCTCGACTCATGGAGGCAGGGAAAGAGGTTAGATGATCTATATTATGTACTTTCTTGCTCATTTTCATGGTTGGACTCTTGAGGGAGAAGCTATCATTGTATTATTCACTGTATCTCTGCAATTTTTTTCTAAGGAAGACCAGGGTTTTGCAGTCCTCTTTGGGATTCTTTTGGACTCATGTGTTGATGGTGTGTTTCTCAATGTACTTGTAAGCTTGTTATGTGATTCATTTCCTTTCTTTTACTTCTGCACATTAAACAAATGAAGTGTTAAAGTAAGAATTCATGCCTGCCATGCTCTGCTTTTAAGTTTGTTTAATTTCAATGTTTTCTACTGTCTAAAGAGAATTCAAAGTTATTGTTTGCTCTCTTTAGCTCCTCACCTTTCATTCCTGACCATCCACCTCAATCAAAGGCATCAATATTGTCTCCTACCTCGCCCCAAAGAACCCCCTGCAGAAACTGTGTCCAATCCCCGCACCCAAAATTGCCCTCTCCTCAATTTGCCACCAAAAACCCAAAAAACCCCAAATCAACCCTTTTGATCAGTTTACTAGCCTAATATCAGTGTTACCTTATTGGTCATCTCATCTATTGAAGATTTTACCGAGATAGACCGGAGAGAGCCTTCTCCTGCCCCGTAGGGCTAGCTACGAGGCTAAATGGTTTGATGTTGCCTTGAGGTTTACCTTTCTCAGCCTGAGGTGAAATTTCAAGCGCTAACATATTGGCGACCATACTGGGGAGAACAAACTTGTCTGTTGATTGATGTGTTTGCTTCATAAGTCTTAGATGGAGCCTGAAGTTATGCCAGGTAGCCTTTGAAACGCTTTTGCTTTGCATAAGCGGAAGTAGATAAACGCCGCTTCAGTCAATCTCCGTGAGCTTGTGAATACAACACTTCATTTGCATTTTATCCCAGTACATGTATCAAGTTCAGATCTGATTGTTGATAGTGGACAACGATCAGACAATGACAAGGCTGAAATCATTCACTGGCGACTCCTTCACTGAAAACTCTAGAGATCAATGCTTCATGGTGACTTCACTGCAGGAAGATCAGTAGCTGTGAGATTTTCAAGATGGATCGGATTGCAAGAAGATATGCTCCCTTGATCCGAGATCACATCCCTGGTTTTCCAAATAAAATTCCAAAGGTAGATTGGTCAAGGAATTTGCCTATATTTAATGATGATGGTAAGAAGGATGCTGCTCTACATCTAGTTAGATTTCATATGCATATCCGCAAGTTGAAGGTGGATTTTCCTGAAGATTGCTTGATGAAGATATTCCTGGCCACTCTGGAAGGTGAAGCCCAAACATGGTATGAAAGTTTGCCGCCTGCTTGTATTTATTGTTTAAAGGATTTTCATGCTATGTTTATTGAAAGATATCAAGCATCTTATCCATCATTAAATTTGGTTCAAGACTGTTGCCAGCATGCATATAGTTTTATTGAAAGCCTTGAGAAGTTTTATGAAGATGATAATTTTATGGACTATGAGATCATGGAGGCCCTGTATAAGAATCCATTTTAGCAGCATAAAGAAAATTAGACGATACTTGTT
Source organism: Pinus tabuliformis (assembly GCA_031772625.1). Taxonomy (NCBI): domain Eukaryota; kingdom Viridiplantae; phylum Streptophyta; class Pinopsida; order Pinales; family Pinaceae; genus Pinus; species Pinus tabuliformis. The sequence continues at coordinate 2,066,720,523 of CM062818.1, read as the reverse complement.
CAGATGATCAGGATATTTTGCAGCAGAATCAAGATCAGCAGGTTGAAGATGGTCATATGGCTGTAATTGATGAAAGAGAAGAGCTTGTTTTAGATCTGCCCACAGAAGAAAACCAGATTGCAGAATGTGATAATGTTAGGACAGCTACTTCAGAACTACATTCAGATTGTGATGACCAAGCATACCTTGTGCTGAATCCTGAAAAGGAGAGTTTTGTTGTTGAGATCATAGACAGAGTTTTGGATTCAGATGTTCATGAACAGCAAGGTGAGATCTTTGTGCAAGTAAGTGATGAATCTCCTTTCAATAACTCCGTAATAAGTGATAGTTTGAATGCCCTATCATATGGAGATAATTACTGTTTAAGCAAAAGAAAACAAAAGGCATTGTCTCCTTTGACTGAAGATGAGATAGATCAGCTTTTGAAAGGTCTTGTTACAGCCCAAGCTACAGCAGATTTGCAATGCACACATAGTCAGGAAAGTGTTGGGGAAACTTCTTCCTCTGTTGAAGAAGATGATTGTCTTGTAGATCAGCAAACAGGTAATGTTTTCCTTTACAAAGACGATAATCCGGCTGTCATATCATATGAAGATGATCTACCATATTGTCTGGCTACCGAAGATCATAGCATACAGGATTACCTTTCAGATTCTTCATATGTTTCATGTGCTGAAATGTTTTTCCAAGAAGAGATCTGCTCATCCATTTGTTCAGAGTTTTTTGAAGCTTATGAGCATACTTTTACCGAAACACATGATGAAGGTAGATCAGAATTTGAAGCAAAGGAAACCTTGTTCTTTCAGAAGGAGGTGGCAATGGCAAATCCTTATGTTTTTCAAGATCCAATGGCAGATCTCTTGCAGTCAACAATGAAGGTGATTATTGCAGTATTCAGTGATGAAGGAGAATATGGTCAACTATGTTTTTGGATGCCCAGTGATAGGTCTGTACTGTTAACCAGAAGATCTGATAAGAAGAATCAGTCAAGAAGCCATCTGCTTGATTGGTTGCATTGGCATTTTGATATAGTTTGATGTATATGGTCTTGTAAGAAACACAGGTGGTTGTCATCATGATTTCAAATCTTGATGGACTGCTGCCCTTCAATAAGCTTTGTAAGTTCTTGTTTCTTAATTCAGTCATGAGTCCTTTGTGAGTCAATTTTCAGTCTTGTTGTTAAGTTAGTTTGTGTTGGTTTTCAGTCATGCATTGTAGTTTGAGTTTTTGACTCCATTGCCCAATAAATAAGGCACTAGTCAGCTCTTACAGAGATTTGCGGTTCTTGGCACCTCCAAGGAGCTACCATCCCCATTGGAGCCAATGTTAGTGTCAGTCTTTCCAGCCTTCCTCCAGTGATCAAATATGCTCTTACAAAGTGATCTTAGAGTGTCAAGGTCAAATTTTGTCATTTCAACGAGTTTCCAAGCAAAATTTGGTCACTAGGCATTAGGTCTAGGGTTTGCTTCACTCCTTCTAAAGTTGTCCAAATGTTGGTCCATGTCACCATTCAGCTGAGTTTATCATCATTCATAGGGTTGTCATTATCATGTCAGTGTCTAATGAGTCATTTTACATCTTGTTCATGCTTCAGTTGTGCCTTGGCAAGGTCATTTCCCTCTCCTAGGGTTTTGAAAGCCAATTTCTCTTGGACGGTCAAGTCATCGGCAAAACTTGTATCCAGATGTTCATACAGCTTTCCCTATCCTTAAAATACCCTATCAAATGCTTCCCATCCCTTAGATCCCCCAAATTCCTCATTTTTGCACAAACCCTAGTTTCTAGCTACAACCTGGCAATTTTCTAGGTTTGGCCTGTGTTTTGCCCTTTTGGACCCCTTCCCCTCGCTCAATCTCTGAGATTCCACTTTCCCTTGCTTCCTAACATCCCTCCCTACTTCCAAAAATTTCCCCAAGAATTTAGAAGCCCCTTATCCCCTTCATTTCGCTCCATTTCGACAAAATTCCTTGTTTCACACATCGGGACAAGTTTCACTCAAAAGATGTTTTAGAGAAATCAAAGATGAATTTTGGGAAACTGAGAGAGGTTTTTGTCCACAACATGCCAAAGAAGAAACACCTCCTTCACGTTTTGCACAGGTGTCATGGTTTGAGAAAAATTTCAAGAATACCGTTGCCTCAGGAGAATCAAAGACACCTCTGAAGTGACCTTGAGAAAATCAAGTTTTCTCCTAGATTGGTTGGCCAAATGATTTTCTTGATGGGTAAAATGATAACTAGACACAAATATATTTCCAATGAGCTATCATGAGCTCAATTTGGGGTTGAGGAAGGCATTCAAAAGTTGACTGTAACAACACTCTTCCTTGAGGCAGCCTCATTTGGCACTTTTTGACAAGTCTTGGGAGATTTGATTTTTGACAGAGAAAATGAACTCCAAATTGACAAATTCCAGTTGGGTTGGAAATTAGACTCAAAGACCTTTCCAGCAAGCTATCCTGCACCTGATTCTGACACCGGGAAGGCCTCTAAAAGCCTCCTGCAAAATCACGACCCGTTGAGCCTGGCGCGCGACCCGTTGAGGGCGCGCGACCCGTCAGGCTGCCCATTCCAGTGCAAAAATTACACGGGCGCGACCCGTTGAGGGCGCGCGACCCGTCAGGCTGCCCATTCCAGTGCAAAAATTACACGGGCACAACCCGTTGAGGGCGCGCGACCCGTTGGGCAGTGCACGCGACCCGTTGGGGATTTCTCCACAGAAATTTGCCAATAAGCTGCTAAATCACTCCGGATTGCTTCAAGGTTGCAGGTTATCCCTTTCACATCCTGAGATTGTTCATGAGGAGGGAGGACCATCACAGTAGCATGACATGACTAGACATGTCAGCTCCTCACCATTGGTCACTTATCAGAGAGGTCAAAGGGCCTTATTTGCAGCAGCTCGGCAAGTACTTTCTCCATAGCATGTGGAAGGGGTCTCGACTTCTTCATCAGTTCAGCGAGTGTTATCTCCACACCAGGTGGAAGGGACCTCACCTTCTTCAGCAGCACATGCAGCACAGAGGGGAAAGTAGCCCATGATCGAGGAGGGAATGACCAGTGATCCCGACATTGATATCATTGATCTTGATACCCGCTCTCCTACCACAGAGCTTCATGAGGTCATTCAGCAAAAGGAGGCCGAGAACCGCTTGTTGCAGCAGAAGTTAGAGATGGCACAGTGGACGATCACCTATTTAGAGCAGCGCAACAAACAGTTGGAGGATGAGCAAGCTCTTGATGAGTTGTGGAGGATTCGTAGTGACCGCAACTTGAATCGAAGAAGACCCGGTGATCTATTGCCCGCTGAGCGAGAGTCCATGCTTATCCAGCTTAATGCTCACTTGGAGAGGCTGTTGGCTAAGGCCAACCAAGATAAAAAATTGTTAATAAACATGAAGAACCATTATTGGAAGAGAATGCACGTGTGCAAGGCAAAGATGAAGATGTTCCAAAGGCGGTTGGCCAAGGCACAAAAAAGGAGGAAGAGGCCCGATCCCCTCCATATCGTGGCCGAGGCTTCACTGAAGGACCAAGGCACTAAATAGCCCAGCCACAGCACAAATCCCAAGAAATTTTGAACATTTTGGGTCAATTTTGATTTTTCAGGCAATTTACAGGTTTTTGTCCATTAACGGGTCTCACCCCCCGCGCGACCCTTCATCTTGGAAACTCCATTTTGCAAAAAAATCAGAATTTCTAGATTTTTCATGAGAAGTTACATATGCTCATCAATGGACTTGAGATTTTATGAAGTTTTGGGCCTCCAGAAAGTCAAAAAAGGAGCAAAAAATGACTTTCTGCCACATTTTTGAGACACAGAAAGCAGTCTTCGAAGATTGCAATTTTGGAGGGGCAAATGACCACTAAATTCAGAAATTCTAGTTGGGTTTGAAAGTAGACTCACATACCTTTCCAACAAGCCTACTCTTGCTCAATTTGGACACCTGGAAGTGCCCCAAATGTGGTCCCAAAGGCGCGCGACTTGTCAGGCAGAGGCGGGCGACCCGTTAGGCAAATTTCTCCAAATTTCAGTGTACAGCTCAGAAAAACGCAGTTTGACCCTGTTTGACTTTTTGGGGTGGATTATTATGCTCTTTGATGTAATTAATGTACTTTTATGACACTTTTACTCTTATTTACCTCTTCTATAAGATTCATTCATGAAAAAGGTGAAAATTTAATGAATGAATTGGTTTCCTAGCTTATAGAGGCAAGTTGTTTTGACTGCCTAGTTTGTAGTGCTTAGTTTAGAAGTGGTTGAAACAGCTCCTAGGATAGTGACCTCGACTCATGGAGGCAGGGAAAGAGGTTAGATGATCTATATTATGTACTTTCTTGCTCATTTTCATGGTTGGACTCTTGAGGGAGAAGCTATCATTGTATTATTCACTGTATCTCTGCAATTTTTGGCTAAGGAAGACCAGGGTTTTGCAGTCCTCTTTGGGATTCTTGTGGACTCATGTGTTGATGGTGTGTTTCTCAATGTACTTGTAAGCTTTTTATGTGATTCATTTCCTTTCTTTTACTTCTGCACATTAAACAAATGAAGTGTTAAAGTAAGAATTCATGCCTGCCATGCTCTGCTTTTAAGTTTGTTTAATTTCAATGTTTTCTACTGTCTAAAGAGAATTCAAAGTTATTGTTTGCTCTCTTTAGCTCCTCACCTTTCATTCCTGACCATCCACCTCAATCAAAGGCATCAATACTGTCTCCTACCTCGCCCCAAAGAACCCCCTGCAGAAACTGTGTCCAATCCCCGCACCCAAAATTGCCCTCTCCTCAATTTGCCACCAAAAACCCAAAAAACCCCAAATCAACCCTTTTGATCAGTTTACTAGCCTAATATCAGTGTTACCTTATTGGTCATCTCATCTATTGAAGATTTTACCGAGATAGACCGGAGAGAGCCTTCTCCTGCCCCGTAGGGCTAGCTACGAGGCTAAATGGTTTGATGTTGCCTTGAGGTTTACCTTTCTCAGCCTGAGGTGAAATTTCAAGCGCTAACATATTGGCGACCATACTGGGGAGAACAAACTTGTCTGTTGATTGATGTGTTTGCTTCATAAGTCTTAGACGGAGCCTGAAGTTATGCCAGGTAGCCTTCGAAACGCTTTTGCTTTGCATAAGCGGAAGTAGATAAACGCTGCTTCAGTCAATCTCCGTGAGCTTGTGAATACAACACTTCATTTTCATTTTATCCCAGTACATGTATCAAGTTCAGATCTGATTGTTGATAGTGGACAACGATCAGACAATGACAAGGCTGAAATCATTCACTGGCGACTCCTTCACTGAAAACTCTAGAGATCAATGCTTCATGGTGACTTCACTGCAGGAAGATCAATAGCTGTGAGATTTTCAAGATGGATCGGATTGCAAGAAGATATGCTCCCTTGAGCCAAGATCACATCCCTGGTTTTCCAAATAAAATTCCAAAGGTAGATTGGTCAAGGAATTTGCCTATATTTAATGATGATGGTAAGAAGGATGCTGCTTTACATCTAGTTAGATTTCATATGCATATTCGCAAGTTGAAGGTGGATTTTCCTGAAGATTGCTTGATGAAGATATTCCTGGCCACTCTGGAAGGTGAAGCCCAAACATGGTATGAAAGTTTGCCGCCTGCTTGTATTTATTGTTTAAAGGATTTTCATGCTATGTTCATTGAAAGATATCAAGCATCTTATCCATCATTAAATTTGGTTCAAGACTGTTTCCAGCATGCATATAGTTTTATTGAAAGCCTTGAGAAGTTTTATGAAGATGATAATTTTATGGACTATGAGATCATGGAGGCTCTGTATGAGAATCCATTTCAGCAGCATAAAGAAAACTTAGAGGATACTTGTCCAGATGATCAGGATATTTTGCAGCAGAATCAAGATCAGCAGGTTGAAGATGGTCATATGGCTGTAATTGATGAAAGAGAAGAGCTTGTTTTAGATCTGCCCACAGAAGAAAACCAGATTGCAGAATGTGATAATGTTAGGACAGCTACTTCAGAACTACATTCAGATTGTGATGACCAAGCATACCTTGTGCTGAATCCTGAAAAGGAGAGTTTTGTTGTTGAGATCATAGACAGAGTTTTGGATTCAGATGTTCATGAACAGCAAGGTGAGATCTTTGTGCAAGTAAGTGATGAATCTCCTTTCAATAACTCCGTAATAAGTGATAGTTTGAATGCCCTATCATATGGAGATAATTACTGTTTAAGCAAAAGAAAACAAAAGGCATTGTCTCCTTTGACTGAAGATGAGATAGATCAGCTTTTGAAAGGTCTTGTTACAGCCCAAGCTACAGCAGATTTGCAATGCACACATAGTCAGGAAAGTGTTGGGGAAACTTCTTCCTTTGTTGAAGAAGATGATTGTCTTGTAGATCAGCAAACAGGTAATGTTTTCCTTTACAAAGATGATAATCCGGCTGTCATATCATATGAAGATGATCTACCATATTGTCTGACTACCGAAGATCATAACATACAGGATTACCTTTCAGATTCTTCATATGTTTCATGTGCTGAAATGTTTTTCCAAGAAGAGATCTGCTCATCCATTTGTTCAGAGTTTTTTGAAGCTTATGAGCATACTTTTACCGAAACACATGATGAAGGTAGATCAGAATTTGAAGCAAAGGAAACCTTGTTCTTTCAGCAGGAGGTGGCAATGGCAAATCCTTATGTTTTTCAAGATCCAATGGCAGATCTCTTGCAGTCAACAATGAAGGTGATTATTGCAGTATTCAGTGATGAAGGAGAATATGGTCAACTATGTTTTTGGATGCCCAGTGATAGGTCTGTACTGTTAACCAGAAGATCTGATAAGAAGAATCAGTCAAGAAGCCATCTGCTTGATTGGTTGCATTGGCATTTTGATATAGTTTGATGTATATTGTCTTGTAAGAAACACAGGTGGTTGTCATCATGATTTCAAATCTTGATGGACTGTTGCCCTTCAATAAGCTTTGTAAGTTCTTGTTTTAGTTAAGTCAGTCATGAGTCCTTTGTGAGTCAATTTTCAGTCTTGTTGTTAAGTTAGTTTGTGTCGGTTTTCAGTCATGCATTGTAGTTTGAGTTTTTGACTCCATTGCCCAATAAATAAGGCACTGGTCAGCTCTTACAGAGATCTGCGGTTCTTGGCACCTCCAAGGAGCTACCATCCCCATTGGAGCCAATGTTAGTGTCAGTCTTTCCAGCCTTCCTCCAGTGATCAAATATGCTCTTACAAAGTGATCTCAGAGTGTCAAGGTCAAATTTTGTCATTTCAAAGAGTTTTCAAGCAAAATTTGGTCACTAGGCATTAGGTCTAGGGTTTGCTTCACTCCTAAAGTTGTCCAAATGTTGGTCCATGTCACCATTCAGCTGAGTTTATCATCATTCATAGGGTTTTCATTATCATGTCAGTGTCTAATGAGTCATTTTACATCTTGTTCATGCTTCAGTTGTGCCTTGGCAAGGTCATTTCCCTCTCCTAGGGTTTTGAAAGCCAATTTCTCTTGGACGGTCAAGTCATCGGCAAAACTTGTATCCAGATGTTCATACACCTTCCCCTATCCTTAAAATACCCTATCAAATGCTTCCCATCCCTTAGATCCCCCAAATTCCTCATTTTTGCACAAACCCTAGTTTCTAGCTACAACCTGGCAATTTTCTAGGTTTGGCCTGTGTTTTGCCCTTTTGGACCCCTTCCCCTCACTCAATCTCTGATATTCCACTTTCCCCTGCTTCCTAACATCCCTCCCTACTTCCAAAAATTTCCCCAAGAATTTAGAAGCCCCTTATCCCCTTCATTTCGCTCAATTTCGACAAAATTCCTTGTTTCACACATCGGGACAAGTTTCACTCAAAAGATGTTTTAGAGAAATCAAAGATGAATTTTGGGAAACTAAGAGAGAATTTTGTCCACAACATGCCAAAGAAGAAACACCTCCTTCACTTTTTGCACAGGTGTCATGGTTTGAGAGAAATGTCAAGAATATCGTTGCCTCAGGAGAATCAAAGACACCTCTGAAGTGACCTTGGGAAAATCAAGTTTTCTCCTAGATTGGTTGGCCAAATGATTTGCTTGATGGGTAAAATGATAACTAGACACAAAGAGATTTCCAATGAGCTATCATGAGCTCACTTTGGGGTTTAGGAAGGCATATAAAAGTTGACTGCAACAACACTCTTCCTTGAGGCAGCCTCATTTGGCACTTTTTGACCAGTCTTGGGAGATTTGATTTTTGACAGAGAAAATGAACTCCAAATTGAAAAATTCCAGTTGGGTTGGAAATTCGAATCAAAGACCTTTCCAACAAGCTATCCTGCACCTGATTCTGACATAGGGAAGGCCTCCAAAAGCCTCCTGCAAAAGCACGACCCGTTGAGCCTGGCGCGCGACCCGTCAGGCTGCCCATTCCAATGCAAAAATTACACGGGCGCGACCCGTTGAGGGCGCGCGACCCATCAGGCTGCCCATTCCAATGCAAAAATTACACGGGCGCGACCCGTTGAGGGCGCGCGACCCGTCAGGCTGCCCATTCAAGTGCAAAAATTACACGGGCACAACCCGTTGAGGGCGCGCGACCCGTTGAGCAGTGCACGGGACCCGTTGAGGGCGCGCGACCCGTTGGGCAGTGCACGCGACCCGTTGGGGATTTCTCCACAGAAATTTGCCAATAAGCTGCTAAATCACTCCGGATTGCTTCAAGGTTGCAGGTTATCCCTTTCACTTCCTGAGATTGTTCATGAGGAGGGAGGACCATCACAGCAGCATGACATGACTAGACATGTCAGCTCCTCACCATTGGTCACTTATCAGAGAGGCCAAAGGGCCTTATTTGCAGCAGCTCGGCAAGTACTTTCTCCACAGCATGTGGAAGTGGTCTCGCCTTCTTCATCAGTTCAGTGAGTGTTATCTCCACACCAGGTGGAAGGGGCCTCGCCTTCTTCAGCAGCACATGCAGCACAGAGGGGCAAGCAGCCCATGATCGAGGAGGGAATGACCGGTGATCCCGACATTGATATCATTGATCTTGATACCCGCCCTCCTACCACAGAGCTTCATGAGGTCATTCAGCAAAAGGAGGTCGAGAACCGCTTGTTGCAGCAGAAGTTAGAGATGGCACAGTGGACGATCACCTATTTAGAGCAGCGCAACAAACAGTTGGAGGATGAGCAAGCTCTTGATGAGTTGTGGAGGATTCGTAGTGACCGCAACTTGAATCGAAGAAGACCCGGTGATCTATTGCCCGCTGAGCGAGAGTCCATGCTTATCCAGCTTAATGCTCACTTGGAGAGGCTGTTGGCTAAGGCCAACTAAGATAAAAAATTGTTAAGAAACATGAAGAACCATTATTGGGCGAGAATGCACGTGTGCAAGGCAAAGATGAAGATGTTCCAAAGGCGGTTGGCCAAGGCACAAAAAAGGAGGAAGAGGCCCGATCCCCTCCATATCGTGGCCGAGGCTTCACTGAAGGACCAAGGCACTAAATAGCCCAGCCACAGCACAAATCCCAAGAAATTTTGAACATTTTGGGTCAATTTTGATTTTTCAGGCAATTTACAGGTTTTTGTCCATTAACGGGTCTCACCCCCCGCGCGACCCTTCATCCTAGAAACTCCATTTTGCAAAAACTCAGCATTTCTAGATTTTTCATGAGAAGTTACATATGCTCATCAATGGACTTGAGATTTTATGAAGTTTTGGGCCTCCAGAAAGTCAAAAAAAGGAGCAAAAAATGACTTTCTGCCACATTTTTGAGACACAGAAAGCAGTCTTGGGAGATTGCAATTTTGGAGGGGAAAATGACCACCAAATTCAGAAATTCTAGTTGGGTTGGAAAGTAGACTCACAGACCTTTCCAACAAGCCTACTCTTGCTCAATTTGGACACCTGGAAGTGCCCCAAATGTGGTCCCAAAGGCGCGCGACCCGTCAGGCAGAGGTGCGCGACCCGTCAGGCAGAGGCGCGCGACCCGTCAGGCAAACTTCTCCAAATTTCAGTGTACAGCTCAGAAAAACGCAGTTTGACCCTATTTGACATTTTGGGGTGGATTATTATGCTCTTTGATGTAATTAATGTACTTTTATGACACTTTTACTCTTATGTACCTCTTCTATAAGATTCATTCATGAAAAAGGTGAAAATTAAATGAATGAATTGGTTTCCTAGCTTATAGAGGCAAGTTGTTTTGACTGCCTAGTTTGTAGTGCTTAGTTTAGAAGTGGTTGAAACAGCTCCTAGGATAGTGACCTCGACTCATGGAGGCAGGGAAAGAGGTTAGATGATCTATATTATGTACTTTCTTGCTCATTTTCATGGTTGGACTCTTGAGGGAGAAGCTATCATTGTATTATTCACTGTATCTCTGCAATTTTTGGCTAAGGAAGACCAGGGTTTTGCAGTCCTCTTTGGGATTATTGTGGACTCATGTGTTGATGGTGTGTTTCTCAATGTACTTGTAAGCTTGTTATGTGATTCATTTCCTTTCTTTTACTTCTGCACATTAAACAAATGAAGTGTTAAAGTAAGAATTCATGCCTGCCATGCTCTGCTTTTAAGTTTGTTTAATTTCAATGTTTTCTACTGTCTAAAGAGAATTCAAAGTTATTGTTTGCTCTCTTTAGCTCCTCACCTTTCATTCCTGACCATCCACCTCAATCAAAGGCATCAATATTGTCTCCTACCTCGCCCCAAAGAACCCCCTGCAGAAACTGTGTCCAATCCTCGCACCCAAAATTGCCCTCTCCTCAATTTGCCACCAAAAACCCAAAAAACCCAAAATCAACCCTTTTGATCAGTTTACTAGCCTAATATCAGTGTTACCTTATTGGTCATCTCATCTATTGAAGATTTTACCGAGATAGACCGGAGAGAGCCTTCTCCTGCCACGTAGGGCTAGCTACGAGGCTAAATGGTTTGATGTTGCCTTGAGGTTTACCTTTCTCAGCCTGAGGTGAAATTTCAAGCGCTAACATCATCTATGCTCAATTTGCAACCTGTTACCATCGGAGTAAGGATAGGTTTGCAATCTTCCATTTTGAATTTCTTGAGCATTTCCTTGATGTACTTGGATTGACATATAAATATTCCTTTCTCTTACTGAGATATTTGAAGCCCTAAGAAGTATGTCAACTCACCAAGTAAAGACATCTCGAACTCACTTTGCATCTTTGTAGCAAAGTTCTTACTTAGTCAATCATCATTGCTACCAAATATTATATCATCCACATATACCTCAACGATTGTTAAATTATCCTTATCTATTTGTACGTAAAGATTGTTATCAACAGTACCTTTCTTGAACCCTTGTTGACGTAGATATCCATCAAGATGAGCATACCATGCTCTGGGAGCCTGCTTGAGACCATACAGAGCCTTCTTTAACCTGCAAACATAGTCTTCTTTTTCTAATAGTAGAAAACCTTCAGGTTGTTCGATGTAAACTTCTTCTTCTAATTCTCCATTCAGAAATGCTGACTTAACATCCATTTGGTAGACTTTTATTTTTCTTGAACATGCATAGGCGAGAAACATTTGGATGGCTTCCATTCTGGCAACTGGTGCAAATGTTTCATCGAAATCAATTCCTTCCACTTGTGCATAGCCTTTGCAAACCAATCTTGCTTTGTTTCTAGTAACCTATCCATCTTCATTCAATTTGTTCCTGAACACCCATTTAGTCCCAATGACATTTTTATCTTTTGGTCGTGGAACTAATTCCCAGGTGTTATTCTTCTCGATTTGATCCAATTCTTCATTCATAGCTGCTACCCAATGTTCATTATGGCTGGCTTCCTCAAAACTACTAGGCTCAAAGGTTGCTAGAAAAGCAATGTGAGCTTGTTGTGATGAATGAAGTTGTTGACCTTTTCTTGTTCCAATTCCTTCATTTATGTCACCAATGATTTTATTTGATGGATGGTTCTTTTGAATCCATTCTTTTGTTCTCTTTGGAGGAGCTTCTTGTTGTTGTTCCTATATATCTTGTTGATCATTATTTACTTCTTCCTGGTTGACAGTTGCTTCTTGTTCTAGAATTTTCTCTGTACCTTTTTCAGCCTCTGTCTCAAGTTTCAAAGATTCTAGATCCTCATCATTATTTGTTAGAACACTATCTTCGTCAAATGTAACATTTATGCTCTCCACTATCTGTTTTCATCTTAGATTATAGCATTTATAGGCCTTTCTTTTGCGTGAGTAACCAACAAAGATACCTTCGTCAACACGCGATTCAAACTTACCCAACTTTTGATCTTCTCTTTTGATCTAACATTTGCTTCCGAAGATTTTGAAATATTTTACATTAGCTGGTTTTCCTTTCCATAATTCATATGGGGTCTTATTGCAATTATTTCTAAGAAGACTTTTGTTGATAATGAAGACTGTCGTATCAATTGCTTGAACCCGGAATTTTTTATCCAATTTTGAGTCCTTTAGCATTGTTCTTCCCATTTCCTGTACGGTTTTGTTCTTTCTTTTAGCAACTCCATTTTGCTAAGGTGTTCGTGTTGTTGAAAATTGTCTTTTTATTCCATTTTCATCACAGTGTTGCTGAAAAAATTGGAAGTGAACTCTTTGCCATTATCTAATCTTAGACACTTTATTTTTAAATCAGTTTCATTTTCGACCAACTCCTTGTAGATCTTAAAGCACTCAAATGCTTTAGATTTTTTCTTTAGGAAACTGACAGTTGTCATCCTGATATAGTCATCTATCATTAACATGAAATATAATTCTCCATATAAGCCTTTTGTTCCCATAGGACCACATAGATCAGTATGTATCAATTCCAATGGATGTGATGCAAAGTGTTCTTTTGTTTTAAATCTGCATTTTTTCTGCTTGTTGTGCTGACAGGCCTCACATAGTGTGTTGGAAGGTTTTGAGATTTTCGGCATTTCTCGTATTGCTTCCTTTTTGCTTATCCTAACAAGGTTGTCAAAGTTTATGTGACCCATTCGTTTGTGCCATAACCATATTTCATCTTATTTAGCTAGTAGACATGCTTTAGTTTCTTCATCCAGAATATATGCGTCGTTTGGAGATCGACTTGTTGTAGCCACAATTTTACCATACCTTCCTTTCCTAATTTCACATTTTGTGGAGTTGAATAGCATTGTGTGTCCTTGATCACACATTTGTCCAACACTGAGCAGATTGTGATTCATGTTTTCAACCAATAGAACATTCTTGGCTAGATCGTATTTGCTTCCGACATTGATGGTACCTGATCCTATAACATTTGAAGATCCATCATCTCCAAAGGACACGGTTCCATCCTTCTTCTCTTTCAGAGATACAAATTTCTTTCTATCTCCAGTCATATACGTTGAGAAACCGATATCAACATACTACACATCTTTTTTGTTTTAAGCCTTGAGAGCAAGAGCACAATTATCAGTGTTCTTCTTCTTCCATGTCCGTTCGTTCTGTGGCTTCGAAGATTCTTCTGGAGGATCTTCAAGTCTGCAGTCTCTGGCCATGTGTCCAAAGTTTCGACATTTGTAACATTCAATATTAATTCTTAAATGTTCAAATCTATTGATGTTTCATTGAGCCCTGGGAGGTTCATATTTGACAGATCTCCTGGAATTGTATTGGTTCCTAAGGTACGTGTGTTGCACTAAAAATTGCTACCTTGACATCCTACAATCTGTGTGAATCCATTATCACTCATACTTTCCTCCTTTGTAAGTCTTAAGCCTCAGTTCCTCATATCAAGCCTTGAAAACAAGAGAAATCCCTCAAAATTCTTTAAAACTCTGGTTCCGCACTTTCTCTTTGTATTACCTACGGTCCCGCACCTAATGGTCAAGTCTCCTGCGCACCTGACCGCATTGTCTCTGTGTTAAGTGTGGACCCCTGTAAAAGTTAAAAATGCACGAGTATACTCTGAAAAACTCACTTTCAGTCATTTCTAGAAGCTTCTGGAAGGAATCTTGAGGTGGCAAGTTCGCTCTCTTAAGTTTCATGCATCCCATACCTTAAGGAGCTAACCCCTTGATGTGAGGAGCTTATCCCTTTGAAGGAGGATTCTATCCCTTCATAATTGGACCTGTAACCTCCTCCTTTGCACTATAAAAAGAGGCATTGAGCTGGTTACCTGGTGCAGGTTGGAAGCTGAATATTTTTGAGGTGAAATGCTGCTGGAACTTAGTCTTCTTTGGTTGAGTTTTTATGAGGAAATATTACATACCTCTAAGATCTCATTTGGAAGAGTGCAAGGCTTGTCAAAGTAAAGGAAATTCTTGTTTCAGACCCCAGGAAGAGCTTGTTCAACATCAAGGCTGAAAAGGTTGTAAATTTCTTCTACTTCAAAGTTAATACAAATAAGTTTGTTTTTCTCAATAAGCTGTTGATTCATGGTTTATTTTATGGATTCCTTGATCACCATAATAGGCATGATTTATAATATTTACTATGCAAGTGCTATTTAATGTTTGCTTGTTTTCGATTTCAGGTCTTTAAAGGTAACTCTTTCGAACGATTGGGGGTTAACTCTTTCGAACGATTGAAGGATGACTACTACAAACAAGCATTGGATCTAAGGTAGGATCTTAACACCTTTGTAGTATTTACTTATAAATCGCATATGTCTAGAGAAAGATAGGTTTGTTTGTCCGTTTTTTGGTAGACTATCTTTTGATACTAGGGAGATTGGCCTTGTCCGCGAGATCAATTTATCAGGCCAACAAATTGGCGACTCCACTGGGGACTAAATTTAGTTTTTGGTTTTCCTTTTTTTTGACTTGAGAAACTTTTTTTCGTTTCTGGTTTTTTATTGATGTATACTGGCTTGGGTAGTTTTTAGAATCTGGATTATTTTTCGTTTTTTTCAAAGTTTTTAGGGGACCGCACTTTCTCTTTACAGACAGTGCGGGCATCTCCACACTTTTCCTTTAGTACACAGAGCGAACCGCACCTATTACTTCTGGAGCCTGTGGACCCTGTAAATTTTTTGAAAAACCTAAGATATCTTCTTCCAGTTAAGTTTAGGTTTCATTTAAAATTTTTAGTGTCTACCCAGATCCGTATTTTTCCTGTCAAAAATCTCTTGTGAGTGAGTTCCAATAGTATTTTTGTTTTGGATGATTTTCTAGAAGTTTTGCATGCTTGGAGTGGTTTTCACTTTGTCTCTGTAGTGACTCAAAGATCAGAAGCTTGAGAAACCTTAGATTACCCTAGTGTCTTTTCGTCTTCTTGATGAGTCTGACTTGGTGGTGAAATCTATACTTTGTGAGAAATAGATTCAGTTTTCCCGTTGCAAATATTTGAACAAACTTTGTTATAAGTTTTGAATTTCATTTTTACAAAAGAAAACATATCTGGATGTTTTTTGATTGATTTGTTATTCTGAACAAATGAATCCTTAGTTTACTGAACAACTAAGCAAAACGTCCTAAAAAAGAATTGAAGCTTTTATTTAATTAGATTTTTAAATTTTTTAGATCTCAAAATTAGTTTTTGTAGTTTTGAGTGTTTTTCTAGAACTTGTAGATCTCTTTTGAAGCAAATTGTTTTTTGTAGTTTCGAGTTTTGAAAAGGGAAAGGGATTTATTGTGAGCATTAATTATTAGTCTCGTTTTGAGTTCTTATTAAAAAAGACAAAAAGATTTTCTTTCCATTTCCATGTTGAAAGAAAGAATTGTTTCTTAAATAATTGCATTCTCGAACTCTTTCTTTTAGCTAGAATTTCATTGAAAGAAAAACGAATTGTTTATCATTTTAGGTGCATTTTTTAGTGTTTGGAGTCAAGTCTTCACACCATCAAAGTTTCATCTCCATACCTATTGACTTAAAGAACAACCTATAAAAGCAACGCTTAATTAAAATTGATCTAGTAATCTTTTTTATTTCTAGGGCTCTTATCACCAATATAGCTTAGGCTAGTATCTTGGAGTAGGGAGTAATTAACTCTCCAAGATAGTTAAAACAAACAAGTAGATACATCTTGCGGTAGGAAATAAATCCAATTGTAATTGATACATTCTGGGAAGCTTCTCTTAAAGGAGTCAATCACGAGATCATGTCCGAACCTTTGAGACAATCTATTATGTTTCATTGGGAAAGATAGAAGACTTGCACGTATTATAAACGATAAACCTTGTATTAACCATTTTCGAGGAGCCTGGGGTCACTTGTTGGTAAACCTCGGATTGACCATGTCGAGGAGCCTTCAAGGGGATTGAGCTTTGTTACTCTGCCCTTGTGCGTAGATCAGATCGTAGACTGTTCCCCGGTTGTATTTGTTGTTGTTGGTAACCTTAGTGTCCATAAACTTAAGATTATTTGCTAAGGTGACGGTGAAGGAAGGATCTCACTGTACCTGGAGCAGACATCGACTAGACTCACTTGGACTCTCTGGGGGGTTCTCTTCACTCGAGATGGTTTTGTGAACTTGTGCCAGTCTGTTTCATTAAGCAGGTTGTCGGGGTAATTGTTCCAACCGCCCTTTCTGTATTAAACTTCTACTAAGTTGGATTTCATCACCAACTAGTGTTTTTAGTATGGGAAGCTATTGTTTGTGCATGGTTTGAACTCTTAGATTTTTTAGGCGTGTGATTCAGGTGTTTGTTTCTTTAGAGACTTTAAGTGTTTTTATTGAAATTTTCTTTATTTGTGTGTGATTAATTAATATTTAATTGTGGCCGAATTACCGAGACAGTCTTGTAGACTTCAGGGGAAACCTCCTGAGTAAAACCTGGGTCTTAGTTTTTCACCACCTCAAATTCCTTTTTATCCTACACCAAGAGGTTATTATCCTTCATCGATCATGTCAAGACAGTCACCTATGTTTTCCCAATCACCGAAAACATTTTTATATAGCAGTCCTTCTTTTCCTTCGGGATACCAGTCACTCTCTGGTACTTTTTCAGGAGTAACTCCTCGACCGACTAAACATCAGTTGTCACCTAGTAGTAATGGAACTCAAACGTTGAACGCAGAAAAAATATTTATGATGTCTGGTAGTATTCCAAATCCTCAACATCAAGGTATTCAATTACCGCCCGAGGGGCAAGGTAGTCAATTACCGCCTGGGGGCAAGGTAGTCAATTACCGCCCGAGGGGCAAGGTAGTCAATTACCGCCTGGGGGGCAAGGTAGTCAGTTACCGCCTGGGGGGCAACCTCAAGGTAGTCAGTTACCGCCTGGGGGGAAACCCCAAGGTAGTCAGTTTCCACCTAGAGGGCTACCTCAAGGTTTTCAACCTTTAGGACAGTACATACCCCAAGGTCAACCCCAGACTCAGTATACTCCTCAGGATGCTTATCAACCCCAGATTCAGTACATGCCTCAGGGTTATCAACCTCAAGGTCAGTACCCAACTCAAGGTTTCCAACCGTCTTCTGGTTAATCATTTTTACAAGGAGCTGGAAATGTACCGCTGAATTATCAGCCCTACGTTTAACCAGGTT
This sequence comes from Pinus tabuliformis, assembly GCA_031772625.1. NCBI lineage: Eukaryota > Viridiplantae > Streptophyta > Pinopsida > Pinales > Pinaceae > Pinus > Pinus tabuliformis. The sequence goes on along the minus strand of CM062818.1, from coordinate 2,066,703,118 downwards.
ATGGTCCTCCATGTGCACAACCTTTTATGGGTCCCGGAATGAACATGGTGTGGGATCCGTCTCAAACTCAACAGACTTTGCAACCTAATGTGAAGTTACCTTATCAAGCTGGACAGCCTTTGGTTTCTGGTCCAACCCAGAAACCTGTCCAACCTACTGTTCAAACCCCTGTACCTGGTTTAGTTCAGCAGCCTGAGCCTAGCTCACCTCAGACTCCACCTCAAACTGCTGCAACTACTGCAACTTCTGTTCAACCTACCACACCTATTTCTGGAGTATCTGTAGCTCTGATTTCTACTATCCCTACAACAGTGCAAACTCCTCAAGTCTCTGTGCCACAGTCAGGACCTACAGTTCAGAGTTCGGTCCAGATACCTGTAGGACAAGCTGGTACAAGTACGATTGCCACAATTCAACCGCAATTCACCTATCAACTATACCAGGGACAATATCAATTCGGTCCTACTGTACAAAACCCAGTTTATCAGTATCAACCATATCCTGGCTATACTTATCAACAACCTTAGTTTGGTCTAGTTAATCCTGGTTTTCCAGGAGGTTATAACATTCCTAATGCAAATCTGATTCCAGGTTATCCTGGATATCCTCCTCCTGGAGTTGGTCTTGTTACTCAAGGTTTTCGCGACCCTAACCGTCAGTTACCATTTATTGCAACTTTGGATTTACCTGATTTGTCACGCCTTATGAACGATCCAATTTACTATCTTCCGTATTGGCCGCCAATGCCTAGTAAGTTGCCCAGTGATATCCCGAAATTCGAGGGTAAGTCAGGAGAGGATCCGTCAAATCATGTCATGACTTATCACCTCTGGTGTGCATCTAATTCAATCATTGATGATTCAATTCAATTGTGTCTTTTTCAATGAACTCTTATTGGTCTTGCCGCCAAATGGTACATTGAGTTACCACGAGCCTCTTTTAATAATTTCAATCAGTTAGCCACTGCTTTCTTAACTCATTTTCAGTTGCCTGTCAGATACGACAATGGCACGGAATTGTTAACTTCACTGAAACAATCCACGTCCACATATATTTCTGATCATATTCATGAATGGCGACGTAGAAGGCGTTTAGTGAAAGTTTTCATTCCGGATCAAATTTTAGCGGAATGGTTCATTAAATCATTGTTACCCAAAATCACTGAAGATGTAGCTAAGGGAGGAGTTGTCACTGAAGAGCAAGTCATTGCTCAAGCTCAATACCTTGACCTCGTCTATACGCAGTCAGGTACTTTACATGAAAAAATCCCTGATCTTCCAAAACACAGTCAAATAACTGCAGCTCCTTTAGGGTCTCATGCCGCTGATGGTATGATTGGTTCAGTTAGTACTAAAAGTAAGAAGAAATCTTCAAAGAATTCTTCTCCTATAATAACTTTACCTGATTCCCCGAAAGGAGATTCTTCCGCTCAACTTTCTGTCGACGTCCATGTCATAGAATCATCTACAACCATATCACAATCCAGTAGTAAAGAGAAGGGAAGAAGGAAAACAAACAAAATTCAAAAGAAAAAATGGATAAAAATGAATCTACTGACGAAAAACGAAAACCTCGCTATCCTTGTTTCATTTGCGACAAGGATCATTTACCAAAGAATGCCCACATCGAGCAGAGTTTTCGAAATTCGTTAAAGGTTCTCAAACACCTATTGTCTTAAAGGATCCTTTTTTTACTCAAGATAGTAATATGGTTTCTTCTTCCTCGAATGCCTCAGAAGAACCCATTATGATGATGTCTCATGTCAGGATTGCGACGCGATCGCAAGATTATGGTAGTAAAAATACTGTTGATGGTAAAGAAGCAGAATCTTCTAATTCAAACACACCAACTACACCTCCTCCTGGTTCTGATCCGCTACAGATCGAGAAACCCAACCCTGACTTCGTAACCAAACCACCTGCTAAAGGTGTACTTCGGAAATCAGCTTTCAATCCACATGCGAGAGCTGCTCAGAATTACAACATTGTTGAAGACTTAGCTATTTCCCCTTCAGCAATGTTGGCTTTGGAAGTGCTGCAATCGTGCCCAGCACAGTGTAAATTACTATTGTCTGCTATAGGAGCTGTCGATATTCAGGATTCGAACCTAATAATCTTCGATTTAGAGAATAGTACACCCTGCCTACCTCATCAAATGGCTTTCCAAATTCCAGTTTTAGTCAAAAACAGACCTTGCTTTCAGACTATGATTGATGAAGGGGCTTCTATGTGTATTATGTTGATCCAGTGTTGGAGATCGCTTGGTTCTCCCACACTCAATCAGTCTCCGACAATTCTAAAGTCTTTTGATGGCCGAGGGTTCCATACTTTTGGTATTTTGCAGGATTTACCTATAGGGGTCGAAGGTAAAACTGTAAATCTAGATGTGGAAGTGGTTGATGCCCCTCTAGATTATAACCTTCTCTTGGGCCACAGTTGGTCTTATGCTATGACTGCTATTGTTTCATCGGTATTTCGGCTTATCAAGTTTCCTCATAACGGAAAGATCGTTATGATAGACCAGCTGACTTATTTCTCATCCGACCCAAGCTCTCCAGATAGTATTCAGCACATCGGTAAAACGACTATCCCTTACAAGGATGTTAGCGTAGGTTTGATTAAAGATTTTGGTCTACTAGGAACTTTTTCCTTCCCTCCTCCTAACGTATCGCCTTCTATTGCAACTATTCATATGATTTCATCGAATACTGTTACTTTTGATGATCCTTGGATCGTACCTTCTGATTCTAAGGTGGATTCATTTGATGGCGTGATGCCTTTGAGTCCCTTTGAAATTGCATATCAGGCTATACAGTCGTTTTCTGATTCCTGACCAGTCCCGAGGATATTTTGTTCCTGTGTCAACCTCGTTAAAAAATGAAACCAGGAGTCCCGAGGATAGTTTGTTCCTGTGTCAACCTTGTTAAAAAATGAAACTGGGTGTCCCGAGGATAGTTTGTTCCTGTGTCAACCTCGTTAAAAAATGAAACTAGGTGTCTCGAGGATAGTTTGTTCCTGTGTCAACCTCGTTAAAAAATGAAACCGGGAGTTTGGAGCATAGTTCCTTGTCTTGTGTCAAGCTCATTAAAAAATGAAACAAGGAGTCATGGAGCATAGTTCCTTGTCTTGTGTCAAGCTTGTTAAAAAATGAAATAAGGAGTCCCGAGGATAGTTTGTTTCTGTGTCAACCTAGTTAAAAAATGAACACGGGAGTCTCGAGGATAGTTTGTTCCTATGTCAACCCCGTTAAAAAATGAAACCGGGTGTCCCGAGGATAGTTCTGATCTTTTGTCAACCTCGTTTAAAAAATGAAACAAGGCATTCGAGGATAGTTTGTTCCTGTGTCAACCTCGTTAAAAAATGAAACCGGGTGTCGAGGATAGTTTGTTCCTGTGTCAACCTCGTTAAAAAATGAACAAAGGAGTCCCGAGGATAGTTTGTTCCTGTGTCAGCCTCGTTAAAAAATGAAACCGGGTGTTTTGAGGAAAGTTCTTGATCTTGTGTCAACCTCGTTAAAAAATGAAACAAAGGGTTATGAGGAAAGTTCTTGATCTTGTGTCAACCTCGTTAAAAAATGAAACAAGGGTTATGAGGATAGTTCTTTTACTGTGTCAACCTCATTAAAAAATGAAACAACTCCCTTTTCCAAATCGAGTCTTTGATTTAGATCTCGTAAAATCCAAGTTGAGTCTTTCCAAGATCTCGAAAGTGAACCTTCATTCCATCCACCTTGTTGAATGCAATGAAGCTTGGGGGGCATGTACCTCGATTTGAGTCACCATGCTGGGGGCATGCAAACCTTTTTCAAATTCATTTTTTAGCTTTTCTAGCTTTTTAGTTTTGTCTTTTCTAGTTTTTTTTTAGTTACCGAGCATATGTTATCGCATGGTTCAAGCTCGTTAAAAAATGAACCTACCACCGAGCATAGTTCCCCACGGTTCAAGCTCGTTAAAAAATGAACCCACCTTCAGTAAATAACCTTTGTGATTGCCATGCTATCAGCCTTTTGAGCCTTGGTTGTGTTCCTCCCATCACCTCCATTCTTTTGGCCGATCATACGCTTCCACTTGATTGTTTACCCTTCCTGAGGGACCGCAGCTATGAGTGGTTTTATTAGCCAGCCTCTTAACCATTACATGTTTTGAGCAGTTCCACCATTGCTAGAACCAGTTTCTACCCTTTATACCACTCGTTCGTCTAGGACAAGTCTTCTTTAAGCTCTTTTGTGACTCATAAAATATGAAAAGATTACCGAGTTTTTCCCTTTTTGACTCGTTAAACGAATTAAAAAGGCGATCCACTTTTAGCTCTTTTTTGACTGTATAAACATGAAAAGATCGTCGGACTTTTGTTGTTTCAGGTTCGATACTGGTTACAAGACGACGTGTCTTCGATCACTTTTCTACTTTTTCGGATCGAGGCCACTAATTATGAAAAGTACTCCTTGATCATAATGGTAAAGCGGTTCTCTCGAGTATTATTTTATACTTTTTCGGGCTCGAGGGACACAAATTTATGAAAAAGCGAAACATTGGAGTCCTCTTTAAGCTCTTTTCAGACTCTCGAAAATTGAAAAGATTGTCGAGCACTTGATTGTTCGAACTCGTTAAATAAATTAATAATTGTCCCTTCAGTATAAGTTTACCCCTTTTACGGACTGAAATGGACTATTTACAAAAAAGGTACATGTTGACTAATTACGGTCAATGGAGTCCTCTTTAAACCCTTTTCAGACTCGTTAAATATGAAAAGATAGTCGAGCGCTTGTCTTTTCGAGCTAGTTAAAGTATTGGAAATGTCATCCCTCCTGTATTATTTTATCCTTTTTCAGACTTGAGGGATTATTTTACAAAAAAGTACCCACATGGAGTTTCCTTAAGTTTTTCTTCTCACTCCCTAAAATTGAAAAACACCAAGTTTTTCCTATACTGGACTCATTAAAATTTAACAGTAAAGGACCTGTTCAATTTTAAACAGGAACGAACCACTCCTTCTTAGGGTTCGAATTTTAAACTAAGTTGGACTCATCCAAAGGATGAGCTTATAAACAAGAAAATGTTATCCTCCTCAAGCTTGTCAAAAATAAAGAGGTACTTGCCAGAAATGGTGGGGGAAAAGAGAGAAAAATGAACCTGTTTGTTACACTTTGTTTTGTAAAAAAGCCGTCAACCACTCTTGAACACGACACTTTTTGTTCACCTGGGTTGGGAAAATCCTTTGCCTAACAGTTAATCAAACCACATTGAAAGTCTTCAGCCGATTTCTGGGTATTAGCTTTGGGTCAATTGTCACCAAGCCATCTGTAGTGTCGTTATGTGTTCAAGAGAATAGTTCAAACAAACCATTCATCTGCAAAATATCTGTCATCCATTTTGACCATCCCTGAGTCAGTCCTTGCCAATATATTTCTTCAAAACTTGATCTATGATTTCGTGTTGTGGGCTTGCCTACGACAGATCACTTTCTATTGACTTCAGCTCATTATCTAGGAAGTTGATCGAGAAATCGTTAGTACCTTGAAATCTACGTGCCCTAATGGCAGGTTTCTCGCCTTCGACGAAAGGTTGCATCATTGACCTTCGATCGAATGATTCTATGACATGTTCGACTTCAGCTCATTTATTCACATTTCATGGATTGTACTAGGTACTTTGAGATCCATTGACATTACTAGTGGTTTCTCTCACACTTGTTAACAGTTCACATCATTGACTGGTAATCGAGTGGTTTCTACCATGTTCAACTTCAACACATTCATTCACATGGATAGAATCGTACTAGTTCGGGAAGCGGAAATCAAGACCCTGGATCTAGTTTCTACCATCCAGGCTGCAAGGAATTTTGTTATTCATTATACAGTGGACTATTCATAAATAGATGATTGCGCCCATACTGTGTCTACACATGTCTATACTCTTAATGTATTACAAAATCATTCCTGTATCAGAACAGTTTAGTTAGTTTTCTAATCAGTTTTGATCTGAGTATGGGAATGCCTACCTCAGTGATGATATGTCTACATATATATATTTTGCATTGAATGTTTTTACAGGTTCCGACTGAGGTGTCCACAGGATGATCCTTTAAATGATAAAGTACTTCACTCTTCATAAATGACAGACTCTATCTTCATCTATTACAGACTTCGCACTTTAGGAGGCAATCTGTTGCACTAAAAATTGTCACCTTGACATCCTGCAATATGTGTGAGTCCATTATCACTCATAATTTCCTCCTTTGCAAGTCTTAAGCCTCAGTTCCTCATATCAAGCCTTGAAAACAAGAGAAAGCCCTCAAAAGTCTTTAAAACTCTGGTTCCGCACTTTCTCTTTGTATTACCTGCAGTCCCGCACCTAATGGTCAAGTCTCCTGCGCACCTGACCGCATTGTCTCTGTGTTAAGGGTGCGGACCCCTGTAAAAGTTAAAAAGGCGTGAGTATACTCTGAAAAAATCACTTTCAGTCATTTCTAGAAGCTTCTAGAAGGAATCTTGAGGTGGCAAGTTCACTCTCTTAAGGTTCATGCATCCCATAGCTTAAGGAGCTAACCCCTTGATGTGAGGAGCTTATCCCTTCATAGGTGGACCTGTAACCTCCTCCTCTGCACTATAAAAAGAGGCATTGAGCTGGTTACCTGGTGGAGGTTGGAAGCTGAATATTTTTGAGGTGAAATGTTGCTGGAACTTAGTCTTCTTTAGTTGAGTTTTTATGAGGAAAGATTACACACCTCTAAGATCTCATTTGGAAGAGTGCAAGGCTTGTCAAAGTAAAGGAAATTCCTGTTTTGGACCCCAGGAAGAGCTTGTTCAACGTCAAGGCTGAAAAGGTTGTAAGTTTCTTCTACTTCAAAGTTAATACAAATAAGTTTGTTTTTCTCAATAAGTTGTTGATTCATGGTTTATTTTATGGATTCCTTGATCACCATAATAGGCATGATTTATAATATTTACTATGCAGGTGCTATTTAATGTTTGCTTGTTTGTGATTGCAGGTCTTTAAAGGTAACTCTTTCGAACGATTGGAGGGTAACTCTTTCGAACGATTGAAGGATGACTACTACGAACAAGCATTGGATCTAAGGTAGGATATTAACACCTTTGTAGTATTTACTTATAAATCGCATATGTTTAGAGAAAGATAGGTTTGTTTGTCCATTTGTTGTTAGACTATCTTCTGATACTAGGGAGATCGGCCTTGTCCACAAGATCGATTTATCCGGCCAACAACGTGCGACATTCTATAGCTTTATGACCAAATTTTCCACATGAATAACAATATCCATGAAAAATATGTTGGTACCTGGATGGAAATCTTCGTCAGGGAATTGTCTTCCAAGGTTGTTCTTGCAAATCTTGTTCAATGAAGTCTACATGCCTGTCAGATCTCATAGGTTCATTGTATTTTGTTGTAGAAGGTCCTACTTCTTCTTCTTTGTAACTGAGGCCAATTCTGTCATTGTAAGATCGTTGATTGTTGATGAGTTCTTCCAACACCCTTGAGCTATTGGCATAGTTTTGGATAGTTTTTCCCTTCTTCACTTCCTTACGCAGCGAGACTACTTCAGCTTCTAATGCTTCCCTTTCTTGGTTGCTTTCTTCCAACTTCTTTTGAAGTGACTCTTCAATACATTTGTGTTCTTCAACTTCAATTTTGAGACCTTGAACTTGTTCTTCAAGAGTATTGGAATGGATATTCTCAGCCTTGAGCTCTTTTATAAGCTTGATTGCCTCCTTAGAAAATTCTTCTATGGTCAACCCTTCTTCTTCATTGTTTGATACCTCTTGTTTATTGTGCTTGGCCATAAACAGTACTCTCTCATTGGCTTCTTCTTCACTGTCATTGTCTTCATCAGATGATGAGATATCTTATTTAGAGAGAAAGTTCCTTTTGAATCCTTTCTTCTTGCCTTGCTTGTTGAATTTCTTAAAGCCTTTCTTTCCTTTTGAGTTTCCATCACTTCTATTCGGACATTTTGCTGCGAAATGCCCAACCTCACCACAATCGAAACATATCAATGGAAGTTTACCTTTGAATTTTCCCTTACCAATTTTTAGTTTTCTCATAAAGTAAGCATATTCTCCATCTGAAAAACCTTCTTCATCATCTTCCTTTTCTTCACACTTGCAGGTGCAGGTGTAGATCTTTGCCTTGTTTCTCCTTATTGGTTTTCTTAGATGCAGCAAATGCAGTTTCTAGATGCGAAGTACCCTCTTCTTCATAAAATCTCATTTCATATGCTATGAGAACTCCATGTAATTCCTCTTCGCTGAGTTTCTCCAAATTTGCACTGTATTCTAAGATCGATACCTTTGGGTTGAATCTTCTTGGTAACGTTATAAGAATCTTTCGTATAATAGCCTTCTCATCAACATGCTCTCCCAATCCTTCCAGAGTATTGGTTATTTCATCAACGTGTTGGAAGTATGCAACAATGTTGTCATCTTCTTTCATTCTGAGTTGCTCAAATTTTGCTCTGTAGATTTGAACCTTCACTTCTTTGACATTTGAGTCACCTGCATATATATTCTCAAGCTTGTCCCATACATTTTTGGCGGTTTTCCAACCCAACACCTTATGATAAGAATATTCAATAAGTCCACTGATAATAATATTCCTTTCTTTTGCATCATTTACCAGATTCTTCTTACCTTGTTGATCCGCGGTTGGTGTAAAGCCATTTTGAACAGTGTCCCATACCTCATAACCTTACGCCAAGAGATAGACCTCCATTCCTCCTTTCCAGAGTGCATAATTATTTTCATTGAATAGAGGTACACCATTCTTGGTATGCTCCATGACCTCCTTCTAGTTGTTAAACTGCTATTGAAGGAACCAAGCTCTGATACCAATTGTTGGAAAATACTGAGAAGGGGGGGGGAGGGGGGTGAATCAGTATTCCTTAGCAATTAGCACTTTTAAATCTTTTCAGAGCATTAGTTAATCTTCAATTATTATTAACATTTATGTAGTAATAACAGTAAATAAAAGAACCCATGAGGCACAAAGATTTTAGGTGGAAAACCCCCTCCGGGTCAAAAACCACCGAACACTTTTCTAATAAATTCTTTAATCTTTAGCCCCAACTGAAATGAAAGAAACAACTTCCTAGAATTCTAGAAAAGCATTCTTCTCCAGCTCCCACTGGATGGATGCTCCAACGCTCGAGATTCTTCAGTAGTCAACTGAACGAATGCCCCAACACCCAATGAGCTACAACTCACCCTAGCACCACCCTACCACCCTAAAGTTTTCACAGGCTTGAACCTGTTGGTGACTTCATGCACCAGCCTAGCACCACCCTACCACCCTATAGAAGAATAAAAGAAGAATGGACTCCCGTACCAGCGAAAATGTTGCACTTTACAATGATATAGAATGATGTAGAAAAAGATGACACACTAGACCATAACCCCAACTATGACACAACCACCTAATGATGATCCTAGACCTCTGACACTGCCTCTTCAACTCTTGTCAAATAGACACTTGTACAACTTTTACAAAGATGTTTTTACAATGACTCTGTTCAATGATACTTTTACAATGTCTATATGCAGTGCTTCCCACTTGAAGACTTCATGTGGTGAAATTCTTGCTGTTGTTTTGCAACTTGATTGATGCTCTTGTCATGCTACCCTTTCTCATTCTTCAAAACATTAGATTATGCATTGAGTCTTATCTTGATGAATATATAATACCTGCAAAAAGTCTTCAAGGAAATACCCATGACATGATAATAGCAAAACTTACCTCATCCTGCAGAGCATATGTCAGTGCTAAACAAAAACAACAAATTAGAATATAGAGAACCTAATGAAATTAAGAGATGAAAATGCATATACAGAAGATACTTACATGTAGCTTACTTCTGTTGCATCATTTTTCTGCACCTTGCTCTTTTCTGCCCTAGAAAGTCTGGTCCTTTGCACCCCTTGACAACACTTGATCTAGTTTTTCTTGCCTTCTAGGAGCATGATATTTAATCTGATGTATCTCTACAATTTCAAATCCCCAACATGTGATCTTCGATCCTATAGAATCCCTCTGATTCTTATTTCCAATGCCACAGGTCTAACCCGATTTGGACTCTTCAAGACAAATTTATGCCCAATCTCTCACAATGACCTAATTATGGACTAGTTCAGTAGAGCAAACTTGTACGACATGCCACGTGTCACTGTTTCCTCCTTCGGCTTTGAAATTGATATACATAAAACTAAATTCCGTGCACTATCCGCCACTTTTTACAGAATTCCAATCCTCTTCTCAGAGAGAGAGTTATGACGATTTTCCCAAGGTCACTTCTTTGAGATGAAATTCGGCAGCCTGCAAAAACCCTAACTTCCACAGATCATATCTCTGAAAATATAGCGAACCAAGATCTAAAATTTGGTCACAACGTTCATTAGGATTGCAAATCAAATGGGTTTTAATTTCAGAATCTAAGACTTCGCAGAAATGAAGTTATAGCGAAAATGCCACGATCACTACATTTGGAGGATATATGAGATTTCTTTTTATAGAGTTGAGAGGGGCTTCTATAGAGATGTTGGAGGGATTTTAAGAGCTTAAAGAATTATTAATTAATGACTATTCAATGACCAAAACCAATTACGAGTGCCATGCCACAACCCCATAGGGGTTTAACCCACTAACTGGGGTCACTAACTTCAAACATGAATATCTCTGAAACTGTGAAGAATTACTTGGCATGCCATATATCAACATAAACATCTCAACGAGTAGAATCTATCTAGAAGATCCTTAACTCAAAATAGAGTAAGTTGTCAAGTCAAAATTCCCTTGCAAGAACAGGTTAGCCCCTGGTGCTGCTTGGGTTGACGTCAATGACAACCTCAGATCATCTTTAGATCAACACATCATGAGTATACTTTTAATATATTTTAAAGAAGCCCTGAAAATAATATCTATTCTCTTGTTGTTTGAGACGAAGTCATCGTGGCTTAACCATCAAGTTCACCTAGTTCCTCTTCCTCTCCTCCATATGAAAGGTCATTTGAGGAGCTTCTCCCTGAACTCTTGCAGTTGCTCGAGGATCAAGGTGTTGAACTTGGAATTGTTTGGAGTATTCAACCTTTGTCATCTTGTCCTCCTCCATCAGATATTGGGTCACCTTACGAATCCGACCTGGAATCTCCGGATAATCCTATCCAGACTCTCGCGAGTCCGTCGACTCCTGAAGGTCAGAAAGGACTAATTGTTTATCCTCTGAATCCTTTGTTCGATCATGTCGTGATATCACCGCAACGTCCGTACAGTCTGTACGATTGATCTGGTATTCCTTTGGAATTATCTCCTCGAACATCTTCGATTGTTTGTCGTCGTTTGTTTCCACCCATGGAATCAGAAGGCGAGATTCCAGTCTCCTCTTCGGGTCACTCAGAGGTTTCTGCTACACACACCCCTCACGTAGTTGATGAGCAAGGATATTTGTTCCCTCCAGAAGGTTTCCCTTATACAGGGAGCATCCCGACTAGCGTCGACCCTGAGTATAGTGAGCCTCTATTTCCACATGGTTATACCTCCCTATCTCAGTTGGTTTCAGGCACTCCTAGTGCCTTGTCGTTATATCACAACCCTATCTGGTCTTCCGGCATAATGCCTACTTTAGGTTCGTTCATTCAGAATCTGACCTCTCAACCGATTGTGTAAATTGTAGTCACTTCAGTTCTGGTACAACCTACCATTCTGATTCCACTTGTTTCATCATTTCAACTGACTCTTCCGTTCAACCGACAGTCTCAAGTCAAGCCTTGGTAAGTTCTTCTACCCCTCCAGTGAGTGGACAAACGATGCCATCACCTGGGGGCAAGACCCGAATATCTTTATGATGTCTGGCACGACCAGTGTGAGAAGATTACAGACTCACATGGTTGGAATGAATCAACCCTCTTACGGTGCTATTTTGAACCCTGTTGGTCCATCTAGATCAAGTAATGTCTAATACCAACAGTAAACCCTATTGGTTCATCTGGGTCAAGTAACGTCCAATACCAGCAGCCATTTGTGGCTCAGGTTCGATTCCCCTTATGTTCCATATGGTTCACAAGAGATGGTAAATCTGCCTTACATCCCTCAAGTTGGGCCTTATGTTCAGCCTGGTCCATTCGTTGTGCCTAGTGGATATGGGTGGATCCAATTCGAGAACTTCCAATACCCTCAAGGTGTTACCCCGAGAACTGTCCAGATACCCTTTCAGTAGCAGTGGCAACCTTCACAGTAGCAGGGGCAACCTTTGCAGCAGCAAGGGCAGACAGTACAGCAGCAAGGACAACTGCAACAACTGCAGGGGCAACCCTTGCAACAGTCGCAGCAAACTTTGCAACGCAGATGCAGTTTGTTCACCAGTGCTCCTAACCTATGTCCTCGCAAGACCAACCTCTACAGCCATAGGGACAACCATTACAGAACCAAGGCCAAACCAGGTAGCAGTAACCCTTGTATTCATATTAGCAAGGTCAGCCTTTACAAGGTCAAGGTCAAGTCCTGCAGTAGCAGGCTCAAAATCCTTATGTCCTGTAGCAGTAGGTTCAGAATCCTTACATCCAGGGTCAGTAAGTTCAGTAGCCTTATAACCCATATGTTGCGTATCAGCAGCCTATGGCAGGGCAGTATCAAACCTACCTGGGACCGAATCCTCCTTATGGGCAGGGTAACCCTCAGTGGGGGCAGAATCAGATTCCATATGGACAAAATCCACCACAATGGGGGAAAAATCCTTACCAACAAGGATGGACTCCGCAATATGGGTCTCCTCAAAGGCCCTACATGCCATTCAATACGCAATTTCCTTTCTTGGCCACATTGGAGCTGCCAAATGTTTCTAGACTTACGAATGATCCCATTCTTCATTCGCCATACTGGCATCCAGTTCCATCCAAGAGTGATTGTCCGAAGTTTGAGGGAAAAGCGAAGGAGGATCCACAAGCCCACGTGATGACATATCACCTCTGGTGCTCCTCCAATAAATACTTTGATGATTCCATCCATCTCCGACTTTTTCAACGAACTCTCACAGGTGCTGCAGCGAAATGGTACATTGAATTGCCTCGAAGTACCTACAGTGACTTCAACACTCTCGCTATGGCTTTCCTCACTCATTTCCAGCTGCCAGTTCGCTATGAAACTGGCACCCATTTGCTTACATCACTTAAGCAAGACACTGTGACCCATATCTCTGATCACATCCACGAATGGAGACGTCGGCATCACCTGATCAAGTTTGAAATTACTGATCAGTTGTTGACAGAATGGTTCACCAAATCATTCGTCAGAAAAATTGCTGAGGACATAGCCATGGGTGGATGCGTTATAGAGGAGCAAGCCATCATTCGTGCCCAGTATTTAGACCTCGTCTACTCACAATCTGGCACATTATATGATATGTTACCCGATGCTCCAAGACCATCATCAGATCTGACAGCATTGAAGTCTCCGGCTACAGCACCTTTTGATGGAATGATTGGTTCTGTGTCTCAGATTCCCGTGAAATCTTCATCTAAGCAGAAATCTGTCTCGAACACTGGTTCCAATGATCCCTCTCGAAATCCATTTGGTCTTGGTAAAACCTCTAAAGTTCATGTTGTCCAGTCTGCCGTGACAGACAAAACTTCTAAGGGTAAAAAGAAGGGCAAAGGCAACGCTAAATTCGATGCCCCGAAATAGGGCCCTCCTAAGTCGTTTGCTGGCGATGTTTCTCAAAGAAAGCCTAAATATCCGTGCCTCATCTGTGGAGGATCACTACACTAAAGATTGTCCCTGACGATATGAAGTTAGTCGCTTGCTCAAAGGGACCCTAGTTGTCTTGAAAGAGCCCTTTCCATCCCAGCAGACCCAAATGGTAGACCAACCTCAGTCTTCTACTTCCACAGGTTCCCAAGTGTTTATGATGAACACGCCTATCAATGTGGCTACCAAATCAAAAGATTATCAAACACCTACTCCGACAGCAGGGAAAGAGAAAGAATCTACCCCTTCCTCCTCTGTCCCATCTACTTCTAGTCCTCTCCATATAGAGTAACCTAGTCCTGATTCTGCTATCAGACCACCCTCTCGAGGTGTGCTACGAAAGTCCTTGTATAATCTGAACGCTCGAGCTACTCAGCATTACAATAATGTTGAGGATTTGGCTCAAGTGCCATCAGCTATGTCTGCTCTCGAGATCCTTCAAAGCTATCCTTCTCAGTGGAAAGCATTGTTGTCGGCTATTGGAGTGTTGATCCATCTGATTCTAATGTCATTTGCTTTGATCTGGAAAACCATGTTCCGCGCTTACCTCATCAGATTGCCTTTCTCATTCGAGTGATCATTAATGAGAAGACGATTCACAGGACCGTCATTGATGAAGGTGCTTCCACTTGCATCATGTCTATCTATTTTTGGAAGGCAATTGGCTCTCCTACCCTGAACCAATCACCTAACACATTGGAAGCTTTTTGATGTACATGATTCTCGACCATTTGGTGTTCTTCCTAATATTGTCATTACCTTGGAAGGTACGACAGTTAATGTAAAATTAGAAATTGTTGATGCAAATCTTAAGTATAATCTTCTACTTAGATGGAGTTGGACCCATGTTATGCATGTTGTAGCCTCCTCTATTTCCCACGTGCTCCATTTTCCTCATCAAGGGAAAATCATCATGGTTGACCAATTGTCTTTCTTTGCCTCTTCCTCCTTGGATGGCAATTTTTCATACGTGAAGCATACCAGTACTCCATATCAGAGTGTGGGGGATGGAGTTTTCAAAGATCCCGTCGTGATGGGTATTTTTCCTCTCCCACCTCCGCATGTTGCCTCAGTCAACATGATCTCAGTTAAGTCTGATCCTTGGGTCAATCCCTCTCATGGTCTCATTGATACATGGGGTGATGTCATGTCATTAAGCCCTGCCGAGATCCATTATGTGGAGATTTGTTTCGGCTTCGACTTTAGAATCTACTAATCACATTGCTTTGAGTACGTATCTTGACGTGTATTCTCAATCCCCGTGACTTGGTTCATTGAATTCCTCTGATCCCTTAATCGAGACGTTTCCTACTGACAAAAGTATCATGGAAATTATGTCTCTTGAGGAAGCACCTTGGAATTATACTCGTCATCATTCCTCATTCTTGCCAGGCCCAACGGTCATGTCTACCTGTCTTGAGAAGTTATCTTCTTGTTTCCCGACCCAACCACTTCAGATGCCTATCGTGACCCATGAAGTTCAGTCGGAAGGGAACATGGGTAATATTACCCCAACGCTGCCTATTGACATTTCGGTTCATCCTGACATTGTCAAGATCTTTCAACTGGGGTACCTTTTTCTCATCATGAGTTTAAGTTTGTCTCGTCTCCTCAAGTTTCTACCGTTGGCGCATTATCACAATGGGGTTTTCAACTTATGACTCGTAACCCTCACTCACCCAGGGGGCATGGGGGCATAGCCGTTTATGAGTTTCACTCTATTATTTGGTCGAGTCGATGCTTACACGTCATGTCAACTGTAAAACTCTGATTTTCGTCTCTGTTGATTGATTACCTGAGTCCGAGCATGGACTCCCTCAAAAAGTATTATGCGTGAGTCATCTCGCATGGTTACTTTTGTACATAAGTGTGTTATTCATTTTTGTGCAGTGTAGTTTGGTGTGTTTTTTAAGCAGCTTTCCTTCTTATTATGTCTTCACCTACTTTGCAGACGTATGTGACCCCTCATGTCAGTTTTGCTTATGGTGCTTGTTGTATTACCCGGAATCTATCATCCGCGGCATGGGCTATTTATGACCCTCTTGGTGAGTTGATTGATCTTCAAGGTATTTGTTTAGGTCAAACAACTAATAACATTACTAATATAGTGCAGTTCTTGAACTTTTTTCAGAAGCCATTGCTCTTGACATTCGAGAAATGGTTGTAAACCTTGATTCACAACTTGTTGTCTTTAGCTCAATGGGAAATATTCTGTCAGAAAACCTCAAATATTAAGAATGTATTTGTGTATTCATATCTTAGAAAGAAATTTCAATTATATCACATATCATCACATTCCTAGGCATATGAATACATTAACAGATGCATTAGCTAATTATGTCTTAGACAGACATCTACGCAATATGTGAAAAACAAAACATTGTATCATAGTAAACAAGAAATGTAGCATCTATATATATATATATATATATAGATGTCAATAATGTTTGAGTGTCATACATCAAAACCCAAACAACTCTGTTAATGGTCAAGAGAAGCACCTTCTGATCCAGGTGGATATTGGTGGCCACCTACCAATTCCACTTGGACCCCCGCCATTGTTTCTTTCATTTTTTTCAGTTTCCTTATTTGTAGCATAGTTTACTATTTTTGGTAGTTTTTCGGGTCCTGAACTTCCGAAACCATTTTTAGGCCCTAAACGACGTTTTTTGGGAAACCCAGGAGCAAAATGGGTCCATGGACCGATGTTGCTCATCCCAAAGTTGTATTCCTCGGATAGATCTTTCTAACGAGGTATTGTGCATGTCAAACAAAGATCGTATGCCAAAGTTAGGACCCCAGGACGTTGATATACCAATTTACCCAAAATGGGGCCCATAGTTTGGCGCTTCATCTCCTAGGGTTATGGTTTTGGATGTTTACGGTTTTCCATTGTTTCTCAACAATAAAAAGGCCTTCGAGCCTCATTGGAAGACAGTTCAGAGGCATGCAATCGCCACATCTCTCCTCATAGATAAGCTACCATCGCCTGAGCTAGTTTATTTCCATTTCTATTTGTAAGCATATTTCAGTATTTTACATTAATGAAATGAAGTATTATTTCTGTTGCATCTCTATATTTATGGTTATCTCTGTAATTTGTTGCATTCATGTTTAAATCTGGATCAGTGGTATCAGAGTGGTCTGCTCTTTCTCTGTTTTTCTTTGCATGTCCCCAACGAGGTCGGGATATAAGGAGTTAGGGCTTGAATTGGTCGAACCTTTGCAAGACCAGCGTCGCAAATCCCGACGGCCTCCCATGGCGAATTAAAAGAAAGATGAGGGGGTAGGAGATCCTATCAAAATCTTGCTCGAAGAGGCCCTTGAGCGATAAAGGAACATGATGATGGACAACTTTGTCCAAATCCTTCAGCGGCTGCCCAGGGGCGACACATCTACTTCTAGCAGCTACTCTAGAAGCACCACACCCTTTAAGTTACAAGTTAACTTTGACATTCCCATATTTGAGGGTTAGATAAATGCAGAGGCTGTAGATAAATGTTTAAATATGCTAGAAGGGTATTTTTTTGTTCATGATTTTTCCAGCCGGGAAAAGATTACTTTTGTTCTTCTCAAAGCCGCCCCCCACGTCAAGGACTGGTGGGAAACCTACTGCAAGCAAAAGGATGAAAGTACGACCTCACTATTTTCAGCCGCACCCACTTGGAATTCATTCCGGAATGCCATCAAGGAGCAGTACTACCCTGTCATAAGCTATGAGGATAAATACATAAAGTGGACCATGCTGCGGCAGGGAAGGGACCAAGACGTGCCGAAGTTTACCAATATTTTTCATACCCTTCGTACAATGTTGGGTATAAAGTATTATGAGCTGCATTTGGTACTCAAATACTGCAGCTGCCTACACAGGTACATCTAGGACGAGATGGAGTTCCTGGACATCTCCTCGCTCGACACAGCGTACCGATACGCTGTCAAGATCGAGCAAAAGTTTAAATAGAAGAAGCGAGACTTTGGATCTGCAAATCCGAAGCAAGGGAAAGGTGCCTCCAAACCGTTGAACAAAGGACAAAGCCAAGGCGGGGTGGCCTAGGACAACCCGCCAAAGCCGCAAGCAAAGAACAACATCGTGAAGCCAAAGAAGGACATGGGAAAGTGGTGTGAGTTCCATAAGAGCTCCACTCACAACACAAGTGAGTGTCGGGCCAAGCAGTCACTAGTGGCCGAGCTAAAGTCTTCGGAATCAGATGCATGTTTCGACTCTGAGTCCGAACCCAATAAGGGGAATGACAAAGGGAAGCAGATTATCAATGCGGATACCAACGCCACCGTTGCCACCACGAAGATCCAGAAGGAGGAACCCGAAGATCTAGAGGAGGAGGAACGCCTCTTCCACTCCCAGATGTGGGTAAAGGGCTCCCCGCTACAGTTCATTGTCGACAGCGAGAGCCAAAAGAACCTCATTTCAGCAAAGGTCATGAAGTGGCTAGGCTTACCGACCATAGCACATGCACAACCGTACACCATCGGGTGGCTTCACCAAGGACGAGATCTTCGCATGAGCCAGTAGTGTCACCTTCCATACAACGTCATGCCCTTCATGGATGAGGTATTGTGTGACGTTGCTCCCCTTGATGTTTGTGATGTATTATTAGGCCAACCATACTTATGGAAGCGACACGCTGTATATGAGTCAAGGCCTTGCGTTGTTATTGTTACTTTGGGAAATAAGTTGTACAGGATACTGGAGGTAGCACCGCCTACTTTCGTCTCTTTGGTTACTACAAACAATGCAGTAAGCTCATTTCCAAAACCAGGAAATTTGTTTTCCTGATGATACGCCCTTAAGGAAAGAAGAAGACAGTGGCCACAACCTCCAGACAGGGCCCCTCCGCATGACAACTACATATGGACAAGGTCGTGGAGGAGTACGAGGACATCTTCATCTCCCCCGCAAGGGTTCCTCTACACTGTTAGGTCAAGCACTCCATCAATCTAACCCCAGGTGCACCACTGCCCAATGGACCAATCTATCGGCGCTCCGTTTTGGAGAACAATGAAATTAAGAGGCAGATTCAAGAGCTGCTGCAAAAAGGTCACATCCAACCGAGTTCATCGCCCTATGGGAGCCTGATCATGTTGGTACAAAAGAAGAATGGGACTTGGAGACTTTGTATTGACTATCGGGCGCTGAACAAGGTCACTGTCCAGAATAGGTACCCGATCCCATGGATTAATGACCTTTTGGACCAATTGAAGGGGGGGGAATATTTCAGTAAGATCGATTTGAAGTCAGGATATCACCAGGTACCAATTGAACCCTCCGATGTGTGGAAGACTACCTTCAAAGCCGAGGAGGGACTTTTCGAATGGTTTGTTATGCCTTTCGGGTTGACGAATGCTCATGCAACCTTCATGAGGCTAATGGATGACATCTTGTGGTCATTCACCAACTCATTTGTAGTGGTATACTTGGATGACATCCTGGTCTTCAGCCAGGGTTGGGAAGAGCACCTCCACCACATCCGACAAGTTCTCCAAACACTGCAGCAACACAAGTTATGTGCCAATTTGGAGAAATGCACTTTTGGCATGACCCAAGTTCAGTATCTAGAATACATTATTAATGAATAGGGAGTGCATGTGGATCCAGCCAAGATCCAAGTCATTCGGGATTGGCCATCTCCAACCACTCTAACAGAGCTCCACAGCTTTCTGGGTCTTGCCAACTTCTACCGCAGGTTCATGTTGGGATTTTCTCATATCACTTGGCCCTTAAGTCAAGTCACCAAGGGAGGAGCAAAAGAAAAATTCTTTTGGTCTGAATCTCAACAGAAGGCATTCACAGAGTTGAAACATCGCCTCTGCTTGGCACCAGTGCTCGCATTACCAGACTTGCAACAACCATTTGAGATCAAGATAGATGCCTCTGACTATGCTATTGGGGCAGTCCTTACTCAACACGGGCATCCAGTGGCATATCACAGTGAGACACTTTCAGACACAGTCTGAAAGTATCCCACTTATGACAAAGAGATGTATTCCATTGTGCAGGCCTACTGAAAATGGAAGCATTACATTTTACAGAAGGAAACGACCATCCACACAGACCACTGGCCCCTGCAATTCATACAGACACAAGGGAAGTTGCAGAATGATCGCCATCAAAAGTGGTCCACATACCTGCAACAGTTCCTTTTGAATATCAAGTATAAGAAGGGCAGCACTAATAATGTTACAGATTACCTCAGTCGACCACCGATCATGGCATTAACCACCATGCTCAACTCTTGTGGGCACGAGACTTCTGATTGGCCACTTCTCTACAAAATTGACCCAGAATTCGGCCACACATTCCAGACACTCTTAGAGGGTCAGCATGTTCCAGATTTTCACCTCTAAGATGCCATGTTATGCCACCTGGGTCACCTTTGTGTTCCTTCAAGCGAGCGTGCCAAGATGATTTGGGAAGCACACTACAGTCGGGTTACTGGGCATTTCAGGGTCGAGAAAATGGTGGCAGCACTGTAGAAGTATTTCAATTGGCCGAATCTTCGATAGGATGTCGGGAAGTACATCATCTCCTACACTGCCTGCGTCATTTCCAAAATGGCCATCAAGAAGCAAGGCCTCTATACTCCATTGCCTACCCTTAGTCGACCTTAGGAATCCATCTCTAGGGATTACATGTCGGGCCTTCCTTCTACTAAGCATGGAAACGACTGTTTTTTTATGGCGTCGACAGGTTCTCAAAGATGGCCATTATGGCGACCTGCAAGAAGAATATCACAGCAGAAGCCACTGCTAAACTCTTCTTTGAACGAGTGTGGGTACACTTTGGGATCCCACAGTCTATCATCTCAGATTGAGACAACAGGTTCCTCAGTACATTTTGGTCCAGTCTCTGGTCGATGCTAGACACCAAACTCACTGAGTCCACAGCCTTCCATCCCCAAACTGGTGGGTAGACAGAGGTTGTCAACAGGATGATTATACACATTCTACGCATGTACAACTCAAAGCATCCACACACATGGGATGAGAGCCTCCCCTATGTTCAACACAGCTATAACCGGGCTCTCCACAGCTCGACTAGCCACAACCCTTTTCAGGTGGGCTTGGGATTCCAGCCACTATGTCCCATTTATGTGGCCATGCCATTTGCAGCTACTCAAGCAGATTTGGCTCATGTCCAATCCGAAACAAATAAGGCAAACAACGTCATTGAGCACATCCAACATATCTGCTAGCAGGTCCATGACATTCTGGAGAAATCATATGGCAAGTACAAGCAGCGACATGATCAACATTGGGTGCCACACAAGTTTTAGGTGGGTGACAAAGTCAGGTTGCATTTGCAAAAGGAACGCCTTACTGGAGCCTATTGGAAACTCAGACCGCTCCGATATATTCCTTACACCATTACCAACGATGTGGGAGACAATGTATTTGAGCTCAGCATTCCCCCATTCCTTGACCTGCACCCAGTGTTCAATGTGGACTACCTTCGCCATACTTTCCCCCATTACTAGACACATCCGACATTGCAAAACAGCTCACACCAACAGAGTTAAATCCAGATTGCATGGAACAAGCTACAACTGATCGGATCACGGACATGTAGATCAAGCACACTCGCCCGTACAAGATCCAACTGTATCGAGTTGTCAAAGCAAGCCAACTCCTTCACCAGGGCAAGTGACTCACCAGGGACCAAGTTCAGTAGAAATTTCATCATCTCATGGAGCAACTCAACTCATTGGGGACCATTGCTTCCTAAGGGGGGAGGAATGATCCAGGTGGATATTGGTGGCCACCCGCCAATTCCACTTGGTCCCCCACCATTGTTTCTTTCAGTCTTTCATTTTCCTTATTTGTAGCACAATTTACTATTTTTGGTAGTTTTTTGGGTCCTGAACTTCCGGAGCCATTTTGAGGCCCTAAACGATGTTTTTGGGAAAACCAAGAGCAACATAGGTCTATGGACCAATGTTTCTCATCCCAAAGTTGTAGTCCTCGAATAAATCTTTCTAACGAGGTATTGTGCGCATCAAACAGATATTGTATTCCAAAGTTACAACCCAGGGAAGTTGATGTACCAATTTACCCAAAACGGGGCCCATAGTTTGCCGCTTCATCTCCTAGGGTTAGGATTTTGGATGTTTAGGGTTTTCCATTGTTTCTCAAAAATAAATAGGTCTTCGAGCCTCATTGTAAGACAGTTCAGAGGCATGTAGATGCCACATCTCTCCTTAGAGATAAGCTATCATCGCCCGAGCTAGTTTATTTCCATTTTTGTTTGTAAGCATATTTCAGTTTTTACATTAATGAAATTAAGTATTATTTCTACTGCATCTCTGTATTTATGGTTATCTCTGTAATTTGTTGTGTTCTTGTTTAAATCCAGTTCAACTTCAATACAAGGTCGCGTATGTTCATGATGTCAACCTTGCCGCTTGTAGATTTCAGAGCTCCTGGAGAGTGTTTTGCAAGGCGCGTGTTCACACTCGCCCCAATGGGCCTGCCTCCGTACAATCGGACTGGTTCCCCTCTGTGGGACAGTCCAGTGATGAAGTAGATGTCTAAAGTCTCTAGCTCCAGCTCTTGGTCATGGATCACAAACACCTCTCGTCCAATGTCCCACAAATAGATCAAGTATTCTAGTAGCTCAGGTTGAGCCTGAAGGCCCGGAGTAAGAAAGGACTTGAGGAGCCCGCAATTCCTCAGTGCATCCAGATATTTTGGATCTTCCAATGCCAATGGATCTATTCTTTTGTGCTCACGTTCTTTCCACTCGATCACCATCTTTCATGTTGTAATTTGCCTGCAAACACCATGCATTTAACTTAACATCAGTTTGTGCAAGAGGAATTTCAGATTTAACGCAATGAAATCAGTCGGAATTCAAAAAAAAATCATTTCTCTGCACCGGCACGACTATTTTAAAAACAGTTACGCCGACGGCGCGAATGCCCATGTTAAAAACCCCCGATTGGTGCAGTCCCATGCCTGGATCCTGCACTGACTGAGGGCGAATTTTTTTTGCAAAAAATCCCTCAAAAAACCTAAAAAACAGTTAAATGCATGAAAAATAGGTATGAATGCAAAGATTAGGGCCTCAGCTCTTACCTGCAACAGACGATTCATCAATCGACCTCCTGGATCTGCTGCAATCCGCTCTTGAAGATTTAGGGCACAAGTGGGTAAAAATTGCTCCAAATGAGGTAAAAGAGGTAAATGGTAAAAAAATGTTTTATTTTTTCCCTTTTTATAAACTTTTCATCATGTTTTAGGGTTTTAAAAGCATTTTTTCATCATTTTACCTTAGAAACAGATAATACGTTTGCTTCTTGTGCAGCGACAGGTGATGGATTGTTGATGATGCAAAACTAGAGTCGTGTTTAAGCTCTTTTCCCGACTCGTAAAAAATTCAAATGAAAAGATCGTCGAGTATTTTTCCCTTTTTGACTCGTTAAAGAGAATAAAAATGGGGAGTCTGCTTTAAGCTCTTTTCTGACTCTTAAAACACAAAAATATTGTCGAGCTCTTGTTGTTTTGACCTCGTAAAATAGTTCTGAAGCGTCGTTTACCCAATATACGTTTACCCCTTTTTCAGGCTGGGATAAACTATTTACGAAAAAGGTACTCCTTGGCTGACATGGTCAAGAGGTTCTCTCAAGTATTGTTTTCTACCTTTTCGGGCTCGAGAGACAACTGTACGAAAAGGGGTCTTTTGGAGATTCCTTTTTCATGTCTTTTTCAAACTCTCTAAACATGAAAAAGACACTGAGTTTCACCTTTGTCAGACACGTTAAAAGATCAAACGACATCGGATTTGTCACCATGACGGACGTGAGCATCTCCTTCCTAGGGCTCATTAATCTTACTAGGTCAGATTCATCTAAAGGATGGACTTACACTACAAGCATATGCTATCCCCTTCAAGCTTGTGATCAAAAATAATTGGGGTACCTGCCAGAAATGGTGGGGGAAAATGGGAAATTTTTTACCAGTTGTGTGGCAAATAGTCACTCTTGAACATGACACTTTCTGCTTCGTGTCGGGTTGGGATATCCTCACTTCATCATTGACCTTCCTGGATTTGGGTTGTCCACTTTTTGCCTTTCCATCTGATCTTTTCCATGTCATCATGACCTCCGATCCTATGGATCCAAAAGTTGCCAAACTCCGGAATCGTGTCACCGATGTGTTCAAGAGTTAATCCCTCTGCAGTTTACACTCATTCCTGATTCTTTGTATCATCCATAACCATTGCATCCCTTTGTCTCACGTCGATGATGTGCGATACATCATGGCCCTCCTTTAACAAGGTCACTTCCTGTTGACTTCCGTTCATTATCCGGGAAGTTGGCCGAGAGACTCCCTTCTAGTACCTTAGAGCTTACATGCCCTAATGGCAAGTTCTTCACACTTGATGACCAGTTCACATCATTGGCTTTCGATCGAGTGATTTCACAGGTGTTCAACTTCAGCTCATTATCCGGGAAGTTGGCCGAGAGACTCCCTTCCAGTACCTTAGAGCTTACATGCCCTAATGGCAAGTCTTCGCACTCGATGACAAATTATCATCATTGGTTTTCGATCAGGTTATTTCACGGGTGTTCGACCTCAGTTCCTTATTCACACTCCGTGAATTGTGTTGTTGGTACCTTGAGAGCCATTGTCATTATTGGTGGTTTCTCTCGCGCTTGTTAACGGTTCACATCATTGACCGGTAATCAAGCGACTTTCTAGCATGTTCGACTTCAACACATCTATTCACATGTTAGAATTTGTACTTTGATCGGGTCGTGTTGGAGCGCAAGAACCTGGGCTCATATTACAAAAGTCCAGGTTGCGAGGCGATGTGACATGATCATGCTTATATACATGTCTCTTTCAGATTGATGGATTTGACCATGCCATGAACCTGTTATATGTGATCCTTCTCATTATTAGATGGTTGCGACCATACCTTGGGTTCGATATGATCCTTCTTACTGGATGGTTGCGCCCATATCTTGGATCCATTTACATGATATTTTTCTAGATGGTTGCATCCATACCACGATTCATGTATCATTTATCAGAGATTCCAGTGATGTATATGTATCTATGCTTGTTTACAGGTTTTCCGACAGCAGTCTCTGGTTCCACGCATCTACTTGTAAAGCATTTCACCCCTCACTCTTGTTCAGGCTTCACGCTTTAGGGGGCATCTATTACACATCATTTTGTCACTATATTTGTACTCCTCGTTCCTTGATCATGGAGGACTCCTATTGTGAACCTCATATGCTTTCCCATCACGAAGAGCATGCCTTTACATCCCTCTTCATCTATAGAACATTTCCCTCTTACATCATTTCCCAAGAATCTTCCTTCAAACTTAGTTTTCAAGACCGATGCTAGTGCTCAGTTCCTACCAAACACCGATTTGCAGAGTTTAAAACTAGGACTAGCATCGAACGACGCTAGTAAGCCATTCATGACCCGCGCCGACCCTCTTTTGGAAAGTTTTTAAAAATAGAGTCGAATGTTCCAGGTCTAAAAGCTTCATGAACAGAAGTCTGGTAAATGGTTGGGCAAGATAGAGCCGAGAGAGTCTATTTGGGCTCCTTCCCCTATTAAAATGGAACAAACCAAAGAGATAAGGCCTCTCCCATCATAAGAGGATCCATATCCCCTCTCTCAAAGCTATATAAACTCCTCCTTTTCCAAGCTGAACTAGTCTTTTTTGGGAAGCTTGAATAACCAGCAAGATATTGATAGCTTTAGCCTTCTAGTTTATGTTTGTGAAGGGAGAATAGGTGTGTAGTGTGTTTGGTTTGGAACTAAGGGGAAGAAGCCTTAAACTTCCATTGTTGAGGCGAAACCATGAGATGCTAACAGTGGTGTTGGAACCCGGACACGTCGAAGGAGACCTGCAACATCAAGGCTTTGGTTGTATTTCCTTCTGAAGTTTATTTTAATACAACTAATGGTTTATTTCCTATATCGGGTGTCATATTACATTTGGTAGCTTAGAACTCCTTGACCTTTTAAGTAGATTGAATTTGATTTTATGTTATCACGTTTGCTATTGTTTCTTTCATGTTTGTTTTAGGTATTTGAACAAAAGAAACGAAAGGAAGCCGGAGCAAGGAAGCAAGATCACCATCAAGTGGATTAGCGTTATAAGAGGTAGGCCCTCTTATTTGATTCTAATCTAAGGAAATTTACATTATATTGTCTTGTTTGTGGCTAGACCCACTCTCTTGGGCTAGAGGGATTGTCTTTGTCTGCAGAGAGAATTTACCTACTCCAAAGCAGGCCGACAAAGTTGAACCCGCGACCTCGCCCACACAAGCCCCATGCTTTACCACTATGCCACCACCATTTGAATTAACCATAAACATTTTCGATAATATTTAAATGTTAATGTTGATAAGTTTGGAGGTAAGGGGCTAGCCCAAGGGGACCAGGCCCGGTTCCATGGGTGCCATACAACCTAGCACTGAACGCAGAGGGTGCTAGCCGGTAGTTGGCGACGGTTTAGCAAGTCCAATAAATCTGGCACTGCTCCAATTTTGGCGGGGTTAACTGGAGTTTCTCCATATTTGGTGGAGTTCTCCTAGGGAGAACTGAAGAGACCATAAATTTTGTAAAATTCGACCAATTTTGGCTCAAAAATATTCATTCGCAGATGATTTTGGATGCTCTAGACACAATGGAACAGGTTTCAGAGGCAAAAAGGCACTTATGTACGTGATTTTTCTACATTGAAGTTTAAGGAAGCCTAGGGCCACCAGGAGAGGAGGTCAAGCCTAGATCAACTGAAGTCCAATTGTAGAGCTTGGATAGTCATTTTTGGGGTTTTTGGGTCTTCTGAATCCAATGGAGCAGGTTGCAAAGCCATTGGAGCACTGCAGGTGCATGTAATCAGAGAATTTACCATTAATCCAAAGAGGGCCTAGCCATTGAAGCAGGTCCAAGGAGATGTAGCCCAGGAGGGGTGAACTCCTTTATCAGCTTTGTGTTATGAGTTGTTGTGTTTTACTTCTCTACAATTTACTTATTGTATATGTGTTTTAAACAACTAATTAACCTCATAAATTTCTCATAAAAGACACTCAACACTTGACACATAATTCCTCACATTTTGGTTAATTTGAGATGATCCTAAACACATCTTTTTTAATACTGATGAGGGAGCTTGCATAGCATTAACAAGTTTGCCCAACATTCAGATCAATAATCTAATCAGTTGTGGCCTATTCCATGTAGTCCGTGTTTAACCCTGTCGGTGTGATTTTCTCTGTAATGTTTGATGTGTCTAGTAATGGTGGGAAGTATGGTTGAAGCTGGTCCAAATTGAATACTGGGTGTGGGCCAAGAAATGGGGGAATGTTGAGCTCAAAAACATTGTCTCCCACAACCTTAATAATGGGGTAAGGACCATATCGGAGTGGTTTGAGTTTTCGAGAGGCTTCGGGAAGGCGTTCCTTTTGCAAATGCAACCTGACTTTATGCACTATCATCCTATTGATGATCTCCATCTGGCTGTTAGTCTGGGAATGGAAGGTAGTCAACTTGGTGAGCTTGGTGTCCAATAGTGTCTAGAGGCTTGACCAGAATGTGCTCACGAACCTGCATTCCCGATTCGATATAATGGTTTGCGGGATCCCAAAATGTACCCATACTCGTTCAAAGAAGAGTTTGGCAATTTCCTCTATTGTGATATTCTTCTTGCAGGCCGCCAATACAGTCATCTTAGAAAATATGTCCACGACCACAAATACATAGACATTAGCATGCTTGGTAGAAGGGAGACCAGACATATAGTCCATGGAGATGGATTCCCACGCCTGGCTAGCAGTAGGCAAAGGAGTGTATAGGCCTTGCTTCTTGATGGTTGGCTTGGCGATGGCGCAGGCAGTGTAGGATCTAATATGTTTCCCAATATTCAGTCGGATTTTGGGCCAATAAAAGTACTTTTGTAGTATAGCCATAGTTTTCTTCACACCAAAGTGTCCTACGACCTGACTATAGTGCGTCTCCCAAATCAGCCTCGCACGCTTGCTTGACGGAACACAAAGGTGGCCTAGGTAGCATAATAATGTGTCGAGGAGGTGCAAATCAGGAAATTTCTTTCCATATACTAACATCTGGTATGTGGAGGCGAATTTTAGATCATTTTTGTATAGTTGCGGCCATACAGAGGTCTCGTGGCCACAATAGTTGAGAACAGTTGTCAGTGCTGCAACTGGGGGTCGGTTGAGGAAGTCTACAAAATTATTGGTGTTGCCCTTTTTGTATTTAATGTTCAAGTGGAATTGTTGCAAATATGTAGACCACTTCTGATGGCGATCGTTCTGAAACTTCCCTTGTGTTTGTATAAACTGAAGAGGTCGGTCAACGGTGTGGATAACCATATCCTTCCCCATAATGTAATGCTTCCATTGCCGGCAGACCTACATGATGGAATACATCTCTTTATCATAGGTGGGGTACTTCCAAATTGTATCGGAAAGTGTCTCACTATGATAGGCCACTAGATGCCCATGTTGGGTGAGGACTACACCAATAGCATAGTCAGAGGCGTATTTCTCGATTTCAAATGGTATCTACAGGTCTAGCAGTGTGAGTACCGGTGCAGAGCAGAGTCAGTGCTTCAACTCAACAAACCCCTTCTTGGGACTCAGACCAGGAAAACTTTGCTTTCGCCCCACCCTTGGTGATCTAACTAAAAGGCCAAGTGATATGAGAGAATCCCAACACGAACCTCTGATAATGCAAGGCCCAAAAATCTGCGAAGCTTCGTCAGAGTGGTTGGAGCTGGCCAATCTTGAATAACTTGGATCTTAGTCGGATCCACATGCACGCCACGTTCATCTATGTTGTAACGCAAATATTGGACCTAACGCATGCCAAAGGTGGACTTCTCCAAGTTGGCACATAGTTTGTGCTGTCGAAGGGTTTGAAAGACCTATCGAGCGTGTTACAAGTGTTCTTCCCAACTCTTGATGAAGATGAGGATGTCATCAAGATAAACAACCACGAATGAATCGGTGAAGGGCCGCAAGATGTTGTCCATTATCCTCATAAATGTAGCAGGGGCATTTTTCTACCCGAAGGGCATAACCAACCATTCAAAAAGGCCTTCCTTGGATTTGAAGGCGATCTTCCATGCATTTGGGGGCTCAATTGGAACCTGGTGATAACCAGACTTCATATCGATCTTACTGAAATACTTGGCCCCCTTGAGTTGGTCCAGAAGGTCATCAAGCCGTGGGATTGGATACATGTTCCTAACATTGATTTTGTTTAGTGCCTAATAATTATTGTAGAGCCTCCAGGCCCCATCCTTCTTTTGTACAAGTACAATCGGGCTCCCACAAGGCGAGGAACTTGGTCGGATGTGCCCTTTTTGTAGCAACTCCTAGATTTGCCACTTGATCTCTTTATTTTCCATAATGGAGCAGTGATATATCGGCCCATTAGGTAGAGGTGCTCCAAGAGTCAGATCGATCGAATGACTGAACTGACAATGCAAGGGTACCCCTGTGGGTTAGGAGAAGATGTCCTTGTATTCTTCCATGGTTGTATCCACCTGCTTCTACTGCGTGGAGGAACCCTTCCCAGGGGTCATGGATGTGGCTACAATCTTCCCCTTACTTTGAGAGTGAATCAGAAAGAAAACAAATTTCCCAGTCTGGGAGATGATCTTACTGCATTGCTTAGCAGAGATCAAAGAGATGGCGGTAGGTGGGGCTACCTTCGGTATCCTGTATAACTTACTACCCAAAGAAATAATAACATAGTGGGGTCTAGACTCATATAAAACATGTCACTTCCACAAGTATGGTTGTCCTAATAATACATCACAATCTTCAAGAGGAGAAACATCACACAGTACCTCATTCGTGAAGGGATTGATGTTGTAGGGAAGGCGAAACTGCTGGCTTATGCGGAGATCTCTTCCTTGGTGAAGCCACCTAATGGTGTACAACTCTGAATGTGTTGTAGTCAGTAAGCCCAACCGCTTCACAACCTCTGCTGAAATGAGGTTATTTTGACTCCTGCTGTCGACAATGAACTGTAGTGGAGAACCCTTCCCCCACATCTATGAGTGGAATAGGCTTTCCCCCTTCTCTAGATCTTCAGGCTCAATCTTTTGGATATTGGTGGTGGCCACAGTGGCACTGGGATATGTGTCAATTATTTTCTTCCCTTTGTCATTCCCCTTGTCGGGTTCTGACTCAGTGTTGGAACATGCGTCTAATTTGGAAGCCTTCAGCTCGGCCACTAATGACTGTTTGGCCTAACACTCACTTGTGTTGTGAGTGGAGATCTTATGGAACTCACGCCACTTTCTCATTTCCTCCTTTATCTTCGTGGTGTTGTTATTTGCTTACAGCTTTGACGAGTTATCCTGGGTCACCTCGCCTTCGCTTTGCCCTTTGCTTTGCGGTTTGGGGGTGTTAGCCCTGAGGTGCAGTGCTGCTATTTTGAAGGTTAAAGGAAGGAAATGGTCTGTTTTGTTGTCATGGAGAGGTTCCCAAACGGTCCATCACCTCACTCTTCTCACTCATCCACCCCCGTTCACTCATATCCTAACCCAATCCTCACATCGGAACCAAATCCACCTTCGCCTTGGCCCTATGTGAATTAATCCACTTTTTCCCCCATGCACTAATGCGCAAAAACCCCCGAAAAACCTTACCTTTCCATCCATATGCGCCCTGTGCACATTTCTCGAGGTCATCTCGTACCTTCATGTTCCCCGCCGTCGATCTTCTCACAAATCGTACGGTTCGCACTTCACCCAACCGATGTTACATGCTCGATCAACCACCATCGTTAGATCATTCCCACCAGATCTAATGGCTATCGCGCATATCGCTTGGGCAACAAGTGAGAAGGATACCTACCCGATAAAGGTGGTTTCCTCTCTCTCCTCCGCTGCTACGTGGCTCCCGATGAATGGAATCAAGCGGGCTCTGACCTTTACCACTTACCGCCCGATTGAAACCGTTCCTGCTTGGGTAAAACCACTCCCGGGCGTTATCTCTCGAGCACCTCCTCTGCCCGATAGCCGTCCGATCTACCCATCCAAGATCTGACAGCTCGGACTTATTCCGCTCCCGCCACGACTCAAGCCTTCAATGATCGATCTCCTCTGTCCATTCCTCCCGATCTAACGGCCCTCGTTCACAATCACCATAGTTCATCCTCAGCCGCCCGACCAACATCCTGACCATCAATCCATCCCATCCAACGGCCCATGTGCCCCCGTACCCCACTTCCCATCAGTCACCCGGGGAGGAAAGTTGTTGGCTCTGTCAGTGTTTGTGACAGTCGGACAGTTGAACTGAAATAACGGAAAGCATGGCCGAAAGGGGAAAAACAACCACACAATGCAGTCGAACCAACAGAATTTATCATGGAACATCACCGACACGAGCGAGCCACCTGACAGCGCGGCGAAATTACCAGAATTTGGTTACCGTGTTTGTTAGGAAAAGAGACCTCTGAGCTCATGTTTTCCTAGTTATGGCATCAAGTAGTTAGAAGACAAAGGGGATAGATTAAGACATCTCAAGCCTCAGAGGGTTCGAGAACATTGTAAAAAAGCCTATAAATGGTTGAAAGTTAGAAGAAACAAGGGTTCAACTTTTGGAGACTGTGGATACTCTGTTCCTTCCAGCATCTCATCTTCATTCCAGTAATACAAGCTTCTTTTGTTGTTACATGTTCAATTGCCATCTTCTCCTCTGTTCTAAGCTTGCACTTGAATAGGTTATTCATGTTTTCTTCTATGTCTAATGCCAGATAACTATCATCTTATCTCTGCGTTGATAAATTAGATCTGCAAGCTTCATTTACTTTCTGTAGCTAGCCATTCATATGTGTTTATATATGTATCTACTGGTACAGTCAAGATTCTCCATTTATTCATTAAATCTATAAACTATTGAGCATTAGTGGTCTAAAGCCTTATCAAGCTGAGGGTGTTCATGCATGTCTTGAGTGGAAATAGAGTTGAAACAGTCATCTAACTTGATCCAAACCCCAGTCCATTCCAATAGTTCAGAGAACGATATTGAAAATTTATATGTTACCAGGCATTTCTGAGCTACAACCTAGGAGAGTTTCCTGGAGTGATAACATAATTGGCGTCGTTGCCGGGAGAGGAGATTGAAGCTCAGCTTCCCTGGGGAATGACACAGATCCAGCTTTGATGATAGACAAATTCTGGACACTATTTGGGTTGTAATCATCTATCTGGCGACTCTACTGGAGGACGAACCTCTTGGCGACTCCACTCCATAGTCTGGCTCAGTTTGGGAGGCATACTCGGAGAAATCCTCAGAAGCCACGAGCTGACCCAGTACCTGACCTTGAAAAAATCATCAAAGAAAGAAAGGCATTGCAGAAAGTGTTAGCTACCTATACCAATAGGTTTCATATTTCATGATTGGCTATGAAAGGTCCAAATATGCTCTGCTTTGATGATTCAAAGATCACATATTCCCAAGAGAATCCAATCTGTGCTTATAGCTTGATATGAACTCAAATCTTGATGAATGGTCCAACAGTCTAATCTGGACCATGTCATGTTCTAAATTTTTCAGTTGTAGATTAGAGAAAGAAGTCTGTCCAAACTGTTTAATCTTGGCAGACAAGTAGTTCAGGTAGAGAAGAAAAGGCTCCCAACAGCTTAATCTGGGACCTTGGAAGAAATAAGGGTAGAAGTAGATAGAAAAAACAAAAGAAAAAGCCAAAGAAAAGAAAAGGCAGGTAAGGGTCTGCAAGTCCAAGTGCACCCTCCAAGAAGAACAAAAAATGCTAGGCAAGTAGCTGGGTAAGTAGTTGGGGTTGCAGAAAGGTTATCCTTACCATTGCAGGTGTGTTGACTTTGTTCACCAAAGCAGAGTTAATGAATTAAGAAGGGGTTCTTCTTCATCAAGTTGCAGCAAGCAAAGGAGCATGTCTAACCTCCCTATTCCCTTTTCATGTCATTTACTAACATTCCCTCATCACTTGAGATTCATGGAAGAATTGTGGTTTCATGGTGGCTCTTAATCTTTTTAGAAGCCACATTTCTTGTCTAAAAATTCTTTTCATTTTGATCTACTCCCTAAACTAAGTTAGTCTCAAACAAACTTAGTGTTTTCCCCCTTCATCCACCCCCCATCCATATTAACTCTAACTTTACTATATAAATCCCCTATATCACCTTTCCCCTACTAATATTAAACACCATGGTGTATAAACCCCAAATTTTGTATAAATACCCCTCCCCTTGGCATTATAGCCAATAAGTCCTATGTCAGGGATCAAAGTGACATCTGGCCACTTGGATGAACCTATACCTCATCTCCCCCCCCTTGCTGCAAGTCATTCCACTCATTAAACCATTATTTGCAAAGAAAAACCCTATACAAGCCCTTTTTACCCATAACCCCTTTTGAAATCATAAAAGATCCAAAAAACCCACTTCTGCCGCTTAAACCAAAGTCTCGGCGCATATATTTGTTTTTCCAAAAATACATTGGAAACCTTACTAAAGCACTATACCCCGATGACCCTCCGCCTAAGCGCGCATTCCGAAAATAACTATTAAATAATGCCGCGCCTTTGGCCATATCCACAGTGCATGTCATCGACCCGGCAGCCGTCCGATCGGATCTTGAGCATCCAACGGCTCTTATCACATCGGAGCGGCTCCGACGTTCGCCGTTTACCCGCCGTATCAACCCATCACATCACTTCCCCGACAGCCGTTGGATCGAGCCCTCCAGATCTGACGGTCATCGTTGATATCGGAGCGGGTCTCGCGCCCGACGGATATCGTCCGATGTCCGTAAAAAGGTTACGTCACTCGGCAGCCACGCGTCCTCGCCACAGCTCGTCGGAGGTACGTCTGACAGATTCCCCCCCGTACCATAAGCGGTGCGATATGAAACCGCTGACTGTTTCCGGTTTCGGCTATTCCGCCTATACTACGTCACCTCCACATCATCCCACGTCACTGCCACCATGCCGTCACGTCAGCCGATGCGCCCGACTGTCTGCCGATCTGTCCTGCCACTTCACCGTCCCCGTGGACCAATCAGAGCCCGCCACCTCACCCATGACGTCAGCCGGCCCTGACCCCACCTATGACGTCATGCTGACGTCAGCAGAAAAACGCGCCAAAAGTCCAAAAAAACCAATAATATGGGAAATTTCGTGTTTTTTCACATTTTTCTCACAAAAGACATTGTTGCTCCTGCATGCGATTTTTACGACCAAAGTCCACCAACCTGCAGAACCCGACCAGGAGACCGGAGGCGCGCCATCTCCACAGTCATCCGTGACCATTGCCTACTCCTCACCAGGTATTTTCCGCTATAAATCCTTCACGTACCTGCTTTATCTGTTATGTCCCTCGAAAGAGCTTAGAACAGAGAAAACTCTTGAAATCACCGGCAGAAATCCCTGCACCTGCCCCTTTGACAGTTGTGAACTCGAGCACTACTAGCCGAGCCTTGTTTACCCGCGTTTTCATTGAAAGAACCAAGCTCTGTCTGCGCAATCGCGGCAGACTCATTCAAACTGAATTTAACCACTGAGAGAGACAGAGTGAGGCCAAACATTTGTCCTAATTGCACTACAAATAGTATTTCAATTGCTATTTACTAGAACCACTCTCTGTTCCTGATAAATTCACCTCCCTGGAAAAGAGACATTCTTTTGTGCTAACCTGCTCAATTAAAACCACTTTGCACTCAATTCAGAATCCTCTTTGGTAATGGAGACACCTGTAGTACTAAATGTTCAGCCTCTTAATGCCCCTCAAAAGAACTTGAAATGGCAATCCTTGGCAGATATGGATTACCAAATTACAGAAGAAATGCTTATGAGCAGCAAATTCCACATTCATCTGTTGAAAGAGTTGAAAGCCAAGCACGAAAATGGGACAGATATATTGGGCTTATGGGACTCTTTCCTCCCTGTTTTCAAACTCCCTCAGGTCGACCAGTTCCCTGAACTAATCCACCTGTGTGCTGAACAGTATGATGTTTCTCAGAGGGCTGTTGTTGACCCATCTGGTTCAGTACTTTTCTATGTTACCCCTCAAGCTATCAGAGACATGCTTTGCTTCAACCCTCAGAAGAAGTTGGTCCCTTTGTCACTAGTGAACCTGATAAAACAAGGGGATAAACTGACAGATGCTCAAATTATCAAATTTAATCAATTATACATTAACGCTGACATTGTGATGTACCCTCCAATTGTTTGTGTATATCTCAATGAGCTGGGCAGAGACCTTGCAGATATGATTTCTCCCATCTTGGGATATAGTTCAATTGAGCATATTGATGCAACTGTGCTGGTAATGATGCTTATGTTTGCTCCTGGCAAGTCACCAATCTGCTATGACTATGCCACCTACATATCAGACAAGATTCATGAGCAATTGATGAATTTGAGGAGAGATAGGATGTTCAGATACACCTCCTACATCTACCATTTGATCTTGTACCATCAACATGAGAAATTTCATTTTTCAATCAAAAGAATGGATGCCCAAGGCAATCCCAGATCAGTGGTCTATTGGTCTTCTATCTTCCACACTAGACCTCAGTCTCCATACACTTACTGTGAATTCATGGATCTGTTCATCCATCCAGCTATGGCAATGCTGATGAGCTCACCTCCTCCGAGACTCACTGATGATATGCAGAGAATTCTTCAACTGTCCAAAGCTTACAGCATTGGGGATTGGTACTTCTACCAAAACCACACTGTCATCAGGATATATGGGTGTGATCTACCTCCATTCAAATTACCCAAGTATGTGCCTATGAGACTATTTGCCCTAGAGTACTTTAGGCAATTTGGCAGAGTTGATGTGCTTCACTTTTCAGGAAAAGGCAAAAAAGCACAGTTAAAGGTGAAAAGCCAACTTGGCCATTTTATCTATAACGAGAGGGAGCAAGGATGGAGGGAAGCAGAGAGAATGCTTGAGTCCCTTGGCCTGCAAACCAGTTTCCTATGGGCACCCTATGACCCTAATCATTTTATAACTATGAGGAGGCTCAAATATAAGTTATCTGCCTATGATCACCATAATATCCCTCACATTGAAAAATATGCAAACCAAGACAAATGGAGGAGAGGGACCTTAGAAGAGCCCATGTCACAAGAAGAGCTAAACCAGAGGGCACTAAGGAATCTAAGGAAGATGGCTGACCTTGAACTTTGTTCACAGGTATTCACACTTCCAAGCACACAAGCGGGAGCAACTGCATCCTCCTCAACTGCCAAACAGCAAACTACCAAGGCCACTGAAAATATATCTAGCAGAGGCAAAGAAAAGGAAATGGAGACAGAGCAATCACATCAAGAGAAGGAGCAGTCACCTCCAGTGACTCAAGAGCAGGCAGATAAAGAAAAGCAGCAGCAGGCAGAGCAACAACAGCAACAAGGATTGCAGCAAAAAGAAGGGCAACATGACAGACAGCAGCCCTTACAGCAGGAAAGAGTAATTGATACTCCAACTTCCACTGAGCAACAGGCTCAGAACATAGTGCCTCCTAGGCCAGAAGTCACCACTGATGCCTCGGTCCTCCAAACTCCACAGAAGGAGGACTTAAGCAGAAAAAGGGATAGAGAAACTCCTCTGACTTCATCTATCAACCAGGGAGAGAAAAGACAAAGATTGAATGACTTTTCAGAGGAGGACATAGCAATAAGACAAGCATTAGGCATGGGCCCACCCAGCAGAGAAGCTTCAGCAAGTTCCTTCCAGCAGGAACAGGACAGGACTATGGGAGGGGAGGTCAGCTCCTCCAGCCAGCAAAAAGAAGGACAGGTAAGCATCAAACAACAATTTATAGACATCAAAAGGAGGAGTGATCCTATCAAAATACAGCTGTACAATCATCTGCTAAACATGGCTCCTACCAATCAGCAAAGACTTATGTCTGCCTTTGATGTAAGTGAAGGCAAAATGATCATGAGTCATTTTATGCCCACAGCACTGCATCCCCAATCTGCCTCAGATTACCTCAGGACCAACCTGGAGGTCCTGGCCAAAGACATACACCCAATGGATAAAATTGAACTGCACAAACAGACTGGTGAGATGGTGTATGCCTCCTTGGCAGACGAAACATTAGAAAATTACAAGCTAAAGAGCAGCCTTAATGCCACAGCCTCTCAACTGGAATTGGAGAGGGCATCATCCCAGGCGAAGGACAACAGAATAAGGTCCTTGGAGGACATAATCATTGAAATTGGGCATGATCCCAAAGATATTACAGGAATACAGGAAATCTTGAAGTTGAGGGATGCTGACATGGCTGCCTTGAGAAAGAAAATCAAACTCCCAGCTACCATTCACCCTCAGACAGATGAGGTAGCCCAACAAAGGCATGAGCAGGACACCACAGATTTGTTGATCTCCATTTATAAACAGCTTGTTCAGGCACAAGAGAAATTGGGAGAATCTGAGGCTACACAAGCGGCCCTGCAAGCAGCATTGAAAGAAAGAGAAGAGGGTCAGACCTCTCAGCCTCCTCCTCAGATCATCAATCTCGAGGAAACTGCTCCTATCACTGCTCCTCCTCCTCAACAGACTGAACAGACAGCAACATCTACTTCAGCAGCGCCAACAACTACAGAGCAGGCCCAAAGCCTGGATATGCAAAAGCTGAAGAATGAAATCCAAATCCTGGAAGCTCAAATGACAGAGTTAAATGAGACCAGGGAAAAGTTAGCCAAATTCAATGACAGGCATGATAAATCAAAGAGAGAAGTGGCAGA
Source organism: Pinus tabuliformis (assembly GCA_031772625.1). Taxonomy (NCBI): domain Eukaryota; kingdom Viridiplantae; phylum Streptophyta; class Pinopsida; order Pinales; family Pinaceae; genus Pinus; species Pinus tabuliformis. The sequence goes on along the minus strand of CM062818.1, from coordinate 2,066,665,611 downwards.
AAAGGGCAGGGAAATCAAAGCCCTTAAAGACAAGATCAAAGAGCTAGAGAATGAGCTCAAGTTGGATAAGGTGGTGGCTGAGCTTAAAATAGTGCTGTGGGCTAACATTGGTCAATCTATCAATGAGCAATGGCCATATATTGAGACAATCCATGAACAATTAGAGCTCATTCCAAAGGCACAGAAGGAGGTTCACAGATCAAGAGCTTTATTGAGCAATATGCCTGAAGTGGCCACCAGAATGATCAATATACTTAACCATAAAACAAGTTCTCAGTTAGCTACCATGGGAATTACAAATAGAACTGAGACTATCCAAATGGTCAAAAGGGTTCTCACACTGAGAAACTTAGTGCAGACATTGGAAAGAAGAACCCAAGATATGCAGACTGAGGTGAACAGGTTTTTGGAAAAGTTTCAGGTGTTAGAAAACAGAGGGCTCCCTAGCTTACTGAACAACGCAGGGAGATTGTTCACACATGACCAGTATGCCAAAAGGGTCAACACATTTGCCACTAGTCAGATCAATGAGAAGCCCAGCACCTCAGAGGAAACAGGGCCAGCCACAGGACAGACTCTCTATAACAGAGTAGAGAATCTATTTTTTATAATGAATGAGATCAATCACCTGTTTGGGGTGGCTCCCAATTTCTTCAAGTATACAGAGGCAGAGGAGACAATGGATGCCATTCTCAGGCATCAACTCCCTACGCAAGACTGGTGGATAAATGCAATACAGAAGATTTTGTAAACAGGGAGCCACTCACCAATTTTTGTTTCTTAAAAAATATCAGTTGTCATGCAGAGCACAGTTTAACAAAATCAGCATGCATTGTGGATTAAAGCTGAGCCAACTCAGCGGATGTATCGGCCAACAAAGCAGAAATAGAAAACTACAGGTGGCAGGGCCGAGAAAATACAGCGCAGCAAGAAATAAAGACACATTATTCAGCATTAAAGCAAAGCGGCTCAACCGACTCAATGACCTCCAAAGGTCAAATTATCCTCTGACAGACATAAAGACCATTTACGCTGCATTCAAAGTTGTAATAACTTCTGTTCTACTTTCTGTACGAATTTATGAAGATATTTTCTCTCTCAGATGACTCAATGCCTGAGATATTTTGTATAAGCATTCCTATAAAGTCCCCTTCGCATGAGCTTGCAAGGGTTGTTGTTGATTTCTCCTGAAGAAGTTCTTATGCTGTAATCCTTTCAGAAGTTAATAAAGAAAGTGATGGAATTTCTCGGATTTCTGAGGTGTTGAATGCGTCCTGGTGTCTGTTGGAAACTGCTGGATTCCTGTGTATTTCATCATACAATAAGTCTCTGTAACTCTCTCTGTTATGTATTTTGTTTGTTAAAATCCATACGTTATCTAACTCTAAATATTTAGCAACAAGGAAAATGAATAACTTTCAGGATTTATTCAATGAATACCCTGAGTTCAATCTGTGTTGTTAATCAATGTTTTCTTCAGATGCAATCTAGATAAGTGTAATTCTTAATTGCTGCACTTTCAGAATACATCTTTCACAAGTGACCTTTGTCACAGGAATTCAAGTTTTGCTCCTGTGCAACGTGCTACACTTTCACCTCACCAACTTAATAGAAAATTCTTAATTGCTTTCTATTGGTTGAAATACATCATCATTTAAGCTAAATTTGTTTGTCTGAAATACAAAATTGGCCCTGCAGTTTGAGCACCACCAATCTTTCATTTCTAAGCACTTCACAACTCCAGACTCCATTGCCCAATGATATTTTACTCTCTAAACAGTATATCATAAGACCTGAAAGAAATCCTTCAACCAAAACATAAACCAAAACCTGAGCATAATAGCTAGCCTAAAACACCATCATAACAGAGACAAATCATAAAGAGAGAGCCCTCTCTGATTACAGTTTGGCTAGAAACTGTGATCCAAAGATTGGTTAGTGGTTACCCCGGCCGTATTCCCTTGGGAGTCATAGGGAACAACCTGGGTGTTAACAGAAAGGAGCATCAAGTTCAGGTAGTTCTAAACAATATCCTATATCTCTTCAAGAAAATCCTGTAATAGAACAAATACATGTTGAGAGTATAGCATCTAATATTAACAGTGAAGAAAAAATCTCAGAGATTCTTAGAGATCCTTATTCTTTAGGTTCTTCTTTTGTTGTAAGCCCAAAGGAAACCTGTCCTCCTATCCATCATACTCCTTTAGTCCTATCATTCACTCCTCAACCCTTTGTCATTTAGACTTCCAGTACCCTTATAGCCACCACAGCTATGGTAGCACCTACAAAAATGGAAAGAATCATAGCTGCTAGGTATGGGCCTCTAGTACTGCCCACTCCTTTGAATGCCATGCCTACTGGAGAATATCAGAAGTATATGCCTAAGTTCACTGGGACTGAAGGTGTTACAGTTGAGGAACATCTTGAATCATTCTATAGCTATGATGATAACCTAGACATTACTGAAGATGATGTATGGATGAGAGTCTTTGTCCAAAGTCTAGATAGAGAGGCTAGAAAATGGTTCATAGAACTGACCCCAAGGTCTATAGAAAATATTGAGGCTTTAGATGATGTATTCCTAAAGCATTGGGGGGATAAGAAGGATCTACTCTACTGCCACACAGAGTTTGGGAACTTAAAGATGGAAAATGTTGAGTTGTTGTTTGATTTTAATAAGAGGTTTAACTGCATGTATAGCAAGATACCAGCTGAAGTAAAGCCCACCACTATCTCTGCTAAACTCACCTATGCTAGCACCTTTGGTTCTGACTTCTGTCTACTGTTGAGGGAAAGACGATGTGCTACTTTGGCTGATATGCAGGATGCGGCCTTAGAAGTAGAATCAAACATCATGGCTGCAGAGAAGCTCAAGGGGAATGTTGATAGAAGGAGACAGAGAGGCGAATCTTCATCATCTTCAAATCCCAAGATAGATAAAATGACCAAGATGATAGAGACATTAGCCTCTCAAATCTCCAAATTAAAGGTTGAACAACACCCTGGGAAAGGAAGAGTTCCTAATACCTTTGCTCCTAGAAATCCAAATCCATACAAAAGAGCTAATGAGCAGTTGTAGATTCTGCAAAGAAGCAAAGATGTCAATGAAGACCAAGGGGTGAAGACCCCTTTCTATAATGTAATCATGGAAGAAGAGCAGTTTGAAGAAGATGAGGAGATCCATTGTCTGGAAGACAAAGGAAGTGCCTCCTTTTTTACCTTAGCTGCCTATGAAAAGTCATTATTCAATGACTAGATCAGCCAAGAGTGGGATGGTGGAGCTGTTTTACAAACCGATGATCGACAGAGATATGATCTGAGGTCGAAGATGAATAATGCTAAGGAAACTCCTATTCAGAAGACTGATGTCCCTGCAATACAGCAAGCTAATAAGTAGAAACGACCGGCAGTTGATCCCATCATCCTAAAAGCTCCAACTCACGAGGTAAGAGGCCCTAACAAGTCTCCTTCTCCTTTCAGTTTTGAATCAGAAATTCAGAAGCTAAGAATACCTATACCTCTGATTGAACTAGTGAAGAATGAGTCCTTCAAGAAATCTATCCTTGAGGCACTTGAGCCTAAAGCCATCCAAGCCTCCACTGATTATGTAAATCTGCAAGATGACAAACCAACTGTTGTTCTCAGCCCAATGATTGAAAATTATGATGACAGCTCCCCATCATTCTATGTCTCTCTGACTATTCATGACAAAATCCTCCACAACTACCTTCTGGACACAGGAGCTAGCCATAATCTAATGCCCAAGGCTGTCATGGATGAGTTGGGTCTTGACATTACCAAGCCTTATCATGACCTATTTTCTTTTGACTCTAGAAAAGTGAAATGTTTGGGATTAATCAAGGACCTAGCCATCACCTTGTCCCAGATACCCATGAAGAGCATGATGATGGATATTGTGGTAGCAGATGTACCCCCCAAGTTTGGCATGTTGCTTTCTAGAGGTTGGATAAAGAGACTAGGTGGAACATTGCAAAATGATTTGTCCTATGCTACTGTCCCAGTTTTTGGAGGGGAGAGTAGGAGATTATACAGAGAAGCTCAATTGGCTTATATCATCAGTGATGAAAGGAATCCCACTAATCATCCCATCTATGCTGTCGACACTGATTTTGGAGCCTATATTCTTCATATTGAAGAATCCCAGTTGGCCTCCATGTAGCTTAGAAAACCGATTTTCCAGATCACAGAGGAAGAAGGCCCACAAATTTGGGATATGTTCTTTGATGGAGTTTTCTCTAAGGAAGCTGCAGGGGCAGGTGTAGTCCTTGTGTCCCCCACACAAGAATGCATTCATTTATCTTTCAAGTTAACTTTTCAGGTCACAAATAACATAGCAGAGTACGAAGCCTTGATATTGGGCTTAAATGTTGCTAAAGAAATGGGCATCAAAGGTCTGAAGGTGTTTGGAGATGCAGACCTTATCATTCAGCAGGTGAACAAAACTTTCCAAGCAAAGCATCCAAGGCTGAAAGCATACAGAGATGAGGTATGGAAGCTCAAGGGTTCTTTTAATAGTTTCAGCATTTCTTACATCCCTAGAATGAAGAACCAACTTGTTGATTCCCTTGTTGTGTCTGCTAGCACGTTTATTCCTCCTTTGCCTCCTAAATTGACTTATGAAGTTCAGGTGAAATATAGACCATCTCTGCCTGACAATGTCAAATACTGGAAAGTTTTTGAAGATGATGATGAAATTAATAGGTTTTTACAAGTCATTGATGAATTTTCTGAAATGCACATTGACCAAGAAAACGAAACCATTGAAGAATGCAACCAATCCAAGCTAAAGGACGAGATTGGTCAGGATAGCATTGTTCAGCTGCCTAGTAACCATATACCCAAAGGATTGGTGCATCTAGAGAAGTTGTTTGATCATAATGATATACCTTATAAGCCTGCCAAAAAAGAAAATGAGTCTGCAGTTCATAGACATAATGTAGGAAGTCTAACCCATCCAAAGTACATAAATCTGTCCACTCACTTGTCTTCTGCCCAAAGTTTCGAGTATTGCACCCTGGTGAAACAATTTGCTGATATTTTTGCTTGGGAGTACAGTGATCTTAAGACCTATGACACAAACATCATTCAGCATAAGATTCCACTGGAAAATAACACCATCCCTTTTAAGCAGAAATTAAGACCTATGAGCCCTCTCTTATTGCCTTTGATTGAAAAGGAAATCAAGAAGCTATTGGATGCCAAGATCATAGTTCCCTTCAGGTATTCAAAGTGGATAGCTAACCTTGTGGTAGTGAGAAAGAAGAATGGAGAAATCAGACTCTATGTTGACTTCAGAAATCCGAACAAATGCTCTCAAAAAGACAACTACCCCCTGCCTAAGATGGAACACTTGCTGCAAAAAGTTTCAGGGGCTAGAGTCATGTCTTTCTTAGATGGATTTTCAGGTTACAATCAGATTGTTGTACACCCAGAAGATCAGGAAAAGAGCGCCTTCACTACTCCTTGGGGCACTTTCATGTACTCTAAGATGCCTTTTGGACTGATGAATGTTGGGGCTACCTTTCAGAGGGCCATGGACATAGCCTTTGTGGGAGGGAAGGACAAGTTTCTCCTTATTTACCTTGATGACATAACAGTCTTTTCCAGCAGTCACAAGGACCATTTGCAGCATTTGAAGAAAGTGTTCCTAAAGTGCAGACAGTTTGGAATTTCTGTGAACCCAAAGAAGTCAAAGTTTTCTCTAGAAGAAGGAAAACTTCTGGGACATATTGTTTTTGTTGAAGGTGTGAAGATCGATCCAGCAAGGGTTCAAGCAATTCATACATTGTCTATCCCAAGGTCAAAAAAGGACATTCAATCTTTCCTGGGTAAGATTAACTTTGTAAGGAGGTTCATTCCAAACTTTGCAGAGCTAGTGAAGCACATCACTTCCATGCTGAAGAAAGGATCAGAAATAAAATGGACAGATGTTGCAAGAAGCTCTTTTGAAGCCATCAAACAAGCTATCATGGAAGCTCCCACTCTAATTAGCCCAGATTACACCAAGGAGTTTTATATCTTCTCTTTTGCCTCTTATGATACACTTGCAGCAGTTCTATTGCAGAAAAATGATGAAGGCGTAGAGCACCCTGTGGCCTTTTTCAGCAAAACTCTGAGGGATGTTGAACTAAGGTATGACCTTATTGAAAAACAAGCTTATGCTCTCATAAAATCTTTAAAGGCGTTCAGAATTTATATTATGCATTCCAAAGTGGTTGCATATGTACCTTTAGCCTCAGTAAAATATGTCTTAACTCAGCCAGATATTGATGGAAAGAGAGCTAAATGGATTGAAAAATTCATAGAGTTCAACATAGAGGTGAAGCCCACCAAGCTTGTCAAAGGCCAGGGCTTGGCTAAGCTTATGGCTGAGGAAAATTGTAGTTTGTTAGACATCAATTGCATGGGTTCAAATTCAGGTGGTGAGCAGACAGAGGAAGCAGCAAAAGAGCAAGAGTAGAATCAGTCTTTGGCTGAAAATCTAGCCACCTGTGAATGGTATTCCAGTATAGTTCATTTTTTACAGAAGCTAGAAGTCCCTCCAGGGCTTAGCTCAAGTCAAGCCCGAGCCATTAAGCTCAGATCAACCAAATTCTGCATTTATAAAAACCTGCTTTATTGGAAAGACCCATCAGGGATCCTCTTAAGATGTCTAGACAAAGGATAGTCTGTGGAAGTCGTGCACCAGTTCCATTCTAGCATCTATGGAGGGCATCATTATTGGAAAACCACAGCCCACAAGATCCTGAGAGCTGGGTATTATTGGCCTACTTTGTTCTCTGATGTGTTTTCTTTTGTGAAGTCTTGTGACAAATGTCAGAGGTTTGCAGGAAGACAACAGCTAAAATCTCTGCCTTTGAAGCCAATACACGCCAATGGTCCCTTCCAGCAGTGGGGCCTGGACTTTATAGGTGAGATCAATCCACATTCCAGTGACCAACACAAATGGATCTTGGTAGCCATTGATTATTTCACCAGATGGATTGAGGCTATACCCACTAAGAATGCTAATCATCAGGTTGTCATAAAGTTCTTGAATGAGAATATTTTCACTAGATTTGGTTGCCCAACCAAACTAGTTACTGATAATGCAGCAGCTTTCAAGGCAAAAGAATTGGTGGACATGTGTGAATCCATGGGCATTCAATTGGTGCATTCTACCTCATATTATCCTCAAGGCAATGTCCTGGCAGAATCATCTAACAAGAGTCTTGTAAGGATAATCAAAAAGCTGTTGGAGGACAACAAAAAGAGCTGTGATTCCAAGTTGAAGTTGCATTGTGGGCTGACAGAGTTACCAACAAGAAGTCCATAGAAAATTCTCCGTTTAAGATGGTTTATGGCGCTGATGTTGTTTTTCCTATCCAGCTAATTCTCCCTATGGCCAAATTCTTGCAAGATGAATAGGATGAAGAGAATGGCATGGCAAAGAGAATGAGTAACATGGTTGAATTACATCAGATCAGAGAACACCTGGTTGAGAAGTCAAGAATTCATCAGAAGAAGATCAAAGAAGCCTTTGATAAAAAGGAAAAAATGGATAGTTTTCAAGTTGGGGACTGGGTTCTCAAATGGGATGCACTGAAGGAAAAGAAGGGCAACCATGGTAAATTTGATGCCTTATGGATAGGACCGTTTGTCATTGCTCAAGATCTGACGAACAATACTTTCATTCTGCACAATTTAGAGGGGGAATGTGTTTTTGATGGCCCAGTCAATGGGCGGTTTTTGAAACTTTACTTCATATGAGGCTTTAAGGCCTTACTATTGTAATAAGCTTTTTCAGTTTTTGTTTTTATGCAAATAAACTCCATGCCCAATGGAACACTAGGATATAAGTTTGTTTTGGTTGTTACTGGAAAGGTCGTAGTTTGTAGTTCTTGAAACCTCACAGGGAGGCTTTCATCCCTAGAAGGAGCCAGTGTTAGCCCTGAGGTGCAGCACTGCTATTTTGAAGGCTAAAGGAAGGAAATGGTCTGTTTTTCTGTCATGGAGAGGTTCCCACACGGTCCATCACCTCACTCTTCTCACTCATCCACTCCCATTTTCGTTCACTCATATCCTAACCCAACCCTCACATCGGAACCAAATCCACCTTCACCTTGGCCCTATGTGAATTAATCCACTTTTTCCCCCATGCACTAATGCGCAAAAACCCCCGAAAAACCTTACCTTTCCATCCATATGCGCCCTTTGCACATTTCTCGAGGTCATCCTGTACCTTCGTGTTCCCCATCGTCGATCTTCTCACAGATCGGACGGTTCGCACTTCACCCGACTGATGTTACATGCTCGATCAACCACCACCGTTAGATCATTCCCGCCAGATCTAACGGCTATCACGCATATCGCTCGGGCAACAAGAGAGAAGGAAACCCTCCCAATAAAGGTGGTTTCCTCTCTCTCCTCCTCTGCTACATGGCGCCCGATGAATGGAATCGGGAGGGCTCTGACCTTTACCGCTTATCGCCTGATGACCGCCCGATTGAAACCGTTCCTGCTTGGGTAAAACCGCTCCCGGGCGTTATCTCTCTAGCACCTCCTCCGCCTGATAGCCATTCGATCTACCCATCCAAGATCTGACGGCTCGGACTTATTTGACTCAAGCCTTTGGCGATCGATCTCCTCCATCCATTCCTCCCAATCTAACGGCCCTCGTTCACGATCACCACAGTTCACCTTTTGTCGCCCAACCAACATCCTGACCGTCGATCCATCCCATCCAACGACCCATGTGCCCCCGTACCCCACTTCCCATCAGTCACCCGGGGAGGAAAGTAGTTGCCTCTGTCAGTGTTTGTGACAGTTGGACAGTTGAACTGAAATAACAGAAAGCATGGCCGAAAGGGGAAAAACAACCACACGATGCAGCTGAACCAACAGAATTGATCATGGAGCATCACCGGCATGAGCGAGCCACCTGACAGCACGATGAAATTACCAAAATTTGGTTACCGTGTTTGTTAGGAAAAGAGACCTCTGAGCTCATGTTTGCCTAGTTATGGCATCAAGTAGTTAGAAGACAGAGGGGATAGATTAAGACATCTCGAGCCTCAGAGGGTTCGAGAACATTGTAAAAAAGCCTATAAATGGTTAAAAGTTAGAAGAAACAAGGGTTCAACTTTTGGAGACTATGGATACTCTGTTCCTTCCAGCGTCTCATCTTCATTCCAGTAATACAAGCTTATTTTGTTGTTACATGTTCAATTGCCATCTTCTCCTCTGTTCTAAGCTTGCACTTGAATAGGTTATTCATGTTTTCTTCTGTGTCTAATGCCAGATAACTGTCATCTTATCTCTGCGTTGATAAATTAGATCTGCAAGCTTCATTTACTTTCTGTAGCTAGCCATTCATATGTGTTTATATATGTATCTGTTGGTACAGTCAGGATTCTCCATTTATTCATTAAATCTATAAACTATTGAGCATTAGTGGTCTAAAGCCTTGTCAAGCTGAGGGTGTTCATGCATGTCTTGAGTGGAAACAGAGTTGAAACAGTCATCTGACTTGATCCAAACCCCAATCCATTCCAATAGTTCAGAGAATGATATTGAAGATTTATATGTTACCAGGCATCTCCGAGCTACAACCTAGGAGAGTTTCCTGGAGTGATAACAGGGGGCATCTTTCCCTTGCTTCGAATTCGCATATCCAAAGTCTCACTTTTTGTGTAAAATTCTCCTCAATATTAACAATGTATCAATATGTCGTGCCGAGTGAGGAGATGTCCAAGAACTCCATCTCATCCTGCATGTACCTATGTAGGCAGTCGCGGTTGAGTACCAAATGTTTCTCAGAATCCTTGATACCCAACTTCGTGCGAAGGGTATGAAAAACATTAGTAAACTCCGACATGTCTTGGTCCCTTCCCTGCCGTAGCATGGTCCACTTTATGTATTTATCCTCATAACTCTCGATAAGGTAGTACTGCTCCTTGATGGCATCCCAAAACTAATTCCAAGTGGGTGTGACCGAAAATAGTGAGGGTATATTTTCGTCCTTCTTCTCACAGTATGTTTCGCACCAATCCTTGATGTGGGGGGTGGCTTTGAGAAGTGCAAAAGTAATATTTTCCTGGCTAGAAAAATCATGAACATAAAAATATCCTTCTAGCAGATTTAACCATTTATCTACAGCGTTCACATCTACCTGACCCTCAAATATGGGGATGTCAAAGTTAACTTGTACCTTAAAGGGTGTGGTGCTTCCATAGTAGCTACTGGAAGGGAATGCATTGCCCTTGGGTAGTCGCTGAAGGATATGGGAAAAGTTGTCCATCATCGCGTTCCTCTATCACTCGAGGGCCCTTCAAGCAAGATTTTGAAAGGATCTCCTTCCCCCTTGTCTTTCTTCTCTTCTGCCATGGGAGGCCATCGAGATTTGTGACGCTGGTCTTGCAAAGATTCGACCAGTTTGAGCCCTAACTCCTTATATCCCGACTTCATTGGGGACATACAAAGAAAAATAGAGAAAGAGCAGACTGCTTTAATACCATTGATCCGAACTTAAACAGGAACACAACAAATTACAGATATAACCATAAAAACAAAGATGCAACAAAAATAACACTTCATTTCATTAATAGCAAATACTGAAATATGCTTACAAACAAAATGGAAATAAGGCTTGGGCAATGGTAGCTTATCTATGAGAAGAGATGTGGCGGCTACATGCTTCTGAGTTGTATTACAATGAGGCTCAGAGGCCTATTGATTATTAAGAAACAATGGAAAACCCTAAACATCAAAAAACCTAACCCTAGAAGATGAAGCGCCAAAAACAATGGGCCTCGTTTGGGTAAATTGGTACATAACTGTCTCGGGGTCGTAACTTTGTCATACGGTCTCCTTTTGACACACACAATACCTCGTTAGAAAGATCTATCTAAGGACTACAACTTCTAAGTGGCCAACATCAATTACATATCAATTTTGGCCCTAGTTTTCCCAAAAAGCGTCGTTTAGGGCCTCAAAACGGCTTCGAAAGTTCGGGACCCGCAAAACTGCCAAAAATAGTAAACTGTGTTATAATTAAGGAAACTGAAAAACTAAAAGAGACAGTAGTGGGGGTCCAAGTGGAATAGGTGAATGGCCACCAACATCCACCTGGATCACACCCTCTCCAGCTGCTCTAAAATCTCGCTTTGACTGAACTGGATGTCTTGGAAGTGTGCCATGGTCTCATTTATGTCTTCATGCTTGTGGTCACGGAGGATGTCCATGTTGAGTTGTAGTTGACGTAATTGACCAGCAATGGAGTCAAGGGAAGTTGGAACTTCAACTTGACCTTGAGATTAGACTGGGGAGATCGTCTCAGTTTCCTCGGCCTCCCGACTTTCTGAGTTGGACGACGAGGCACTATGGTCGGGCTCATGACGCCACATGTGTTGCAGTTGCCCCCACCGCGTCTTACCCATACTCGTTTTCAAGGTATTTGTAACATGATTAGTTTTGATAATTTAAATTTGTTGATATAATAGGTTTTAGTAGTTTAGAAATAATAAATGGGTCTGCAAGAGTAAATGCACCCTCAAAAATGTAAATTTAAGTTTCATTAGCTCGTTGATTTAGTTAATCATCCATTTAAACATGATTAAATGATGTAATAAAGTTTAAATCAGTTTTTAACCTATGATCGAAGATTGACAAGACATCTTGTCGCTTTCTCAAAAGTTCAGGCTCTTTTGCACGATTAAGATCTTCCCCGTGTTAGGTCCTTATAATACTAGTGATTCCCTCATTACTATTGTCATTGTAGACCTTATTCTTATTGTTGTGCCCCTATTGTCCCCATGTTGTTATTATTGTGCCCCATAGAAGACCACTATTGTTATTGTTGTGCCCTTATATTATTATTATTATGTCGGCTTTCATTATATTGTGACCTCTTAGACTCCTATATATGGAAAGGAGGTTTTTTCATTTGTATCATCCAAAAATTGTTCATTTGTGTAATGTAAAGGAGGTTTCCCCCTCAAAGAGGCTAATTTTGAAGTCGTTGATCTATCTTTTATTCTATTTTGTGAGTTGGTTACATAACATTTGGTATCAGAGCTTTGCATTCTAGGGTTTTGCTGCTCCAAACAGGTCATCGTGGAATTTTTGCTATAACGTTTTTTCTATCACGTTTAAGAAGCTAAAATTAAAACCCATTTGAGCTGAAAGTTCGATGAACCTCGAGTCCAAACTTCAGATATTTTCTCGCTATATTTTCGGATATAGGATCCAAGGAAGCTAGGGTTTTTGCAGGCTCTCGAATTATATCTCAAACGGGTGACCTGGAGAAAATCGTCATAACTTTCTCTCTGAGCATCAGATTGAAATTTCGTAAAAAAATTATAGAACGAGAATGGCCTGTAGTTTCCTGTATATTGGCTTTAGGTCCTAAGGTCAAAACAGTGACACGTGGCACTTCATACAAGTTCGCTCTACTGAACAAGTCTATAATCAGGTCATCGTGGGAGATTTGGCATGACTCTTCCTTGGAGAATTCAATCTTAATCAGACTTGTAGGGTTAGATAGAGGACTCAGAGGGCTGCCGCAAGACGCAATTTCAAACCTTGAAGATCCAAACTTACAGAGAACAGAAGATTCAATATCGAGCTCCTACAAAGTGAAAAAAGGTGTGTAGTTTTTTTTTTAAATTTTGCATAAGTTTGGTTTGAAAAATTAGTTTGAAGGAATTCAAAGGGCATAGTGAAGAATTATTATCATTAATTGATGCCCCGAAGAAAGAAAATGGAAACACCTAGTAAGAAACCTGAAAGCTCTAGCATGACTCACGAAGAAGAGGAAGAAATACAACATGATATATCAAATTTACGAGACCTAGTGCAACAAATTTCACTCTCACAAAAAGTAAGAGAAGCTAAGATGGATGGTTTAAAGAAAGGTGTGGAAGCTAAGATAGATGGTATGAAAGACAACATTGAAGATTGGAAGAAAGACATGGAAGGTTGGAAGGAATTTTTTATAAAGTTGCTACAATAAAGGATTCCTAATGGCAAAAAGGTAGTCTAGGAAACTCATAATGAGAATAAAAGAAATGTTAATCATGATTCGAAGAATGACAACATTGAAGATTTGAAGAAAGACATGGAAGGTTTGAAGGAAGGTTTGAAAAAGTTGCTGCAAGAAAGGCTTCCTAATGGCGAAAGGTAGTAGAGGAAACTCATGGTGAGAACAAAAGAAATGTTAATCATGATTTCATAAACCCTAACGTTGGAACAAAGACCCACCATGTTCCAAAGATCGATATGAGGAAGTTTGATGGCAAGGATCCCATAACATGGATACTACAAATGGAACAATATTTCGATCTCCATAATGTGCAAAACACACAAAAGGTACGCATTGCAACTGTATATTTGGAGCCAAATCAGTTTGTATGGATGGCTTTGCTCTCGTAAACAAATTGTCACTTGGGAATTTTTTACAGAAGAAATGATAGCACATTATGAGGATACAAAAAGAAACACCTTTTTTAGCCAATTGATAAAACTCAAACAAAAGGATTCAATGATGGAGCACATTGAGGACTTCAAAAAATTGAATATAAGGGTAAAACATAGTCCAGAGGAGCATAGGATTGATGTGTCCATAGAGAATTTAAAGGGTAACATCCAACATGAGGTTCACCTTTGGGAACTTGATTCATTGGAGAAGGCATTCATGATGGGAAGAAAAATGGAAAGCAAAATTATGGCAACAAGGAAGCCTACCGCTCACAACTATAAAGATGGAAGTGTTGTTACCCATAGCCTTCCACAACCTACAAGGTTGGCACCACAACAATTGGAAGAAAAAAGAGCAAAATGGCTTTGTTACAGTTGTGATAGCAAATACACTAAAGGTCATAAGTGTGCTAAGAATAAATTATTTTACATAGATTGTGAAGAGGAGGAAGAAAAGGAACAGGAAATGTCAAAAGAAGAGGATATACACCAAGAAAAAACCCTAGAGAAAGGAGAAATTAATCCGACCATATCTTGTAATGCATTGGCCGAAATTACCACTCCTCAAACTATTAAGATAGAAGGGCATATCAAGAAGAAAAAGGTAATATTTTTGATTGATTCGGGTAGTACCCATAATTTTATTCATTGTAAGATAGCCAAGGAATTGAATTGCTTCCTATATCCATCACCAGAGTGTCAAGTGATGGTTGCAAGTGGAGGAACCATAAATTTCTCTAGAAAGTGCCATAATATCAAGCTATCCATGGGATAATATGTATTGAATATCCCAATGCTTTCCATTCCAATAGGTGGTGTTGACGTTGTACTAGGAGTCTAATGGCTACAAACCTTAGGTACAATAACTTTTATTTTTCAAGAACTTTTCATGAAATATTTTTCGAAAGGAAAGGAAGTTGAATTAAGTGTTATCGTAGGGAAACCGGGAAAGATAATCAGCTCTAACATAATGACAAAGCTTCTAAAGAAAGAACAATGAGGTGTAATTGCACAATTATGTTCGGTAGAGGTTCCCACATCGAAATCATCTATTTCTCCAGATCTCCAAAAAGTCTTGGATAGTCATTCCAAGGTATTTGATACTCCCTGTTAGCTCTGCTATTTATTTCAACATGTGAAGGTCAAATGTAGGCGTGATCGAGTTGTCTATGATCAAAAATGGATTTGCAGCAGCCATCCCGCCCATTCCCCTTCACTCTGCTTACGCTCTTATAAACTCTGCTACCTCTGTTTTGCCTCTAAAACCCTGTGTAAGCCCCCTTTCCGTCAAGCCCCTCGGTGCTAAGGTTTTAAACCCATATAACCACGCGCCTTCGCAAAAAGCGTTACCCACAAAGTCTTTCCTTGTCACATCAGTCAAAAAGCATGTGAAGTTAAACCCCGCCATCCGATCCTTCACCTTGCGATCCAACGGCATACGCTACTCCAGACCCCACGAACCACCCGCGTGTTAACTCGCGGGGAAAGTGGTTTTCTGTCTGTCCCATCCGCCACGCGTCATGCAATAAGCGTAATCGTGAGCCCATGTACGAATATCGCCGCAGGCTCTAAAGCGGTGCGATACATACCGCTTACCGCCATTCACCCGTCCCCCGCTCATTATCGTCCCTGTACCTTCCGCCCCCGATAACCGTTGGATCTATCCGCCCAAGATCCAACAGCTCAGGACTGTTTGTTCCTAATGTCTCCCGCTGATAGATCTCCGCCACCCATCCATGTGATCCAACGGCTAATATTTATTCCCTGCCCTCCACTCATTCCCCATGTAGTTTTCGTGTCTTTGGCCTGTCCTGTGCATCTGAAGGAAGAAGGCGGCCAGTATTCAACATTTTGCATAGTTAATCCTTAACCTCTGCATTTAAAAGCAGTATGGCCGAAGGACGGGAAGGACATGCCTCGAGTAGATTATGGCATTTATTAGTTATGGGACTTCTTCAATATAACACTTCACCTGCTCGAGGAGTACAACAAAGTACCAGAGAATGTCAAATTCATTCATTGAAGCAACAGATCATAGCAGAGGCCCATTTTAGATAGTTAATGTGGTTGGTGGTCCATTATGACCCCTCCACGCATATAATAGTAGAGCATTTTTTGTAAACAAACTCTATATATACCCAGACCATGCAATGAGGGTTGACGGTTGTTGTTTTGATGTAAGGTTCAACTTCTGGAGACTGTAACTACTGTGATACTTGCAGCGTCTGGTCTTCATCTTTAGCTAATACAAGCTTCTTTTGTTGTTAATTGCTCACTTCCCATTTCTACTCTGTTCTAGGTTGTGCTTGTTATGCATTTGTTCATGTGCTCTTGATATTTAGCATTAGAGGGGCTCTCATCCCACCTCTGTGTTGAAGCCTAGTATGTATCGTTGAATGTGTTATGCATGTTTCTGTTTACTTAGTGCCAGAGAGTTGTCATCCTGTCTGTGCATAAGGAAATAGATTTGCAGACCTCTTTACTGGTTGCAGCCGGCCATCACATGGTCTTGTGCATCTATTGGTGTGGTCAGTATTCTCCATGTTCACCTAATCCTCAAATTGTGAGTAATTGGTGGTCTAAAGCCTTGTAGTCTAGGGGTGTTCACCCATGTCTGGAGTTAAGTTTAGTAGAAGTGGTTATCTGGTTTGAATATGCATCATTCCTTCCATTCATCCATTTCCAACATTTTGTTGAGTTTGTAATGTTCCCGAGCATCTCCAAGATACAACCTAGGAGAGTTTCTTGGGGTGATAACATTGATTGGCACCGTTGCCGGGGAGAGGATATTGAAGCTCAGCTTCCCTGGGAGACAACACAGTTCCAGATTTTGATGATAGACAAGGTCTGGGCACATTTCTGGTTGTAATCATCTATCTGGCGACTCCACGTTATAGTCCTGGCTCAGTTCGTGAGACACACTCGAAGAAATCCTCAGAAATCACCAGCTGTTCCAGTACCTGACCCTGAGAAGATTGCTAAGCAGAAGAAAACATCACAGAAAGGAGCATCAGGATCGGGTAAGCCCAAGAAATCTTATGCATCTCTGAAAGATAAGGTTATAGCTGAGGATTTACAGTTTGAAGATTTAGAGCCTAGCTTTGTTAGTAAAGAAATTCCTTCAAAGATTAATAAAGCTCCTTTCTCAGTCAGTTCCCCTTTGGATCGTAGTCCAAAGAAAGCCTCCCATTCAGTCCATCAATTCCCTTCATTTCTTTCATCACTTCCTACCATTCAATCTGCTAGTATCCTTCCACATATCCCAGTCATGGCAGGACAGCAAGCACCTACAAAAATGGAAAGAATTATTGCTGCTAGGTATGGACCCCTGGTCTTGCCTGTTCCTTTGAATGCCATGCCTGTGGGAGAATATCATAAATATATGCCCTAATTCACTGGTACAGAGGGAGTAACAGCTGAAGAAAACCTGGAATCTTTTTATAGTTATGTTGATAACCTGGATATCAGTGAAGATGATGTGTGGATGAGAGTTTTTGTCCAAAGCCTTGATGGAGAGGCTAGGAAGTGGTTTAGAGAATTGCCCCATAGGTCCATAACAGACATTGAAGCGTTGGATGATGCATTCCTGAAGCAGTGGGGAGATAGAAAAGACCTGCTCTACTACCATACAGAGTTTGGAAACATAAAGAGGGAAAATAGGTAATCATTGCCTGATTTTAATAAAAGATTCAACCGTATGTATAGTAAGATACCAGCTGAGGTAAAGCCTACCCCCACCTCTGCCAAACTTACTTATGCCAATTCTTTTGACTCTGATTTCTGCCTATTGTTGAGAGAAAGAAGATGTGCCACTCTAGCCGACATGTAGGATGCAACACTAGAGGTGGAATCCAATATTATGGTTGCAGAAAAGCTAAAGAGTCGTGCTGACAGAAGGAGGTAGAGAGGTGAGGCTTCTTCTTCCTTTGCCTCATCTTCAGAGCCTAAATTAGATCAAATGACTAAGATGATAGAGTCATTGGCTGCTGAAATATCTAAGCTAAAGGTTGAGCAGAATTCAGGAAAGACAAGGCAGCAAAACACATTTTATCCAAGAAATCCAAATCCATTCAGAAGATCAAATAAACAGTTGCAAATCATTCATAGGGGAAAAGAACCAAATGAAGAACATAAAGTTAAGGCTCCTTTTCAAAATGTAGTCATAGAGGAGGAACAATTTGAAGAAGAGGATGAAATTCCTTGCATGGAAGATAAAGGCAGTGCTGCCTTTTTTACATTGGCTACATATGAAGAATCACTGTTGCAGGACTAAATAAGTCAGGAGTGGGACAGAGAGGCAGTTCTACAAACTGAGGAGCAGCGAAGATATAATCTGAGGTCAAATGCAAAAAATGTCAAGGAGAATCCTGCCCAAAGAGCTTCTGTCCAAACAGAGTCACAGAATATTAGACAGAGAAGACCAGCAACTGATCCAGTCATCCTTAAAGCACCAGTTCAAGAGGTAAGAGGTTCTGACAAGCTACCTTCCTCTTTCAGCTTAGAGTCAGAAGTCCAGAAGTTAAAAATATATGTGCCTCTGGTAGAGTTGGTAAAGAGTGAAGTGTTTAGAAAGCCTATCCTTGAAGCTCTTGAGCTGGAAACCACACAAACCTCCACTGACTCTGTCAATTTGCAAGATGACAAGCCTGTTGTTGTGCTTAGCCCCATGATTGAACCTGCTGATAATAATTCTCCATCATTTTATGTCTCCTTGACCATTCATGACAAAATCCTCCACAATTGCCTGCTAGACATAGGGGCCAGCCACAATCTGATGCCTAAAGCTGTCATGGAAGAGTTAGGCCTTGATATCACTAGACCATATCATGATTTATTCTATTTTGATTCAAGGAAAGTGAAATGCCTAAGATTAATCAAAGACCTGGCCATTACCTCAACTCAACTGCCCATGAAGAGTATGATGATGGATATTGTGGTAGCAGATGTCCCTCCTAAGTTTTGCATGTTGTTGTCTAGAGAATGGATTAAGAGACTAGGTGGGACATTACAGAATGATCTATCTTATGTCATTGTCTTAGTTTTTGGAGGAGAAAGCAGGAGATTGTACAGAGAAGCACAACTGACATACATCATCAGTGATGAAAAGAATCCATCCAATCATCCCATTTATGCTGTGGACACTGATTTTGGAGCATGTGTCCTCCAAATTGAAGAATCCCAGAAGGCCTCAATGCATCTCAAGAAACCAACAAATTAGGCCAAGGGAGAGCAAGGAGGTCAAGTTTGGGAGATGTTCTTTAATGGAGCATGTTCCGGGGAGACTACAGGAGTAGGGGTGGTGCTGATATCTCCAAAACAAGAAAGCACACATCTATCTTTTAAACTGGCTTTTCAAGTCACCAACAATATAGCAAAGTATGAGGCTCTGATATTGGGCCTTAACACAGCAAAAGATAGAGGAATCAGGAACATAAAGGTGTTTGGAGATGCTGATCTTATCATTCAGCTAGTAAACAAAACATTTCCGACAAATCACCCAAGGCAGAAAGCGTACAGAGATGAGGTATGGAGACTCAAAGATTCTTTTGATGATTTTTGTATTTCATGTATCCCTAGAGCCAAAAATCAGCTTGTTGATTCCCTTGCTGTGTCTACTAGCATGTTTATCCCTCCCATGCCTTCCAGACTAGTTTATGAAGTCCAAATGAATTATAGACCATCCTTGCCTGACAATGTCCACCATTGGAAAGTTTTTGAAGATGATGATGAAGTGAACAGATTCTTGCAAGTCATTGATGAATTTTTTGAAATACAAATTGACCAAGAAAATGAAGCTTTAGAAGAAAACCCCCAATCCCAGCTTAGAAATAAAATTGGCAGAGATAGCATTGTCTAGCTTCCCAGCAATCATATTCCTAAGGGTTTAATTCCTCTAGAAAGACTGTTTGACCAAAATGATGTGCCTTACAAGGCTGCCCAAAAAGAAGATCAATCTGCAGTCTGTAAGCATGATATAGGGAGTCCAGGTCAGCCAAGATACATAAATCTGTCCATGCATCTATCTACTGATCAATGTTCTGAATACTGCAATTTAATGAAGCAATTTGCTGATGTGTTTGCCTGGGAATATAGTGACTTGAAAACCTATGATAAGAAAATCATCCAACATAAAATCCCTCTAGAGAAAGATACCATCTGAGACCAATAAATCCTATGCTCCTCCCTCTGATTGAAAAAGAAATCAAAAAGTTGTTGGCTGCCAAAATCATAGTCCCTCTCAGATATTCAAAATGGGTAGCCAATTTGGTTGTGGTGAGGAAGAAAAGTGGAGAAATCAGACTCTGTGTTGATTTCAGGAACTTGAACAAATGCTCTAAGAAAGACAATTATCCACTACCCAAGATGGAGCATTTGCTGCAGAAGGTCTCAGGAGCCAAAGTAATGTCTTTCCTAGACAGATTTTCAGGCTATAACCAGATTGTTGTACATCCAGATGACCAAGAGAAGACTGCATTCACCACTCCTTGGGGCACTTTTATGTATGCCAAGATGCCTTTTGGGCTAATGAATGCTAGAACCACCTTTCAGAGAGCTATGGATGTAGCATTTGTAGGAGAGAAGGATAAATTTGTCCTCATATACCTAGATGATATAACAGTATACTCCAGTAACCATGAGGATCATCTGCAACATTTGAAGAAGGTGTTCCTGAAGTGTAGAAGGTTTGGGATTTCAGTCAATCCTAAGAAATCACAGTTTGCTTTAGAAGAAGGCAAGCTGTTGGGACATCTTGTTTCTACTGCAGGTGTCCAAATTGACCCAGAAAGAGTGAGGGCAATACAGCTTTGTATGTCCCAAGATCAAAGAAAGATATCCAGTCCTTTTTGGGCAAGATTAATTTTGTGAAGAGGTTTATACCAAATTTTGCAGAATTGGTGAAGCATATTACCTCCATGTTGAAGAAGGGGTCGGAAATCAAGTGGACTTATCAAGCAAGAAAATCCTTTGAGTCCATTAAGAAGGCTATTATGGAGGCTCCCACTTTAATAAGTCCAGATTACAGCTAGGAGTTCCATGTATTCTCATTTCCCTCTGAAGACACCATTGTAGTAGTTTTATTGCAAGCTGATGAAGAAGGTTCAGAGCATCCGGTGGCATTTTTCAGCAAAGACTTAAGGGATGCTGAACTGAGGTATGACATTATTGAAAAACAAGCATATGCTCTTATCAAATCCTTGAAAGCTTTCAGAGTTTACATTCTGTATTCCAAGATAATTGCATATGTGCCCTCTGCTACAATAAAGGATGTCTTAACACAACCTGATGTTGATGGAAGAAGGGCTAAATGGATTGTACAGTTAATTGAATTTAATATAGAACTGAAGCCCGCCAAACTTGTCAGAGGTCATGGTCTTGCCAGATTGTTAGCTAAAGAAAATCACAAAACATTGGACATAAACCTCATGGGCTCAATTTCAGATATTGGTCAAACAGAAGAAGAGGAAGCAGCTGAACCAGAAAAAAATCAGACACTGACCGAAAATCTAGAATTTTGTGATTGGTATTCTGCAATAGTTAAATTCTTGCTGAAGCTAGAAATCCCTCCAGGTTCAAGCACAAGTCAAGCCAAAACTATTAAGCTTAGGGCAGCTAAATATTGCATTAATAAAAATCTGCTCTATTGGAGGTGTTAGCTCTGTTGTTAACTTCACTACTTAAAAGGCAAATTCAAGTGCTGGCAGCGGTCTTTTCTTCCTTCTTCCTCCATTTCTTTTACACTTCCATGAACCTTGCTATCCCTGCTTTACCCCGAAAATCAACATAAAGCCTTATTCCCTTATAACTCCCCCTACCTCCATTTCTTCTTTCCCCTGTATTCTTTTTATTGCTCTCATAATCCCTTTATCTCTGTTTTATTCCTTTAAACCCCGCTTAAAACTATTTTTCGTTTAGCCCCCGGGTGTTGGGTTTACATGTCATGAAACCCTGATAATGTGACCTCGTGCCTTATAGCCCTTTTTGTCGCTTTTAATTCTGAGCCGTTGATCACATCTGTCGCGATCCAACGGTCTTCGCTGACTTTCCCGCGCATTAAAATGATACCTCTTTCCACCCTTGATCGCTTCCTTCGTCGGAATCAAATGGCTTTCCCGTGCCCCGCTCACACAACCTGCCCACTTGTTAATGCATGAGGAGAGTGGTTTCTCGCCGGTCGCGGAAGCCACGTGGCACCTTTTTGTTGGATCGTGGCCCGCTATACGGAAACCGCCCGACGCCGATGGGCGATGCGGGGAATACCGTCGCCCACGAAAACCGCCATTTCCCCGCTCATTAACCATCGGGCAACTCCGCCGCCCGATAGCCGTCGGATCTGCCCGACAGCGATCCAACAGCCCACGTGTCTCCATTCGCGCTACCTCTCGTACAATTCCCCGGCCGTTAACCTGTGCGTGACTTCCGGTAGCGATCACCGTCGAATCTAGTGCGTCCTAATCCGACGGTCCTCGTTCATCCCGATTTTTAAACCTCCCGATAACCTTTATCAGGTGATCTCCACCGTTGATCTATATGATCTAACGGCCCATATCTGTTCGCCTCGCTTCTGTCAAAATTTTTCCCCTTCGATAGATCTTCGTCGTTGATCCACGCGATCTAACGGTCGAGCCTCGTTCTCATGTTGTGCAAGCCTCCGCCTTACTTCGTGTATTTCTCTCGATTGCTCCTTGCTGCCAAAAAAAGAGGAGACCATGATCTAGTGACCTTCACATTAAATCTGCAACCAACTGCATTTAAAGAAGAATGGCCGAAGGACAAACAGGACGACCTTGAGCAGTGAAGAGCATTTATCAGGCATGGAGTTTAATCCATAATTCATTCCAGCTGCCAGAGAAGGACATCAGACAATCTAAACAGGCCGATTTGTCCATTAAAGCTCTAAGAATTGCAGTAGAGGCCCATTTCATATTGTAAATGTGGTTGGTGGTCATTTATTGACACCTCCACGCATAGCCTAGTAGAGCAACTTTGTAAACAGATTCTATATATATCCAGAGACACAATGTAATCAGGTTGATGAGTGTTGGATGAGTGTTATTTTGCTGTAAGGTTCAACTTCTGGAGATTGTAACTGCTGTGATACCTGCAGCGTCTGGTCTTCATTTTCAGCTAATGCAAGCTTCTTTTGTTGTTAATTGCTCACTGTCCACTTATTCTTCTTGTTCTAGGCTGTGCCTATCTTGCATTTATTCATGTGTTGTTAATGTTAGCATTAGAGGGGCTGTCACCCCACCTCTGTGTTAGGATTTAGCATGTATCACTGAATTTGTATGCAGGTTTCTGTTCTTTTAGTGCCAGAGAGCTGTCAACTTGTCTGTGTATTAGAAAACATATTTACAGACCTTTTAACTGGTTGCAGCCGGCCATCACAGGATCCTATGCATCTACTGGTGTGGTCAGTCTTCTCCATTATCACCTTATCCTCAAACTGTGAGTAATTGGTGGTCTAAAGCCTTGTAGTCTGGGGGTGTTCGCCCATGTTTGGGGTCAAGCACAGTAGAAGTGGTTATCTGGCTTGAATATGCAGCATTTCTTTCATTCATCCACCATTTTCCAACATTTTTGTTGAGTTTGTAATGTTCCTGAGCATCTCTGATATACAACCTAGGAGAGTTTCTTGGGGTGATAACATTAATTGGTGCCACTGCCGGGGAGAGGAGAATGAAAGTTCAGCTTCCCTGGGAGAACGACACAACTTCAAACTTTGATGATAGACAAGGTTTGAACACATATTTTGGTTGTAATCATCTATCTAGCGACTCCATTGGAGGAAGACCATCATTTGGCGACTCCACATTGCAGTTCTGGCACAGTTGGTGAAGCATGCTCGCAGAAATCCTTAGAAATCATCAGCTGAACCAGTGCCTGATTCTGAGAATACCTTTAAGCATATGAAAATATTGCAGAAAGGAGCACCAGGATCAGGTAAGCCTTGAAATTTTTATGTATCTTTGATAATGTAGAAATACCTTCAAAGATTCATACAGCTCCTTAGTCATTCATTTCCCTTTCGGACCTCAGTTGAAAGAAGCATCCATGTTGTCCATCATATTCCTCTGTTTCTGTCATTCTTTTCATTGATTCATTCCACTCAGTCCACCAGTATCCTTTTTGTATACCTCAGTCATGGCAGGCCAGCAAGCTCTTATAAAGATAGAAAGAATAATTGCTGCTAGGTATGGACCCTTGGTCTTGCCTTCCCCTTTGAATGCCATGCCTGCAGGAGATTATCAAGAATTTATGCCAAAGTTTACTAGTGCAGAAGGAGTAACAGCTGAAGAGCATTTAGAGTCCTTTTACAACTATGTTGATAACCTAGATATCAATGAAGAAGATGTTTGGATGAGGGTTTTTGTCCAAATCCTAGATGGGGAGGCTAGAAAATGGTTTAGAGAATTACCCCCTAGGTCTATTGCAGACATTGATGCTCTAAATGATGTATTTTTAAAGCACTGGCGAAATAATAAAGATCTACTCTTTTATCATTCTGAATTTGGGAGTTTGCAAAGAGAAGATGGTGAGCTGCTGTCTGATTTCAACATCAGATTTGATCATATGTACAGTAGAATGCCAGCTGAAATAAAACCCACCCCTACTTCTGTCATGATTACTTATTCTAATGCCTTCGATTCTCAGTTCTGCCTGCTGTTAAGAGAAGGAATATGCACTTCTTTGGCTGATATGCAAACTATAGCCTTTGAAGTAGAAACAAATATCATTGCTGCAGAGAGTCTCGAAGATGATGATGAAAACAGAGGACAGGGAGAAGAATCATCATCATCCTATGATCCTGAAATAGATGAATTAGCTAGGATGATTGAGTTTTTGGCCTCTGAAGTTTCCAAATTACAGGCTGAGCAGCATTTTGAAGAAGCAGGAGCTCATTGTTCCTTTTCTCTTCCAACTCTAAATCCACATAGAGGAACACATGAGCATGTGTAGATTTTGCAAAGAAATAGACATGTAAACGAAGATCAAAGGGTGAAGACCCTTTGTCAAAATATAGTCATGGAAGAGGTGCAGCATGAGGAGGAGGTTCATGTTTTGGAAGGTGCTCCTTTCCTAACCAGAGCTGCTTATGAGGAAGCAATATCCAAAGGCACTGCTCAACAATTTGTTGTAGCTGCAGAACAACAAGTTGACCAGCAGGGGCAGCCAGCAGCAGTTCCCTTCTTCCTCCAAGAATCTGTGCTCGATGCTAGCCCAGCTTCCACTAACTGTGCAGATCTGCAAATTCATCTGCCTACTTTCATTCCCATCACAGTGATCAAAGAGGGAAAAGAAAGCTCCCCATCATCTTTTGTCCCTTTGTCTGCTCAAAAAACAATCCCTCACAATAGCCCCTTGAACACTGAGGTAGAACAAAATTCAATGATCAAGGTTGAGACTGATCAACTCAGTTTTGATATCCTGAAATCTGCTCAGATGGCTTCCACACAGAATGAAAGGGCAGCTTTATAGATGGTAGAGGAAGAAAATGTTCAGTCATGGGACTCCTCCTTGGATGAGGATTTTTCAAAGAAAGATTCAGGAGCCGATGTTGTTTATGTGTCCCTTGCACAAAAATTCAATGGTGCCTCTTTCATATTAGTTGTGCAGGCTACAAAAGACACAGACATGTACACAGCAACAGTGGCTATTCAGCAGGTGTACAAAGGCTCCTCTAAAGAGCATCCAAGGAGGAAAATACACAGAGAGGGAATGAAATTTGATCCCTATCTACCCACCAAGCTCAAATCTCCCAAACTGTTTGAGGTAGAGGATCAAATAAATCTTGTCTTGCTGATATATGATGAACCAGATGACAGGCAGCAATTTTGGTGGCTCAGCAAATGGGCAATTTTTGAAGTTTAAGTTTTTCAGGTTTTAATGATTGTAAGCAGTTTCTTGTTCAGTTTTTAGTATATGCTTAGTTTGACTCCATGCCCAATGGATACTAGGCAATGTTTTCAAAGCTGATTTTTGTATGAAGGCATTGGTCTGCAGGTTCTTGAGACCTCACAGGGAGGATCTCATCCCCAGAAGGAGCCAATGTTAGCTCTGTTGTTAACTTCACTACTTAAAAGGCAAATTCAAGTGTTGACAGCGGTCTTTTCTTCCTTCTTCATCCATTTCTTTCACACTTCCATGAACCCTGTTATCCCTGCTTTACCCCGAAAATCAACATAAAGCCTTATTCCCTTATAACTCCCCCTACCTCCATTTCTTCTTTCCCCTGTATTCTTTTTATTGTTCTCATAATCCCTTTATCTCCGTTTTATTCCTTTAAACCCCGCTTAAAACTATTTTTCGTTTAGCCCCCGGGTGTTGGGTTTACATGTCATGAAACCATGATAATGTGACCTCGTGCCTTATAGCCCTTTTTGTCGCTTTTAATTCTGAGTCGTTGATCGCATCTGTTGCGATCCAACGGTCTTCACTGACTTTCCTGCGCATTAAACTGATACCTCTTTCCACCGTTGATCGCTTCCTCCATTGCAATCGAATGGCTTTCGCGCGCCCCGCTCGCACAACCTGCCCGCTTGTTAATGCACGGGGAGAGTGGTTTCCCGCCAGTCACGGAAGCCACACGGTGCCTTTTTGTTGGATCGCAGCCCTCTATACGGAAACTGCCCGACGCCGATGGGCGGTGCAGGGAATACTGCTGCCCGCGAAAACTGCCATTCCCCCGTCATTAACCATCAAGCAACTCTGCCACTCGATAGCCTTCGGATCTGCCCGACAACGATCCGATGGCCCACGTGTCTCCATTCGCGTTGCCTCCCGTATGATTCCCCGACCGTTAACCTATGCGCGCCTTCCGATAGCGATCACCGTCGGATCTGGTGCGTCCTGATCCGACGGTCCTCGTTCATCCCGATTGTTAAACCTCCCGATAACCTTTATCAGGTGATCTCCACCGTTGATCTATATGATATAACGGCCCATATCTGTTCGCCTCGCTTCTGTCAAAAATTTTCCCCTCCGATAGATCTTCGTCGTTGATCCACACGATCTAACGGTCGAGCCTCGTTCTCATGCTGTGCAAGCCTCCGCCTTACTGCCTGTATTGCTCCCAATTGCTCCCTGCTGCCGAAAAAAGAGGAGGCCATAATTCAGTGACCTGCACATTAAATATGCAACCAACTGCACTTAAAGAAGAATGGCCGAAGGACAAACAGGACGACCTTGAGCAGTGAAGATCATTTATCAGGCATGGAGTTTAATCCATAATTCATTCCAGCTGCCAGAGAAGGACATCAGGTAATCTAAACAGGCCAATTTGTCCATTAAAGCTCTGAGAATTGCAACAGAGGCCCATTTCATATTGTAAATGTGGTTGGTGGTCATTTATTGACACCTCCATGTATAGCCTAGTAGAGCAACTTGGTAAACAGATTCTATATATATCCAGAGACACAATGTAATCAGGTTGATGAGTGTTGGATGAGTGTTATTTTGTTGTAAGGTTCAACTTCTGGAGATTGTAACTGTTGTGATACCTGTAGCGTCTGGTCTTCATTTTCAGCCAATGCAAGCTTCCTTTGCTGTTAATTGCTCACTGTCTACTTCTTCTTCTTGTTCCAGGTTGTGCCTGTCTTGCATTTATTCATGTGCTGTTAATGTTAGCATTAGAGGGGCTGTCATCCCACCTCTGTGTTAGGATTTAGCATGTATCATTGAATTTGTATGCAGGTTTTTGTTCTTTTAGTGCCAGAGAGCTGTCATCCTGCCTGTGTATTAGAAAATAGATTTACAGACCTTTTAACTGGTTACAGCCGGCCATCACAGGATCCTGTGCATCTTCTGGTGTGGTCAGTCTTCTCCATTATCACCTTATCCTCAAACTGTGAGTAATTGGTGGTCTAAAGCCTTGTAGTCTGGGGGTGTTCACCCATGTCTGGGGTCAAGCACAGTAGAAGTGGTTATTTGGCTTGAATATGCAGCATTTCTTTCATTCATCCACCATTTTCCAACATTTTTGTTGAGTTTGTAATGTTCCCGAGCATCTCTGATATACAACCTAGGAGAGTTTCTTGGGGTGATAATAGGAGGGATCCATCTGGAATGCTTTTGAGGCGTCTGGACAAAGAACAATCAATGGAGGTTATGCAGCAGTTTCATTCCAGCATGTGTGGAGCACACCATTTTTAGAAAACCACTGCCCACAAAATTCTCAGAGCTTGGTACTATTGGCCCACCTTGTTTTCTAATGTCTTTTCATTTGTTAAATCTTGTGACAGGTGCCAAATATTTGAAGGAAAGCAGCAGTTGAAGTCCCTTCCCTTAAAACCAATACATGCAAAATGACCTTTTCAATAGGGGGGATTGGATTTCATTGGAGAGATCAATCCACATTCCAGTGGCCAGCACAGATGGATATTAGTAGCCACTGGTTATTTTACTAAGTTGATTGAAGCAATCCCTACCAGGAAGGTTAATCATAATGTGGTCATGAAGTTTTTGACAGAGAATATTTTTACCAGATTTGGTTGTCCACATAAATTAGTCACAGACAATGCAGCAGCCTTTAGGGAAAAAGAATTGGTGGAAATGTGTGACTTAATGAGCATCAAGCTAGTTCATTCCACCTCATATTACCCTCAAGGCAATGGCCTAGCAGAGTCTTCCAACAAAATCCTGATAAGAATAATTAAAAAGCTATTGGAAAACAATAAAAATAATTGGGATTCTAAGCTCAAATATGCATTGTGGGCTTATAGAGTAAACACCAAGAGATCCACAGGGAATTCCCCTTTCAAGCTGGTATATGGCACTGAAGCTATATTCCCAATTCAGTTAACTCTCCCTGTGGCAAAATTCCTTCAAGAAGAGCAGAACGAGGAAGAATACATGGCAAAAAGGATCACTGATTTGACAGAGGTACATCAAATCCGAGAACAGCTGGTTGAAAAGGCTGCAGCACATCAGAAGAAGATCAAGGAAGCCTTTGACAAGAAGGCAAAAACAAATAATTTTCAGGTTGGAGACTTGGTTCTGAAGTGGGATGCACTAAAGGAAAAGAAAGGCAATCATGGGAAGTTTGATGCTTTCTGGACAGGGCCTTTTATCATTTCTTAGATTCAAGGGAACAACACCTTCATATTGAAAAGTATGGGAGGAGAGGTAGTTTTTGATGGCCCAGTCAATGGGCGTTTTCTGAAAAATTATGTGATTTAAGGTCTTTTGGCCTTAAAATTGTAAATATTTGATTTTATCAGTCTTAGTGTAGGTTCAGTCAGACTCCATGCCCAATGGAACACTAGGAATTTTGTTAATTTGTTTTTCATCAGAAAGGCATTGATCTGCAGGTTCTTGAGACCTCATAGGGAGGATCTCATCCCCAGAAGGAGCCAGTGTTAGCTCTACTATTTATTTCAACATTTGAAGGTCAAATGTAGGCCTGATCGGGTTGTCTATGATCAAAAAGGGATTTGCAGCAGCCATCCCGCCCATTCCCCTTCACTCTACTTACGCTCTTATAAACTCCGCTACCTCCGTTTTGCCTCTAAAACCCTGTGTAAGCCCCTTTTCCGTCAAGCCCCTCAGCGCTAAGGTTTTAAACCCATATAACCACGTGCCTTCGCAAAAAGCGCTACCTGCAAAGTCTTTCCCTGTCACATCAGTAAAAAAGCATGTGAAGTTAAACCCCGCCATCTGATCCTCCACCTCGCGATCCAACGGCATACGCTACTCCCGACCCCGCGAACCGCCCGCGCGTTAACTCGCGGGGAAAGTGGTTTTCTATCTGTCCCATCTACCATGCGTCATGCGATAAGCGTGATCGCGAGCCCATGTACGAATACCGCCGCAGGCTCTAAAGCAGTGCGATACATACCGCTTACCGCCATTCACCCGTCCCCCGCTCGTTATCGTCCATGTACCTTCCGCCCTCGATAACCGTTGGATCTATCCGCCCAAGATCCAACAGCTCAGGACTGTTTGTTCCCAATGTCTCCCGCCGATAGATCTATGCCGCCCATCCGTGTGATCCAACGGCTGATATTTATTCCCTGCCCTCCATTCATTCCCCATGCAGTTTTCGTGTCTTTGACCTGTCCCGTGCATCTAAAGGAAGAAGGCGGACAGTATTCAGCATTATGCGCAGTTAATACTCAACCTTCTGCTTTTAAAAGTAGTGTGGCCGAAGGACGGGAAGGACATGCCTCGAGCAGATTATGGCATTTATTAGTTATGGGACTTCTTCAATATAACACTTCACCTGCTCGAGGAGTACAATAGAGTACCAGAGAATGTCAAATTCATTCATTAAAGCAGTAGATTGTAGCAGAGGCCCATTTTAGATAGTTAATGTGGTTGGTGGTCCATTATGACCCCTCCACGCATAGAATAGTAGAGCATTTTTTGTAAACAGACTCTATATATACCCAGACCACAGATGCAATGAGGGTTGATGGTTGTTGTTTTGATGTAAGGTTCAACTTCTGGAGACTGTAACTACTGTGATACTTGCAACGTCTGGTCTTCATTTTTAGCTAATACAAGCTTCTTTTGTTGTGAATTGCTCACTTCCCTTTTCTACTCTGTTCTAGGTTGTGCCTGTTATGCATTTGTTCATGTGCTCTTGATATTTAGCATTAGAGGGGCTGTCATCCCACCTCTGTGTTGAAGTCTAGTATGTATCATTGAATGTGCTATGCAGGTTTCTGTTTACTTAGTGCCAGAGAGTTGTCATCCTGTCTGTGCATAAGGAAATAGATTTGCAGGCCTCTTTACTAGTTGCAGCCGGCCATCACATAGTCTTGTGCATATGCTGGTGTGGTCAATATTCTCCATGTTCACCTAATCCTCAAACTGTGAGTAATTAGTGGTCTAAAGCCTTGTAGTCTGGGGGTGTTCACCCATGTCTGGAGTTAAGCATAATAGAAGTGGTTATCTAGCTTGAATATGCATCATTCCTTCCATTCATCCATTTCCAACATTTTGTTGAGTTTGTAATGTTCCCAAGCATCTCCGAGATACAACCTAGGAGAGTTTCTTGGGGTGATAACACTCCCAAAGGCATCCCACCTATTCGTGATCATGATCATGCGATTCATTTGATTCCAGGAAGTGTTCCTCCAAACATCGGGCCTTACAGATATCCCTATGTCCAAAAGAGTGAAATTGAACGTATGGTTGCAAAAATGCGAGAGGTTGGTATAATTCAACCTAGTGAAAGTTATTTCTTTGCTCCAGTAGTATTGGTGCACAAGAAGGATGGGTCATGGCGCATGTTTTCGGATTATAGGGAGCTCAACAAGCTCACTATTACAGATAAATTTCCCATTCCTGTCATTGATGAATTATTAGATGAATTGTATGGATTAATTTACTTCACCAAGTTGGATCTTCATTTAGGATATCATCAAATTATAATGAAGACTGAAGGCATTCTAAAAATAGAATTTAGAACTCATGAGGGTCATTATGAACTTTTGGTCATGCCTTTTGGCCTTACCAATGCACCTTCTACATTTCAAGGGTTGATGAATTCCATTTTCAAACCCTTCCTTAGAAATTTTGTGTTAGTATTTTTTGATGATATAATAATCTACAACAAGTCTTGGAAGGATAATGTTCAACATGTTAACAGGGTGCTCAAACTATTGGAGGAGAAACAATTATATGCAAAAAGCTCCAAGTGCTTCTTTGGAGTACAAGAGGTGGAATATTTGGGTCATATTGTATCTCATGAAGGTGTTAAGATAGACCCTAGCAAAATTAAATCCATTAAGGAATGGAAAATCCCCACATCCATAAAGAATCTACGAGGATTTCTCGGGTTGACAGGGTATTATCGCAAGTTTGTTAAGAATTATGGTAGAATAGCAGCACCTCTAACAACATTATTGAAGAAAGATGCATTTTCATGGACTCCAAAAGCAACAAAATCCTTTGAACATCTTAAAGAGGCAATGTGCCAAGCACTGGTCTTAGCTACGCCGGACTTCACAAAAATGTTTATTGTGGAGTGTGATGCCTCAAGAAATGGAATTGGTGTTGTTTTAATGTAAGAAGAAAGACCAATTGCTTTCGAAAGTCGTCCAATCATAGGAAAGTATTTACACAAAGCTATTTATGAGAAGGAAATGTTGGCAACACTACATGCACTTAAGAAATGGCGACCCTACGTAATGGGAAGACACTTCAAGGTAAAAACGGATCATGATAGTCTTAAATACCTTTTAGAACAAAGATTATCTTCAGAAGAGCAGCAAAAATGGGTCAAAAAGATGTTGGGTTATGACTTTGAAATCATTTACAAAAAAGGAAAGCAAAATGTTGTGGCACATGCACTCTCAAGAAAGGATGAGGATGTGGAAGCATTGCTTTGTGCCATTTCTATTATCCGACCAGATTGGATAAACGAAGTAAGGGATGAATGGAAGAATGACGAAGAAGTGTGGGCACTCATTCAAAAGTTACAACAGGATCTCAGTACATCTCATACATTTAGTTGGAAAAATGATTTGTTATGGTACAAAGATCACTTATACCTATGTAAGAATTCCCAACTCAAATAAAATATTCTTATGGAATTGCACATGTCTCCCTTAGGAGGGCACTCGAGATTTTTAAAAACTTATCACAGGGTTAAGAAGGAATTTTGTTGGGATGGCCTTAAATCGGATATTCAAAAGTTTGTGGTGGAATGTTTGGTTTGCCAACAAAATAAAGTTAAAACAATTAAGACCCCAAGTCTATTACAACCTTTATCCATTCCAAGCCAACGTTGGGAGGAGGTTTCAATGGATTTTATCACAGGTTTACCCAAGTCTGAAGGAAATAGTGTCATCATGGTGGTATTTGACAGACTTACCAAGTATGCACACTTTTTTTCATTATCGCATCCATTTAAAGCAAGTATAGTTTCTACTACATTTATGGAAACAATTCAAAAGTTACATGGAAACCCAAAGATAATTGTAAGTGACAGAGATCCCATTTTCACCGGAAATTTTTGGACAGAATTATTTTCTTGTCTTGGTACTCAGTTAGCTCATAGCTCATCTTATCATCCTCAATCTGATGGGCAAACTAAGATAGTAAAAAAATGTTTGGAAGGATATCTTCGTTACTTTGTATCTAAGAAACAGACACAATGGGTCAAATGGTTGCCTCTGGTTGAATGGTGGTATAACACTTCCTTCCATACTACAGCAAAAATGACCCCATTTATGGCACTTTATGGATATCATCCACCGTCCATCACATCATATTTAAGAGAAAATTCTAAGGTTCAAGCAGTGGAAGATCACATCGAGCATCAATAACAGGTTCTCCAACTCTTAAAGGATAACCTCGCTTTGACGCAGAATAGAATGAAACAACAGGCAGATCAACATCACAGTTAAAGAAGTTTTGATGTAGGTGATTGGGTATTCTTACGACTACAACCATATAAACAAATGTCCCTCAAGCAAGCTAAGAAGGATAATAAATTATCACCAAAGTATTATGGTCCATACAAGGTGTTGCAAAAGATTATTACTATGGCATACAAATTGGAGCTTCCTGCAACTTCCCGAGTGCACCCAATTTTCCATGTTTCATGCTTAAAGAAAGTTATAGGTGACAAACTCCCAGTTCAAATAATATTGCCAGAACTTGACGAGGAAGGAAAAATCATATTGGAACCTGAAGCAGTCATAGAAATAAGAACTCAACAGCTACGAAATCGATCAATTTCGGAGTATCTCATCAAGTGGAAGAACTTACCCGCTGAAGATTCCACATGGGAGGGTGAGAATTTTATACAGAAGCATCCAGAACTACTCAAGCGTTGAGGACAACACTTTTTTTAAGGACAGGGACATGTTACGTCCCTATAATACTAATGATTCCCCCATTACTATTGTCATTGTATCCCTTCTTCTTATTGTTGTGCCCCTATTTTCCCCATATTGTTATTAATGTGCCCCATAGGAGCCCACTATTGTTATTGTTGTGCCCTTATATTATTATTGTTATGTAGGCTTTGATTATATTGTGGCCCCTTAGACTCCATTATATAGAAAGAAGATTTTTTCATTTGTATCATCCAAGAATTGTTCATTTGTGTAATGTAAACGAGGTTTCCCCCTCAAAGAGGCTGAATTTCAAGTCATTGATCAATCTTTTCTTCTATTTTGTGAGTTGGTTACATAACACCCCTCCAGATCAATGATGAGGAAACCATTTTGCACCCCCTCATCCCTTTTCACATTAACGACGAGGGCGGGGGGAAGGGGGTTCGAAAATTTGGATTGCTTTTCATGGGACCCATGCGACATGGCGTCCTCTTCTCAATTCGCACCCCCCCCACCTACGAAAACTACCTAACCCTCTCCTTCCTGCCAACATCTATTTACCCCAGGTCACATCACTTTCCACCAACCATGTCAAAACCGGAAAGAGGTTTTTGTTGATAACATCCTCATGTACAAAAACCTCTCTCGGATTTCTATGAGCTATTATGTTTTGGGAGATTCGGATGAAGCTTTGCAACCATAGTTTCCCGAATTTTCCTTTTTTTAGTCAGCATTTTCAAATGCCATTTCCGAGCAAGTGGAAATGAATTTTTAAAAATGGAAAGAGATTTTTGTTTCCATAATACTCATGTACAAAAACCTCTCTCGGTTTTCTAACATATGTTATGGTTTTTTATATACAAAGGGATTCTAGGACCCTATTTTTCAGAATTTCAGGAGGAAAAAGCTCAAAGACAATTAGTGACTTGGAGGCCACCTCATCAAATAAGAGTTGATATCAAATTCGAATTGCTCTTCTTTGTCACCAGAAATTCACAAAGATAGTGCCAGGTAGATTCATTTGTTTTGAATGTCCTATATTTCAGTTCTATTTGCGTAAAACAGTTTGAGATATTTGTAACAAATCTTGATATTTTAAATCAAGATATTTTGTAATAAATTGTATAAATACTTCATCAATTAAGATGATAGGGGTGGGATTTTGATGCCAAGGCTCTTCACTTTGTAATAGCTTATATTATATGATTTCTAATGAAATCCTTCTCGCTCCAGTTTGACATAATTTTGTGTTTTCTAGTATGTCTTTCTAGTGTTTCATATCTTATTTCTACACATGTTTAAAGCATTTATAGCAAGGTCTCGGTAAGTGTAGATTGAGTATCAATCTATTCTTAAATCCCCTACAAAATCATAACCTTTATAAAGATTTTATCGTATTGGACTGTTTGTCTAAGATAACTTCTCTTTCACTGGTTTTTGCTTTATGCCTTCTAATAGCCATTAAAATAGATAACCTTATTGGACTATCTGTTCGAAATAGCTCCTCTTAGAATTGGTTTCAGTTTGGCCTTCTTGAATACTCTGCAATGTGTTTTGTTGGCCTGTAGAAATCTTCTACACGCATCCAAATTTCCCTAGTTGTTAAGAAGTTTGTCTGACTGCTTAATTATTAGGAATCTCCTTACATTCTTCTATCATAATCCTTGAAAATCTAAGTCTTTCTGTCAGGCTCGAAGCTGACATGTTCAGAAGGGACCCTGTGAGAGAGGCCTTTAATCATGGAGAGAGATTGTTATTGATTGCCAACCACCCCCAATTAAAACCATAAATCCGGTCATTGTGCTTCAAAGGCTATTGTTGAGTGACAGGTGAACAGCGTTAAACAAAGCCTCGTAACCACTGAGGGAGCCCCCTCTGGTTCAAGGGCCAGCTTGAACCTAAAGGATGTTTGAGTTGGTTCCATGGCGTAGTTTTTGCAGCTAAGGACTGCCTGCAGGAAACAGGTACAACATTTGGCATCGTTGCAGGGGAGCGAAGTAACGAAGATATCTTTCTCCGGGGAATGATAAAGATTACATCTATTCGTTGTTGGTGAACAAGGAGTAGGTATTTATTATTGGTTGCATTTCTTTCACCTAGCGACTCCACTTTGTCATATGGCGATTCCACTGGGTAACTGATCCCACTCTTTTGAAATTTCAGATGCCTTTTACTGCTATGCAAGGTTTATTGATACTTGTAATCAGTAGTATATGTCTGTCCCTCTCAGCCATGGTCAGAAATCTAAAATGTCTACAGAGGATGCAGCTTTTAAAGTACACCTGTGAATATAAGTTTCCCATGGAATTTCATGTTCATATTGTATATATTCTTCAGATTTTCAGCTATTGGCAATGTGGTTTGTTAATAAATCCACTCCGCAATTGGTTGCATTGGAAAGCATATTACACTTAACAGTGTAAAGTTTTTTAGTTCAGTTAGATAAAGGTGTGGGGATTGAATAGATATTCTGAGTGTCAATATGCAGTAGATCAACGTGTTTGTTGTTTACGAGTGGTGTGATTTGACGAGTATAAGATAGATAAACTTATATTTTCAGTTTTCATATTTCAGTATGAAAGAGTATCTGAATTAGTGTAGTCATATGGTTGCATTTCACAGTTGCAGGTTGCAGTGTGTAGTAGCAGAGTCTTTAAATGACAGCACTGATCCATGGGGATTGGTTATATTTCTACATAAGATGGTAGATCAGTGGTTGATGGTTTTATGGTATGACTCCATGCCCAACACTAAAGGCAATTGGTCTACTAGTTCTCCGCATCCCACAGCGGGAGGTAGTCACCATTAAAGCCGATGTTGTAACATGATTAGTTTTGATAATTTAAATTTGTTGATATAATAGGTTTTAGTAGTTTAGAAATAATAAATGGGTATGCAAGAGTAAATGCACCCTCAAAAATGTAATTTAAGTTTCATTAGCTTGTTGATTTAGTTAATCATGCATTTAATTGATGTAATAAAGTTTAAATCAGATTTTAACTTATGATCGAAAATTGGCAAGACATCTTGTCGCTTTCACAAAAGTTCAGTTGCTTTTGCATGGTTAAGATCTTCCCCGCCAGATCAACAGCTAGGAAACCATTTCACTCCCCCTCATCCCTTTTCACATTAACGGCGGCGGGGGGGGGGGGGGGGGGGGGGGGTCTGAAAAGTGGTATCGCTTTTCATGGGCCCCATGCGACGTGGCGTCCTCTTATCAATTCACACCACCCCCCCCCCCCACCCCGCCCCCCAAAAAAATACCTAACCCTCTCCTTCCCGTTAATTTCTATCCCGGTCACATCACTTACCACCAACCATGTCTTTCCACGTTATCTCCCGCCTCCATGTCATATGTTCGTTTCATAATCAATTAAAACTATGTTTTGTCTTTTATACAACACAGTAAATTCAAACATGGTTTACAAACAGCTGAGAATGAATTTTCAAAAATGGAAAGAGGTTTTTGTTGATACCATCCTCATGTACAAGAACATCTCTTGAATTTCTAATAGATGTTATGGTTTGCGAGATTCGGATGAAGCTTTGCAGCCATAGCTTCCTGAATTTTCCTATTTTTATTCAGCGTTTCAAATACGGTTTCCAAGTAGGTGGAAATGAATTTTCAAAAACTGAAAGAGGTTTTTGTTTCCAACATCCTCATGTAGAAAAACCTCTCTCATTTTTATAAAATATATTATGGTTTGGCATATACAAAGGGATTACAGGACCCTATTTTTTAGAATTTCGGGAGGAAAAAGATCAAAGACAATTAGTGACTTGGAGGCCACCTCATCAAATAAAAGTTACTAACAAATTTGAATTGCTCTTCTTTGTCACCAACAATCCACAAATATAGTGCCAATTAGATTCATTAGTTTTGAATGCCCTATATTTCAGTTCTATTTGTGTAAACAGTTTGAGATATTTGTAACAAATCTTGATATTTTAAATAAATATATTTTGTAATAAATTGTATAAATACTTCATCAATTGAGATGATATGGGTGGGCTTTTGATGTCAAGGCTCTTCACTTTGTAATAGCTTCTATTATAGGATTTCTAATGAAAGCCTTCCGGCTTCAGTTTGACATAATTTTTTGTTTTCTAGTATGTCTTTCTAGTGTTTCATATCTTATTTCTACACATGTTCAAAGCATTTATAGGAAGGTCTAGGTAAGTGTAGATTGAGTATCAATCTATTCTTAAATCCCCTGCAAAATCATAACCTTTATAAAGAGATTAGCTTATTGGACTGTTTGTCCAAGATAACTCCTCTTTGACTGGTTTTGGCTTTATGCCTTTTGATAGCCATTAAAAGAGATTAGCTTATTGGATTATCTGTTTGAAATAGCTCCTCTTAGAATTGGTTTCAGTTTGGCCCTCTTGAATACTCTACAATGTGTTTTGTTGCGTTGTAGAAATCTTCTACACATATCCAAATTTCCCTAGTTATTAAGAAGTTTGTCTGACTGCTTAATTATTAGGAATCTCCTTACATTCTTCTATCATAATCCTTCAAAAGCTAAGTCATTCTGTCAGGCTGGAAGCTGACACATTCTGAAGGGACCCTGTGAGGGGGTCCGAAAAGCGGGATCACTTTTCATGGGCCCCATGCGACGTGGCGTCTTCTTCTCAATTTGCACCCCCCCCATGAAAACCACCTAACTCTCTCCTTCCCGCCAATGTCTATTTACCCCAGGTCGAATCACTTTACACCAACCATGTGCTTCCACATTATCTCCCACCTCCATGTGTCCTCCCACCTACATGTCATATGTTCATTTCATAATCAGTTAAAACTATGTTTTGTCTTTTATACAATACAGTAAATTAAAACATGGCTTACAAACAACTGAGAACAATTTTTCAAAAACGAAAAGAGGTTTTTGTTGATAACATCCTCATGTACAAAAACCTCTCTCGGATTTCAAACAGCTATTATTTTTTGGGCGATTCGGATGAAGCTTTGCAGCCATAGTTGCCCGAATTTTCCTTTTTTTAGTCAGCGTTTTCAAATGTGGTTTTCGAGTAGGTGGAAATGAATTTTCAAAAACGGCAAGAAATTTTTGTTTCCAACATCCTCATGTACAAAAACCTATCTCGGTTTTCTAACATATATTATTGTTTTCGATATACAAAGGGATTACAGGACCCTATTTTTCAAAATTTCAGGAGGAAAAAGCTCAAAGACAATTAGTGACTTGGAGGCCACCTCATCAAATAAGAGTTGCTATCAAATTCGAATTACTCTTCTTTGTCACCAAAATTCACAAAGATAGTTCCAAGTAGATTCATTTGCTTTGAATGTCCTATATTTCAATTCTATTTGTGTAAAACGGTTTGAGATATTTGTAACAAATCTTGATATTTTAAATCAAGATATTTTGTAATAAATTGTATAAATACTTCATTAATTGAGATGATAGGGGTGGGATTTTGATGCCAAGGCTCTTCAATTTGTAATAGCTTATATTATATGATTTCTAATGAAATCCTTCTCGCTCTAGTTTGACAAAATTTTGTGTTTTCTAGCATGTCTTTCTAGTGTTTCATATCTTATTTCTACACATGTTCAAAGCATTTATAGGGAGGTCTCGGTAAGTGTAGATTGAGTATCAATCTATTCTTAATCCCCTCCAAAATCATAAGCTTTCTAAAGAGATTAGCTTATTGGACTGTTTGTCCAAGATAACTCCTCTTTGATTGGTTTTTGCTTTATACCTTCTGATAGGCGTCAAAAGAGATTAGCTTATTGGGCTATCTATTTGAAATAGCTCCTCTTAGAATTGGTTTCAGTTTGGCCTTCTTGAATACTCTGCAATGTGTTTTGTTGGGTTGTAGAAATCTTCTACATGCATCCAAATTTCCCTAGTTGTTAAGAAGTTTGTCTGACTACTTAATTATTAGGAATCTCCTTACATTCTTCTATCATAATCCTTGAAAAGCTAAGTCATTATGTCAGGCTGGAAGCTAACACGTTCTAAAGGGACCCTGTGAGAGAGGCCTTTAATCATAGATAGAGATTATCATTGATCGCCAACCACCCCCAATTAAAACCATAAATCTGGCCATTGTGCTTCAAAGGCTATTGTTTAGTGATAGGTGAACAACATTAAACAAAGCCTCGTAACCACTGAGGGAGCCCCCTCTGGTTCAAGGGCCAGCTTGAACCTAAAGGCTGGTTGAGTTGGTTTCCTGGCGTAGTTTTTGCAGCCAAG
Organism: Pinus tabuliformis; assembly: GCA_031772625.1. Taxonomy (NCBI): domain Eukaryota; kingdom Viridiplantae; phylum Streptophyta; class Pinopsida; order Pinales; family Pinaceae; genus Pinus; species Pinus tabuliformis. The sequence continues at coordinate 2,066,626,124 of CM062818.1, read as the reverse complement.
GACTGCCTACGAGAAACAGGTACAACATTTGGCGTCGTTGTCGGGGAGTGAAGTAATGAAGATATCTTTCTCCGGGGAATGATAAAGATTAGATCTATTCCTTGCTGGTGAACAAGGAGTAGGCATTTATTATTGGTTGCATTTCTTTCACCTGACGACTCCACTTTGTCATATGGTGATTCCACTGGGTAACGGATCCCACTATTGTAATGACCCATCTACCAGTACAAACAAAATGTGAATTATTAGCATGCATACAATGCATGCATATGATAGCTACATATGCATGTGTTGCCTACACTGCACTAGTAGTATTAAATTATGAAGAAATTCCAAACATAGGATAAAAGACGTAATTGTTGAAGATATTAAATAAATATCTAACTTGCAAAAATATATTGGAATATGTATTTTAGTATGTGTCGTCATTCATAATAGGTAACCATAGAACATTATCCAAAAGTTCTAAATTAAATTATTAAAGTTTAAAAGGGAGTTATATTATTATAAAAGTAGTAACTCTTAACTAAAGGTTAAACATTAAAAGAGGTATAATATAATAAAATATTAAATAAAGCTTATTAACAAAAGGACTACGTAATATAGTTTGGTATCACCTACAACCTTATAAAGTGATGAGTGTCAATATAAAGTGTGACTACCTCTTTAATTCACTATGAGGAGCCACGTATTAGACAGGGGGCACACAACTAAGGCAATGAAGGATGAATGAGCGGTGGTCCTAAGAAATAAAAGGAGAAGGGAGTAGGACTGAAAAAGGGGGGGGGGAATATTTTGCTGTTGGGGGAGCATAGTTGAGAGGAGGAAAATTTGTAACAAGAGATTACAGACAGTAAGGACTGAGCCTTGTTTGTTTTTGAAGTTTTTGGGCACGGGGGAACAGATTGCATCAATTGAGAAGCATTCTGGACTGAGTACCTAGGTTGTACCCAGTTTGGCTGGGAGGTTTTGGTCTTTTGGTAGCGAGAGCAGGAGCAAATTCTGAAGTATCTTCAACTACAGCAAAGAGCAAATTCTGAAGTATCTTCAACTACAGCAAACCAGGTAGGTACTCAACAACAAATTAAGGAATTCTGATGTTATGAATCCTGGTTAGTTAAACCTTAAAGCAACTTTCATATTTTGTTTAGTATAGATATTTGATTATATAATTTGGAGTCCTACATTCTTTATCTGATTAAATAATTTGGAACCCTACAACTGTTTCAAAATTTCAACTGTCTTTACTGTTATACAAGCTTCATTGATACTTGTAATCAATAGTATATGTTTGTCCCACTCGGCCATGCTCAGAAATCTAAAATTTCTACAAAGGATGCAGTTTTTAAAGTACACCTGTGAGTATAAGTTTCCCATGGGATTTCATGTTCATATTGTATATATTATTCAGATTTTCAACTACTGGCAATGTGGTTTGTCAATAAATCCACTCCGCACTTGGTTGCATTGGAAAGCAGATTACACCTAACAGTGTAAAGTTTTTCAGCTCAATTAGATAGAGGTGTGGGGATTGAGTAGATATTCTGAGTTTCAATATGCAGTAGATCAGCATGTTCGTTGTTTATGAGGGGTGTGATTTGAAGAGTATATGATAGATCAACTTATATTTTAAGTTTTTAGAAATTTTCAGTTTTCATATTTCAATATGAAAGAGTATCCGAATTAGTGCAGGCATATGGTTGCATTTCACAGTTGCAGGTTGCAGTGTGCAGTTGCAAAGTATTCAAATGACAGCATTGATCCATGGGGATTGGTTATATTTGTACATAAGATGGCAGATCAGTGGTTGAAGGTTTTATGGTATGACTCCATGCCCAACACTAAAGGCAATTGGTCTACTAGTTCTCTTCATCCCATAGTGGGAGGCAGTCACCATTGGAGCCGATGTTGTAACATGATTAGTTTTGATAATTTAAATTTGCTGATATAATAGGTTTTAGTAGTTTAGAAATAATAAATGGGTCTGCAAGAGTAAATGTGCCCTCAAAAATGTAAATTTAAGCTTCCTTAGCTTGTTGATTTAGTTAATCATGCATTTAAACATGATTAAATGATGTAATAAAGTTTAAATCAGTTTTTAACTTATGATCGAAGATTGACAAGACATCTTGTCGCTTTCATAAAAGTTCGGGCGCTTTTGTACGGTTAAAATCTTCCCCGTCATATCAACAGCGAGGAAATCATTTCGCACCCCCTCATCCCTTTTCGCGTTAACGACGGGGGGCGGGGGGGGGGTCCGAAATGCGATATCACTTTTCATGGGCCCCCATGCGACGTGGCTTCCTCTTATCAATTCACCCCCCCACACAACAACCCCCCCAACCACCCCTCAGAAAAATACCTAACCCTCTCCTTCTTGTCAACGTCTATCCCGGTCACATCACTTTCCACCAACTATGTGTTTCCACATTATCTCCCGCCTCCATGTCATATGTTCGTTTCATAATCAGTTAAAACTATGTTCTGTCTTTTATACAACACAGTAAATTCAAACATGGTTTACAAATAGCTGAGAACGAATTTTCAAAAATGGAAAGATGTTTTTGTTGATACCATCCTCATGTACAAAAACATCTCTCGAATTTCTAACAGATGTTATGGTTTGGGAGATTCAGACGAAGTTTTGCAGCCATAGCTTCCTGAATTTTCCTGTTTTTAGCCAGTGTTTTCAAATGCAGTTTCCAAGTAGGTGGAAATGAATTTTAAAATACGAAAAGTGGTTTTTGCTTCCAACATCATCATTTACAAAAAGCTCTCTCACTTTTTAACATATCTTATGGTTTGGAATATACAAACGGATTACAGGATCCCATTGTTAAAAATTTCGGGAGAAAAAACCTCAAAGACAATTAGTAAATTGGATTCCACCTCGTCAAATAAGAGTTTTTATCAAATTCTAATTGCTCTTCTTTGTTACCAACAATCCACAAAGATGGTGCCAAGTAGATTCATTAGCTTTGAATGCCCTCTATTTCAATTCTCTTTGTGTAAATACAGTTTGAGATATTTGTAACAAATCTTGATATTTTAAATCAAGATATTTTGTAATAAATTGTATAAATACTTCATCAATTGAGATGATAGCGGTGGGCTTTTGATGCCAAGGCTCTTCACTTTGTAATATCTTCTATTATAGGATTTCTAATGAAAGCCTTCCAGCTCAGGTTTGACAAAATTTTGTGTTTTCTAGTATGTCTTTGTAGTGTTTCATATCTTATTTCTACACATGTTCAAAGAATATATAGGAAGGTTTGGGTAAGTGTAGATTGAGTATCAAACCTTTCTTAAATCCCCTGCAAAATCATAACCTTTATAAAGAGATTAGCTTATTGGACTGTTTGTCCAAGATAACTCCTCTTTCACTGGTTTTTGCTTTATGCCTTCTGATAGCCATTAAAAGAGATTACCTTATTGGACTATCTGTTCGAAATAGCTCCTCTTAGAATTGGTTTCAGTTTGGCCTTCTTGAATACTTTGCAATGTGTTTTTTTGGGCTGTAGAAATCTTCTACACGCATCCAAATTTCCCTAGTTGTTAAGAAGTTTGTCTGACTGCTTAATTATTAGGAATCTCCTTACATTCTTCTATCATAATCCTTGAAAAGCTAAGCCATTCTGTCAGGCTCGAAGCTGACACGTTCAGAAGGGACCCTGTGAGAGAGGCCTTTAATCATGGAGAGAGATTGTTATTGATTGCCAACCACCCCCAATTAAAACCATAAATCCGGTCATTATGCTTCAAAGGCTATTGTTCAGTGACAAGTGAACAGCGTTAAACAAAGCCTTATAACCATTGAGGGAGCCCCCTCTGGTTCAAGGGCCAGCTTGAACCTAAAAGCTGATTGTGTTGGTTTCATGGCGTAGTTTTTTCAACCAAGGACTGCCTGCGGGAAACAGGTACAACATTTGGCGTCATTGTCGAGGAGCAAAGTAACGAAGATATCTTTCTCTGGGGAACGATAAAGATTAGATCTATTCATTGTTGGTGAACAAGGAGTAGGCATTTATTATTGGTTGCATTTATTTCACCTGGAGACTCCACTTTGTCATATGGCGATTCCACTGGGTAACTGATCCCACTGTTTTGAAATTTCAGTTGCCTTTACTGCTATGCAAGGTTCATTGATACTTGCAATCAGCAGTATATGTCTGTCCTTCTCAGCGATGGTCAAAAATCTAAAATGTCTACAGAGGATGCAACTTTTAAAGTACACATGTGAGTATAAGTTTCCCATGGGATTTCATGTTCATATTGTATATATTCTTCATATTTTCAGCTATTGGCAATGTGGTTTGTCAATAAATCCACTCCGCACTTGGTTACATTGGAAAGCATATTACACCTAATAGTGTAAAGTTTTTCAGTTCAGTTAGATAGAGGTGTGGGGATTGAATAGATATTCTGAGTTTCAATATGCAGTAGATCAGCGTGTTTGTTGTTTACGAGTGGTGTGATTTGAAGAGTATATGATAGATAAACTTATATTTTCAGTTTTCATATTTCAGTATGAAAGAGTATCCGAATTAGTGCATGCATATGGTTTCATTTCATAGTTGCAGGTTGCAGTGTGCAGTGGCAAAGTATTGAAATGACAGCACTGATCCACGGGGATTGGTTATATTTCTACATAAGATGGCGGATCAGTGGTTGATGGTTTTATGGTATGACTCCATGCCCAACACTACAGGCAGTTGGTCTACTAGTTCTCTGCATCCCACAGCGGGAGGCAGTCACCATTGGAGCCGATGTCATAACATGATTAGTTTTGATAATTTAAATTTGTTCATATAATAGGTTTTAGTAGTTTAGAAATAATATATGGGTCTGCAAGAGAAAATGCACACTCAAAAATGTAAATTTAAGTTTCATTAGCTTGTTGATTTAGTTAATCATGCATTTAAACATGATTAAATGATGTAATAAAGTTTAAATCAGTTTTTAACCTATGATCGAAGATTGACAAGACATCTTGTCGCTTTCACAAAAGTTCAGGCGCTTTTGCATGGTTAAGATCTTCCCCGCCAGATCAACGGCGAGGAAACCATTTCGCACCCCCTCATCCCTTTTCACGTTAACGGCCGGGGGGGTGTGTATGGAAAGCGGTATCGCTTTTCATGGGCCCCATGCGACGTGGCGTCCTCTTATCAATTTTCACCCCCGCCCCTTCCGAAAAATACCTAACCCTCTCCTTCCCGTCAATGTCTATCCCGATCACATCACTTTCCACCAGCCATGTGTTTCCACATTATCTCCCACCTCCATGTCATATGTTCGTTTCATAATCAATTAAAACTATGTTTTGTCTTTTATACAACACAGTAAATTCAAACATGGTTTACAAACAACTGAGAACGAATTTTCAAAAATGGAAAGAGGTTTTTGTTGATACCATCCTCATGTACAAAAATATCTTTCGAATTTCTAACAGATGTTATGGTTTGGGAGATTCGAATGAAGCTTTGCAGCCATAGCTTCCTGAATTTTCTTGTTTTTATTTAGCGTTTTCAAATACGGTTTCCAAGTAGGTGGAAATGAATTTTCAAAAATTGAAAGAGGTTTTTGTTTCCAACATCATTATGTACAAAACCCTCTCTCATTTTTATAAAATATATTATGGTTTGGGATATACAAAGGGATTACAGGAACCTATTTTTTAGAATTTCGAGAGGAAAAAGCTCAAAGACAATTAGTGACTTGGGGGCCAACTCATCAAATAAAAGTCGCTATCAAATTCAAATTGCTCTTCTTTGTCACCAACAATCCACAAATATAGTGCCAAGTAGATTCATTAGTTTTGAATGTCCTATATTTCAGTTCTATTTGTGTAAAACAATTTGAGATATTTGTAACAAATCTTGATATTTTAAATAAATATATTTTGTAATAAATTGTATAAATACTTCATCAATTGAGATGATATGGGTGGGCTTTTGATGTCAAGGTTCTTCACTTTGTAATAGCTTCTATTATAGGATTCCTAATGAAAGCCTTCCGGCTTCAGTTTGACATAATTTTTTGTTTTCTAGTGTTTCATATCTTATTTCTACACATGCTCAAAGCATATATAGGAAGGTCTGGGTAAGTGTAGATTGAGTATCAATCTATTCTTAAATCCCCTGCAAAATCATAACCTTTATAAATAGATTAGCTTATTGGACTGTTTGTCCAAGATAACTCCTCTTTGACTAGTTTTTGCTTTATGCCTTCTGATATCCATTAAAAGAGATTAGCTTATTGGACTATCTATTCAAAATAGCTCCTCTTAGAATTGGTTTCAGTTTGGCCTTCTTGAATACTCTGCAATGTGTTTTGTTGGGCTTTAGAAATCTTCTACACACATCCAAATTTCCCTAGTCGTTAAGAATTTTGTCTGATTTCTTAATTATTAGAAATCTCCTTACATTCTTCTATCATAATACTTCAAAAGCTAAGTCATTCTATCAGGCTGGAAGCTAAAACGTTCTGAAGGGACCCTGTGAGGGGGTCCGAAAAGTGGGATAGATTTTCATGGGCCCCATGCGACGTGGCATCTTCTTCTCGATTTGCACCCCCCCTATGAAAACCACCTAACCCTCTCCTTTCCACCAACTTCTATTTACCTTGGGTCACATCACTTTCCACCAACCATGTGCTTCCACATTATCTCTCACCTCCATGTCTCCTCCCGCCTCCATGTAATATGTTCGTTTCATAATCAGTTCAAACTATGTTTTGTCTTTTATATGGTACAGTAATTTAAAACATGGTTTACAAACAACTGAGAACAATTTTTCAGAAACGAAAAGAGGTTTTTGTTGATAACATCCTCATGTACAAAAACCTCTCTCGGATTTCTAACAGCTATTATGTTTTGGGAGATTCGGATGAAGCTTTGCAGCCATAGTTTCCCGAATTTTCCTTTTTTTAGTCAGCGTTTTCAAATGTGGTTTTCGAGCAGGTGGAAATGAATTTTCAAAAACGGAAAGAGTTTTTTGTTTCCAACATCCTCACGTACAAAAACCTCTCTCAGTTTTCTAACATATATTATTTTTTTTTATATACAAAGGGATTACAGGACCCTATTTTTCAAATTTCTCGAGGAAAAAGCTCAAAGACAATTAGTGACTTGGAGGTCACCTCATCAAATAAGAGTTGCTATCAAATTCGAATTGCTCTTCTTTGTCACCAGAAATTCACAAAGATAGTTCCAAGCAGATTCATTTGTTTTGAATGTCCTATATTTCAGCTCTATTTGTGTAAAACAGTTTGAGATATTTGTAACAAATTTTGATATTTTAAATCAAGATATTTTGTAATAAATTGTATAAATACTTCATTAATTGAGATAATAGGGGTGGGATTTTGATGCCAAGGCTCTTCACTTTGTAATAGCTTATATTATATGATTTCTAATGAAATCCTTCTCGCTCCAGTTTGACAGAATTTTGTGTTTTCTAGTATGTCTTTCTAGTGTTTCATATCTTATTTCTACACATGTTCAAAGCATTTATAGCAAGTTCTCAGTAAGTGTAGATTGAGTATCAATCTATTCTTAAATCCCCTCCAAAATCATAACCTTTTTAAAGAGATTAGCTTATTGGACTCTTTGTCCAAGATAACTCCTCTTTGACTGGTTTTTGCTTTATACCTTCTGATAGCCATTAAAAGAGATTAGCTTCTTGGACTATCTGTTCGAAATAGCTCCTCTTAGAATTGGTTTCAGTTTGGCCTTCTTGAATACTCTGCAATGTGTTTTGTTGGGTTGTAGAAATCTTCTACATGCATCCAAATTTACCTAGTTGTTAAGAAGTTTGTTTGACTGCTTAATTATTAGGAATCTCCTTACATTCTTCTATCATAATCCTTGGAAAGCTAAGTCATTCTATCAGGCTGGAAGTTGACACGTTCTAAAGGGACCTTGTGTGTTATGAAACTAGCTCACAAAAAGATAGAAAAGAGAGATCAACGCATTAGAATTCAACCTCTTCGAGGGGGCAACCTCCTTTACATTACACAAATGAAAAATTCTTCGATGATACAAATGAAAAGACCTCCTTTCTATATATAGGAGTCTAAGCGGTCATAACATAATCAAAGCCGACATAACAATAATAATGTAAGGGCACAATAATAACAATAGTGGGCTTCTATGTGGCACAATAGTAACAATATGGGCACTACATGGGTACATCAATATAATAAATGGGTTGTACTAATAACAATAAGGGGTTACACTAGTAGTATAGGGGCCTAACATGCCCCTCTCCTTCAAAAAGCGTTGTCCTCAAAGCTTGAGTAATTCTTGATGCTTCTGTATAAAATTCTTGTCCTCCCATGTGGAATCTTCAGTGGGTAAGTTCTTCCACATGATGTGATACTCTGAAATTGATCGATTTCGTAGTTGTCGGGTTCTTTTTTCTGTGACTGCTCCAGGTTCCAATATGATTTTTCCTTCCTCTTCAATTGCTGGAAATATTGTTTGAATTGGGATCTTTTGCAACTTTTGAATAAGTGGCCATACTTCTTCATCCTTCTTCCATTCATCCCTTGCTTCGTTTATCCAATCTGGTTGGATAATAGAAATAGCACAAAACAATGCTTCCACATCCTCATCCTTGAAGAGTCTTCCCATTCGGTAAGGTCGCCATTTTTTAAGTGCATGTAGTATTGCAAACATTTCCTTCTCATAAATAGCTTGCTTGAGATGTAGCAATAAAAATACCCAATCACCTACATCAAAACATTTTTCACTACGATGTTGATCTACCTATTGTTTCGTTTTATTTTGCACCAAAGTGGCGTTATCCTTTAAAAGTTGGAGAACTTGTTGTTGATGCTCGATGTGATCTTTCTCTGCTTGAACCTTTTTCTTCTTGATATGTCCTTCTATCTCTAGAGTTTGAGGAGTGGTAATTTCTTCCAATCCTTTACAAGATATGGTCGGATTCATTTTTTGATGCTCGATGTGATCTTTCACTTCTTGAACATTTTTCTTCTTGATATGTCCTTCTATCTTGATAGTTTGAGGAGTGGTAATTTTGACCAATGAATTACAAGATATGGTTGGATTCATTTCTTCTTTCTCGATGTGATCTTTCACTTCTTGCACCTTTTTCTTCTTGATATGTCCTTCTATCTTGAGAGTTTGAGGAGTGGTAATTCTTGCCAATGCTTTACAAGATATGGTCTGATTCATTTCTTCTTTCTCTGGGGTGGGGTCCTGGCGTATATCCTCTCCTTTTGATGTTTCTTGATCTTTTTATTCCTCCTCTTCATATTCTATGTAAAATAATTTCTTCTCAACACACTTATGACCTTTAGTGCATTTGCTATCACAATTGTAACAAAGCCCTTTTTCTCTTTTTTCTTCCAATTGTTGTGGTGTAACCCTTGTAGGTTGTGGAAGGCTGGGAGAAACAACACTTCCATCTTTATAGTTGTGAGGGGTATGCTTCCTAGTTTCCATAATTTTGCTTTCCACTATGTCACAAAGCCCTTTTACTCTTTCCAATTGTTGTGGTGTTGCTCTAAAGAAGGTGTTGCTCTTTGTATCCTCATAATGTGCTATCATTTCCTCCGTGAAAATTGACCACGTAACAAGTTGTTTACGAGAACAAAGCCCTTAATACCATAAAAATTGATCCGGTTCTAAATACGAAGATGCAATACATACCTTTTTTAACAGTGGTACGCCATGTAGATCAAAATATTGCTCCATCTGAAGTATCCAATTTACTGGATCCTTGCCATCAAACTTCCTCATCTTGCTTTTTCTTGATTTCAGGAGCTCGATCTTGAAACGACTGTAACTATGTACTTTCGGATCTTTAAGTTCTGAAATTGCGACTTGTAGTAGCCCTCTGCGTCCTCTTTCCAATGCCACCAATCTGATCCAAATTGGATTCTCCAAGAAAGAGTTATGCACAATCTCCCAAGATGACCTGATTATAGACCTTTCCAGAAGAGTGAACTTGTATGAAGTGCCACGTGTCACTGTTTCGACCTTTGGCTCTGAAAAATATATAGAAGAAACTACAGTCCGTCCTCTTTCTGTACCTTCTTACGAAATTTCAATCCAATGCTCAAAGAGAAAATTATGACGATTTTCCCCAGGTCACCTGTTTGGAATGTAATTTAGGAGTCTGCAAAAAGACCAACTTTCGCAGATCATATCTCCACAAATATAACGTGAAAAGCTCTGAAATTCGGACCCGAGATTCATCGCAATTTCTTCTCAAATGGGTTTTTTTTTTTAGCTTCTGAAACGTCGCCAAAAAAAAGTTATAGCAAAAATGCCACGATGACCTGTTTGGAGCAGCGAAACCCTAGAATCCAAAGCTCTGATACCAAATGTTATGAAACCAACTCACAAAAAGATAGAAAAGAGAGATCAACACCTTAGAATTCAGCCTCTTTGAGGGGGCAACCTCATTTACATTACACAAATGAACAATTCTTCGATGACACAAATGAAAAGACCTCCTTTCTATATATAGGAGTCTAAGGGGTCATAACATAATCAGAGCTAACATAACAATAATAATGTAAGGGCACAATAATAACAATAGTGGGTTTCTATGTGGCACAATAGTAACAATATGGGCACTACATGGGTACATCAATATAATAAGTGGGTTGTACTAATAACAATAAGGGGTTACACTAGTAGTATAGGGGCCTAACACTGTGAGAGAGGCCTTTAATCATGGATAGAGATTGTCATTGATTGCCAACCACCCCCAATTAAAACCATAAATCTGGCCATTGTGCTTCAAAGGCTATTGTTTAGTGACAGGTGAACGACGTTAAACAAAGCCTCGTAACCACTAAGGGAGCCCCCTCTGGTTCAAGGGCCAGCTTGAACCTAAAGGCTGGTTGAGTTGGTTTCCTGGCGTAGTTTATGCAGCCAAGGACTGCCTACGAGAAACAGGGACGAAGATTGACAAGACATCTTGTCGCTTTCACAAAAGTTCAGGCACTTTTGCACGGTTAAGATATTCCCCGCTAGATCAACAACGAGGAAACCATTTCGCACCCCCTCATCCCTTTTCACGTTAGCGGCGGGGGGGGTCCGAAAAACGCTATTGCTTTTCATGGGCCCCATGCGACGTGGCGTCCTCTTATCAATTCGCAACCCCTCCCCCCCCCCCCCAACCCCCCACTCCCCTCCGAAAAATACCTAACACTCTCCTTCTTGGAAATGTCTATCCCAGTGACATCACTTTCCACCAACCATGTGTTTCCACATTATCTCCCGCCTCCATGTCATATGTTTGTTTCATAATCAGTTAAAACTATGTTTTGTCTTTTATACAACACAGTAAATTCAAACATGGTTTACAAACAGCTGAGAACGAATTTTCAAAAATGGAAAGAGGTTTTTGTTGATACCATCCACATGTACAAAAAAATCTCTCTAATTTCTAACAGATGTTATGGTTTGGGAGATTCGGATGAAGCTTTGCAGCCATAACTTCTTGAATTTTCCTATTTTTAGCCACCGTTTTCAAATGCGGTTTCCAAGTAGGTGGAAATGAATTTTAAAAAACTAAAATAGATTTTTGTTTCCAACATCCTCATGTACAAAAACCTCTCTCATTTGTATAAAATATATTATGGTTTGGGATATAAAAAGGGATTACAGGACCCTATTTTTCATAATTTCGAGAGGAAAATCTCAAAGACAATTAGTGACTTGGAGGCCACCTCATCAAATAAAAGTTGCTATCAAATTCGAATTGCACTTCTTTGTCACCAACAATCCACAAATATAGTGACAAGTATATTCATTAGTTTTGAATGTCCTATATTTCAGTTCTATTTATGTAAAACAATTTGAGATATTTGTAACAAATCTTGATATTTTAAATCAAGATATTTTGTAATAAATTGTATAAATACTTCATCAATTGAGATGATATGGGTGGGCTTTTGATGCCAAGGCTCTTCACTTTGTAATAGCTTCTATTATAGGATTTCTAATGAAAGCCTTCCGACTCCAGTTTGACAGAATTTTGTGTTTTCTAGTATGTCTTTCTAGTGTTTCATATCTTATTTCTACACATGTTCAAAACATATATAGGAAGGTCTGGGTAAGTGTAGATTGAGTATCAATCTATTCTTAAATCCCCTGCAAAATCATAACCTTTAGAAAGAGATTAGCTTATTGGATTGTTTGTCCAAGATAACTCCTCTTTGACTGGTTTTTGCTTTATGCCTTTTGATAGCCATTAAAAGAGATTAGCTTATTGGACTATCTGTTCGAAATAGATCCTCTTAGAATTGGTTTCAGTTTGGCCTTCTTGAATATTCTGAAATGTGTTTTTTTGGGTTGTAGAAATCTTCTACACACATCCAAATTTCCCTATTTGTTAAGAATTTTGTCTGACTTCTTAATTAATAAGAATCTCCTTACATTCTTCTATCATAATCCTTGAAAAGCTAAGTCATTCTGTCAGGCTGGAAGCTGACACGTTCTGAAGGGACCCTATGAGAGAGGCCTTTAATCATGGATAGATATTGTCATTGATCACCAACCACCCCAAATTAAAACCATAAATCTGGCCATTGTGCTTCAAAGGTTGTTGTTCAGTGATAGGTGAACAACGTTAAAAAAATCCCCGTAACCACTAAGGGAGCACCTTCTGGTTCAAGGGCCAACTTGAACCTAAAGGATGGTTGAGTTGGTTTCTTGAAGTAGTTTTTGCAACCAAGGACTGCCTATAGGAAACAGGTACAACAGAGGCATTGAGAGGAAATAAATAGGGGTGATGTTCCCTCGAAGCATAATTCCTTGTAAAATCAACTAACAATATCAGTTACGAAGAGACATCACCCAGAAGAGTGAAGCACCTAACTGGTTGCCTCCCTCCAACTGAACTGAGCTACACACACCGCTCCCCAAGAGACAAGACCTTCCTCCCTTCCGCGACACGCTTCTTGGGCTCACCCCATGGCCTGATTGCCACTTCACAACTCCAAACAAGCTCTGCCCCATCCGCACCAACCACTTTAAAAGAACTATCTGAAAGGAATATTAGGAGGTGAACCAAGAGGTGAAGCGAAACGAGAGGGCCTCCACGCCAATTCCCTCTTGCCACCCACCAGTCTACGAATTTGATTTCCCCCCATGACTAAGAAGCATTGCAGCCTAGCTTCACAGCTTCCACTGAGATCCCTTCTAACATAATTCGACCTTAAGGCGCACATAGGTCACCCTGTAGGGTCCCCAAAACCCTTCTTCCCCTAAGTGATGGCAGAAAGAAACCAGACAAGGCTCGAATCATACAGTCCAAATCCCTCCAGCAGAGCCAGATACACCAAGAGCCACTAGACTGGGAAACCCATCTGTTGCTCCCCCTCTTCCCTGATAAAAATAATGAGGCATATCACCCAATCTTCCAAGTACCTAAGCCATGAGCAAAGCAGAGCGTGGAGACAACTCGGTTCCACTGCCCAGAGCAACCCCAAGTCCTAGGGACAGAGTAGAGAAATCACCCTCGATCGCACCAGAGAGATGAAAGAACATGCAACGCCTTACAATCAAGGCCGCAACCCCTAGGAGTCACCACGAAAATAGAACAAGTTGTCGTGCCTACCTATACTTATTTCCCAATTCACCTTACTGGATTGCCTCCGTAGCTGCCTCACTATATTAATCTCAAGCAAGACCTCCCACAATCTACAATAAATGCGGTCCTGTATAGCCATAAGTGGAATAATTATCCACGTGGAGCCATCGATGGTCCTGAGGACCGATCCTCTGCCACTTTGTTTACTGTTAAATTACCCCCATCGGGGAAGTATTATTAACCCACCATTATAACCATAAGACTTTTGGTTTAAAAATCATATGCTATTTAAATACATATTCATTGGTTTTGGTTTTTTGACTTTTTCTTTGAAATGTAATTTTTTTAGGGTTTTTTATTTTTATTTTTATTTTTATTTTATAACCATATACATTTAATATATATGATTTTTGTATTTTTAAATAATTTTTTTATTTTTTGGAATTTTTAATATTAGTTTTTTTTACTTTTCTGCATGGGCAAGGAGCTGATGATGGAGTGCCATGTTTTTTTGGTTAATTGGAAAGACAAATTCCATGTATGCCTTATGGGCCCCACTTTCCTGTTTTAACATATGAATTTCTGCCTGCGATAAGTTAGCCAGACAGGCTCAGATTTGAGTGTCGTCTGCCCCACTGGATTCAGAATGACGAGATATATGACTTGGAATTGGTTTCATTGAGATCCACAAACTTTGATTTTTTAGCCTCTCGAGAGCCACCTGGATCATGAGGGCTTCTATTTTGAATGTACACAACTGTTTGTGATGCCTCCCATAATAAGGACTATGACAAGTCCAAATCATGCATCATGGCCTTGATGGATTCTTCAATGGACTTGTTCTTTCATTCTGCTACACCATTATGTTGTGGATTATAAGGGACAATTAGCTCCCTCTTAATCCCAACCTGCTTGCAAAAATCTCAAGCTCCTTCAAGGGTATTCTCCTCCATTATCAGATCTCAGTGTCTTGATCTTCCTGTTTGTCAAGTTTTTCGCTTCAACTTTGAATTGCTAAAACTTATCGAATACCTCATCCTTAGTATTCAAGAGATATATCCATGTCTTAGAGGAGAAGTCATCAATAAATGTCACACAGTACAACAAACCACCAAGCGATTTCACAGGAATGAGACCACGCACATTAGGATGAATCAACTCCAAAGCTTCCTTAGATCTATTATCACTATTTGGAAATGGTATCTTGATGATGTTCTTCACAAGAGCATAGCCTTTTTATACACCATCGTTCTTTATCTGCAGTTTAGGAACCCTTAACACTATTTGACTCAACTCAGGCAATGCTCTAAAGTGAAGATGTCTATACCTTTTGTGCCATAACTCACTTGGATTTATCTCATCATGTACTAGTGCTTGATCTGGTTGACTCACAAGTTTATATAGTCTTCCATCATGAATCCCAATAACCCTAGCATCATCTATACTAGAGCCCTTGGACCAAACGAGTACTTTTTCATCCACAAAAGCAACTCTATCTCCTTTACCTTCCAAACAAGAAATAAAGACAAGATTCTTTTTCAAACCTGGTACATAAATAACATTGTTGAGATGTACATTGTAACTAGATTCCAACTCTATGGATTCCTTTCCAACTCCTTTGACTACATAGTTATTATTGTCTCCCAGTTCAACCCTTTGAGATAACTTATTTTCTATTGTGCTTGAAAGATTCCCATGCTCTCCGGTCATGTGTCTTGATGCTCCACTATCTACTAGCCACATGTCATCATAATCTGGAAAGTGTAGAAATTTTCACTGTAGATCACCTGATAATGCAATATAACTAAAGCAAAATACTAGATCTACTTAGACAATCAAACTTTGTGGAAGCTTAATCAATTTGAGCAAGATCAATCGGAACACATATAATAGAGAAGAAGAAATCATACACATGAAACACAGAAAATACTCAGGGGAAAGCCTCAGCTAAAAACCCCACTATCTGTATTATCATACAAGGTGGAAATACATCAAGATTACACAAAGCTTTAGCTCTCACAGCTAGCCAGCTCTCAGTACAATCCTCCTGGATGCTCACAGGCAATCAAGGCTTCTCACAAACCTTCTCCTCTGCCCTCCAAGCCTCCTATTTCCTTACGTAGTTTTCCCTAGGTGCTCCATTTGTAACCTTGTGTGACACTAGTCTCACTCACTGCTCTCACTCACTGTAAAACTGCGCAATCCTCAAGGAACCTTTGCCTTGACTGCATGGATGAGTTTCCTTTATAGGAAAATTCCTCCAACTGATAGTACATTGTCCCTGTCTTTAATCTCAACTGGGTCTTTCTCTGAATTGACATGCATGAGTTATTTATGAGAGAATATTCAGTTATCTGGAGTACACTAGTTGCATGCATGCATGCATTAACTGACTGAACTCGCAATTAGTTTCTCAAACTGTTTGGAACTAATTTAACTGGACATAGCTCAGTTAACTGAGCTAACTAATTACAACTCAATTATAACTCATCCTTATCTCCTTAATTAAGGAATAACTGTTGCATGACTTCACAAAGACTTCATGTTTGAATTTATCCAACTAATTAACTCAAGATGAATTAATTAATTATTTTTCAAGCAGCTGGTGAGACTAAATTCGAATTTAATTCTCAATTTTAATTCAAGGACAAATCAAAATTGGAATATTCTGAATTCTATTTTTAGCATTTCTTGTTGCTATTTTCAACACTCCCTCTCAACAAGAAAGGAATTCAACTCGATCCTTGTCCTGAGCCTTTGGAATGTTCTACATGCAACACTTCTCCCTAGTGTTGTTGCTCCAACAACTCCAGAAACAAAAACAAAAACAAAAAAATCCAACCTGAATCAGTATGATGCATCTGTCATCAAAGTCTCTCACTGCTATTGCCTCTATCAACTGAAAAAATTGCGCTTCTGCTGACTCTGCCTTTTTGCACTGTTGTCAATCCTTCTCCGTGCTCTTCAGTATCTGACTGCTCTAACCTCTATCACTTTGATCTCTGACTGCATCAATCCCACTAATTCCTCCCGCTACTATGTACTTTGGGCTCCTGTAGCAAGGTACGATCCATGAGATAAAACCTCTCAATGGACCCTACCCAATTTCAGCCTTCTTGGGACTATCACTTCACATCGCCCCACCTCACACCTGGAGGTATGGCTACATGTGCTCCCTCTGCCCACTTGGCTCGAAATTTCCCCCTACTAGAGATCTCTACATGAGTTGATGCCTCCACTCGGTCTCCTCTCAGCATCTCTAATTTTGGCTCCTCCACAATTGTCCGAGACTTCTTCTGGGACTGCATGTTGAGAGGTAATTTATTCTCCCTCTCAACCACCAAGTCTCTAACATTTGCCTTGCTTCTCAAGGCTTTGCATGCATCTTGAACCTCAAGAGCATATAGGTTCTTGGCTAGCACACCAATCTATTTCATTTGTCCCGCTGTCACAAAATTTTCTGGTAAAATAGTTGATTTTAAATCAGCGATATCTCCCTCATTCGAACTCTGATTCGACCGTTTTTTTTTAATTGGGTATTTCTTTGCAAGGAATCCAAATGTGCTATTTGTTTCTGAAAATTTTGCACAAAAAATTTCAGATCTTCTCTGCAAACTCTTGGCCCAAAACTCAAAACTTCGAAATCTCCTCTAGTATATTGTTCTTAGCTCCGATACGATGTAGAAATTTCTCTATAGATCAGATAGCCCTCATACCATGTAGAAATTCTCACTATAGATCGCTTGATAATGCAATATAACTAAAGCAAAATACTAGATCTACTTCTACAATCAAACTTTTTGGAAGCTTAATCAATTTGAGCAAGATTAATTGGAACACATATAACAGAGAAGAAGAAATCATACACATGAAACATAGAAAATACTCAGGGGAAAGCCTCAGCTAAAAACCCCACTATATGTATTATTATACAAGGTGGAAATATATCAAGATTACACAAAGCTTTAGCTCTCACAGCTATCCAGCTCTCAGTACAGTCCTCCTGGATGCTCACAGGCAATCAAGGCTTCTCACAAACCTTCTCCTCTACCCTCCAAGCCTCCTATTTCCTTACGCAGTTTTCCCTGGGTGCTCCAGCTGTAACCTTGTGTGACACTGGTCTCACTCACTGTAAAACTGCACAATCCTCAAGGAACCTTTGCCTTGACTGCATGGATGAGTTTCCTTTATAGGAAAATTCCTCCAACTGATAGTACATTGTCCCTGTCTTTAATCTCAACTGGGTCTTTCTCTGAATTGACATGCATGAGTTATTTATGAGAGAATATTCAGTTATCTGGAGTACACTAGTTGCATGCATGCATGCATTAACTGATTGAACTCACAATTAGTTCCTCAAACTGTTTGGAACTAATTTAACTGGACATAACTCAGTTAACTGAGCTAACTAATTACAACTCAATTATAACTCATCCTTATCTCCTTAATTAAGGGATAACTTCCTTAATTTAAGGAATAATTGTTGCATGACTTCACAAAGACTTCATGTTTGAATTTCTCCAACTAATTAACTCAAGATGAATTAATTAATTATTTTTCAAGCAGCTGGTGAGACTAAATTCGAATTTTAATTTAAGGACAAATCAAAATTGGAATATTCTGAGTTCTATTTTTAGCATTTCTTGTTGCTATTTTCAACAAAAAGGAACCTGTCAAATCATAAAAGTAAAAGAAATCCTTATCACCTTTGGACTTCTTTGGTTTTTCATCTTCAACATCTATTGCAAAAGCATGTTGTTTCCCTTTTCTCTTCTTTTTATTGACCATGTTAGGACAATATCTCTTGAAATGTCCATATTCTTGACAACCATAACATTGGATCTTTGATAAGTCTTTCTTCTTCTTGGAGGAAGAAGATCCCTTTCCTGACTTCTTGTGTTGAGGTCCAAACTTCTTCTTTCCCTTGTTCTTGAAGCGAGCTACAAGGGCTTGAACTTCCTCATCTTGATGATCTCTAGTCATCAATATTGATTCTTCTTGAGCACAAGATATACGTAGCTGTTCAAATTTAGGAGCTTCCTACCAACTCCTTATACCTACTTCAAAAGCGTCCCATGATCTAGGAAGACCATTGAGTGTTGTATCGTTAGTTCTTGATCAAGAATGGATTCACCAATTGCTTAAATTCGATCTCTTATTTGTGAAATCCTTACGAAGTAGGAAACCATTATGCCATCATTAGTCATCCTTGTATTTCGAAGTTCACTCTTTAAGCTCATCAATTGACCAACAGTCTTGATAGTGTAAAGATTCATTAGGGCATTGTACATCTTCTTTGAAGTATCGAGTTTTGCAATGTAGGGAACCAAATGATCACTAATGGAGTCCACTATAAGACTCGTAATAGTGATGTCATCCTCTTCGAACTTTTATTTTCCTGTTTCATCTTCTGGTTCAACAACCTTCCCTTTCACAATATCTAGAAATTTGTCCTTGGCAAGAAGAATATATGTTCTAAATTTCCAAGCTATGGAGTTTGATGATCCCTCTAGCTTGTTTTCAGATTTCATAGAGGAAGCCATAAAAACCAATCTAGAAGAAGGACGTGAATAAAATGTTCTTTAGGGTTTCATAGAGGTGATCTCAATGCTTTTCTTCCTTCACCAAAGCTCTAATACCATGTTGATTTTTTTAGTGCAATTAGAGTTATCATAATATTTATGAAATTTTGATAATTACTTTTGGTGTATATCTTCTTTTAACTTGTTCCAATATATATATTGTCTCTTCCAAAGACAGCCTCAGATTGCTTACAAGAACAGTGCCTAGACATATCTAGATTTTGTGTGTCTCATATGATTCTCGGGAAACTGGAGACATCACACACACACACACATATATATATAAAGATTTCCATAATCTATATATATATATATATATATATATATATATATATATATATATATATATTAGAGTATTTCCATAATAGAAAGAGATTTATGTGTTTTCAATTCTGAGTATCTCTTGTGAGTCTTGAGTTTTATATGTTTTCAATTCTTGGTATCAGAGCCAAACCAAGGTAGAGGTAGAAAGGGTTACCTGTTGTAGGCGAAAGCTGAAGGTCATACGTTGTGATAAGTCCCTGTTGAAGACCAGTTGAGGTCATGTTTTGGGCGTGAAGGCATTAGACCACGAATTGCAAAGTATTCTTGCGATTTTTCAGGTGTCTCTTACTTTCTCTCTTTGGATAATATGGATTCTAGGAAAAATTATCTGTTTTTTGAATCACGTAAAGAAGCACATGAGAAAAAATGGTCTTGGTTGTCTTGGTTATTAAATAAGGAAAATAAGGATGTATTGTATAATACACGAGTTATCACTCAAGAATTTGATCCTTAGCCAAACTGGACTCTCCCAGATATTGATGTGGATAAGATATATAATATGCCCGTGTTTAAATTTAGAGTTGCTAGTCTCTTCCGATTTTCCTCTGTGAATATTCCTATTTCCTTGTCTCAACAAGTCTACCAAGTTCCTTTGATCCATAAGGAAGATGTAGAGTGGGGTCTTGAAAACGGATTTAAATACATTCATATTGGGCTTATACAGTTCAGAATCAATCCTTTGGTGTGACCTGGACTAAATACTTCATGCTTAACTTGTGTCCTTGATTCCAGAGCTAATGATTTTAATGATGCATTAATAGGAGGTTTTCAAAGTCCTTTAAATAATGGCCTTGCATGGTCATCAATAATCCCTCGCTATCAGGTCTCATTGATAGACCCTTACATTAATGAATTCCTGCAAGCCTTTATTCAATTCCATGGGTTTAACTTTGCTCCTAATACCTAGATAGATCAACTTCATACCACAGTTTGTATCCATTTTGTCACATCAAGCATGCCCCCTATAAATTCCAGACTGCATAAAAGAGCACTCAAAGAGGGAGTTATAGTCGGCCCAGGTAATGCAACTCCACTCCAGATTGGATTTAGTGAGCTAACTCTTCCTGAAGAATGGTCAAGTTCATACCAACCTCTCTCTCAAAAGTATCCCCAATTAGCTAACACATCCCACCAATTGAGAGTTGTACCCACAGGAGATGGTCGAACTAGTCTCAGGTTCTAGAATCCTAATCCATTAAATCGAAGTTTGTCAGCAAGACTTGAAAAAGCACCTATTCCTTCGAGATTGTCAGTTTCTACTATACCTACTACTAGTTTTGGTAGTCATGTACAAATGCATAAATCCATTTCTTCTCAGTCATGTGTGTATTGCCAAAATAACACAAAAAATACCAAAATAAATATCAGACTATTGATACTCCATCCAGTTCTCAGTCACACCATGGTCAACATTTAGATTGTCCTGATTGTGTCATGATTCCCACATCTGACATAAAAATGTACAGTCTTCCCAGAGAAAAACCTGGAAACAGAATCACACTTCCTGAGAGAAGCTTAGAGCCAACAAATACTACTCCAAAATTTAAAAATGGTTATGTTCAAAGTGATCTTCAGTTCTTGCATTATCGATCATCTTCAGAAGATGAACCTACCAAGCCAGTCAAATTGCTCAATTACAATAATTATCAGTCTGTATGTTTGGCTCAAAACTTAGATGATTTAGCCAAAGACGTTCTTGAAGTCAAAAATCATGTCAGAATGATACATCAGACATATGATACTATGTATGCTCATCAGAATGTGCAAGAGGAGCAATTAAAAGAAATCATAACTCAATTAGGAGTTATCATTAAGGCAGTGTCTAGCTTTCAAGACTCTTTACCTAGACCCAAATCTCCTCCCAATTATGAAGAAGTCGAAGCTAAAGGCCCGAATTTTTCTTATTTCAAAAATTCTAAGTCATCTTCTACCTTATCTTTGAAAGCTATTTCTGATGAATTTGTAGATACTACAAGAATAACAGATGGAGCTAGATTAGCTAGAGAAAAGATAGATCTAATTAAAACCAAGTTAGAAAAGTTCAAAACTTATGAAATCAAGATGGCAGGACAAGAAGACATTGGTGAGTCTTCTAAACATAAGAGAAATGAATCTTTTCACTTCTCACATAAAGCTCCAAGAACTTCAAGGTTTGATTTTTGGAACTCAATCCCAAACCATTCCATTTTCTAAATGGGCTCGTTTCATGTCGTCAACAGAAGCTCAAGAATAAACTACTCCTACTCCCAGTAGCCAAGGATCAACCTTTTTTATTAATTTTGAATGTTTGAATAAAGATCAAACATTGATCTTACTGCAAAGGATTAATGCATGGGCCAGTCAGAGAAAAGTTGACCTCAAAGCCACATGGAAGGAATTATTCATACAGGTGACATAGGCACTAACAGGTAATGCAATACTTTGGTGGGAAACATTGAAAAGATCTTAACAGCTTGCAATTTTAGACAATGAAGATCCACTTGAAGTAATGTTAATGGCATTATCCCATGAGTTTCTTGGTACTCTATCAACATATTCAGACCATTATGAACAAATGTTCATGAGTCAAAGGTTGTGTAGCCTAGATTTGTTAGATGAATACTATTGCACCATGCAAAAGTTGTACTATAAAATCCCAGACCACCAAAATATTGCATATCTTCGTCATTATATAGCATCAATGCTCAGAAAAATTCCCTAGCCCGTTCACCAAGCATTATCTTCTCAAAGTATCTCAATAGATACTTTATCCTTAGCTTCTTTACAACAACATATTCTTCAAATTCTTAGGAATGAGTGTGCATCTTATAAGACCCGAAAGAATGTCAAGAAGCAACTAAGTTTCAGTCCTAATCTTTGCAACTCTTTCTCAGAAACTTACCACTTTGGATGCTTTAAGAACTCCTCCAGTAAGAGTTCTCATATATCCCAAAGACAAAAGTGTAAGTGCTCCAGCCCATGACGTAGATTCCCTAACCATTCTAAACGAAAAGAGCATCAAGGAAGAAAATTCCCCAAGAATAGATATGTATTCAGAAGGAGATCAAAACCAGCTAGAGAATCAAAATGTTTCATTTGCGGGAGAAAAGATCACTGGGAAAATAAATGTCCAGAAAAGAACAAAAGAGGGATCCAGAACAAGGTTATGGAACTGTTCAACTCCTCACATAATCCAGCTGACTGGGATTTAGTCTCTGAATCAAATTCTGAGTTTGAATACTTTTCTGTAAATACTGACTCTGATAGTGACATTGAAAATGCATTTCAGAAAATTTCAGTAACAGATGATGCTACAAGTGAAGGTGATTGTACATATCTCTCTGATTGCCTTATGTTTTCTTTTAATAATACTCAACAATAGATAACCAGTCTCCAGAGGTAGATGGATTCTCTCAATCCAAGCCTAGTTATCCCAAGGGGACGAATCCAAGAGAAAATTAATGCACTGACTATGGAATCCCAGCTTCATGAAGACCTTGATCCTACAAAATGGTTTACAACAGAATCTGCACCAGAGCCCAACAGAGAATTAGGCCACGATGTTGTCCTAACAGACATCAGAATACTTGAAGAAAGTATACGAAGAGGACAATAATTGGTCAGCATAGCAGAGAAAATTCAAATTAAAGTTCAGAAACTAGACGAACTCAATTCCAAATTTGTATCGTCTATATTTGACAAAGCACACACAACAACTGGGCTGAATACAGAAGAAGAACCAGTGAAATAAATCAGTGGCATTGGAGACAGGATGGTCATTCCAGTTTCCATCAAAATACCAGGATTCAAAAGCTACCAGTTAGACGCCCAAATTGATACAGGAGCCATGAGTAGTTGCTGCAAATACAAAGCTATCCCAGCTTATTATTGGCAACCAACAAAGGTACATTTCAAAGCTGTTAACAAACAACTCATGAAGATTTCTTATGTAGCTCTTGATTTTCCTATATATATTTCTTCAACAATTGTATATGTTACTCTATATAATTACGACATTGGATCTGATATTCTTCTTGGTCAATATTTTGTAAAGAGACACATGCCCATGATTGTTGATAAAGACCAGATCACATTCAGTGTCCAAAATGAGAAAGTATCTGTCCCTGCAACAAATACATACTCTATCAGGATTCCTCCTGATAATGTGGATACAGTCATGGAAGCTATTGAAGACCTATCAAAAATAAAAAATATTGTCAAACATGTTGAGCTACATGGGCAAGAAGTTCTCAAAGATATTGCATGTAAGCTTCGGAAAGAATGCATAGCAGAGCATCCTGATGCATTTTGGTTCTGAGAAAAGTACTTTGTTTCACTTCCTTTCAGGATAGGGTCTGATCACAAACCACAAAAGGCCTCAGCCAACCACATGAGCCCTACAGAGCAAAAGTTGTGCCAACAAGAAATCAAACAACTCCTAGACAGGGGATTGATTGAACCTTGCAAAAGTTCATGGGCATGCCCAACCTTCTACGTCAACAAGCACTCAGAACAGAAAAGAGGAAAAAAGAGGTTGGTGATCAATTACAAGGCATTAAATGAAGCACTAGAACCCATCAGGTATCCTCTACCTAGCAAAGACATACTCCTTGCAAAAATATCAGGTGCTAATGTGTTTAGCAAATTTGATCTGAAAAGTGGTTTCTAGCAGATAGGCATAAATCCTCAAGATAGATATAAGACTGCCTTTGTTGTCCCAGGAGGACAATACCAATGGACAGTTATGCCTTTTGGCCTGAAGAATGCGCCTTCTGAATTTCAGAAACGCATGGAGGATATTTTCCATGATTTTGATTTTGTTATTGTATATATTGATGATTTGTTAGTTTTTAGCAGAGACATACAACATCATAAAAAGCATCTGGAATCATTTTATCAGGTTGTTTTCAAGCACGACTTAGTTCTATCTCCCACTCAGGATAAGTTTATTATTGCTCAAACCAAGATCGAATATCTTGGATTATATATTTCCCAAGGGAAGATACAACTGCAACCTCATGTTCTGCAATCTCTATTAAGATTTCCATACCAGCTTCCAGATATCAAATCTGTCCAAAGATTCTTAGGATGTTTGAACTATATTCGGACAATTCTATCCAGAACAAGCTAAGGATACCAGAATTCTTCAGCAAAGATTGAAAAAGGATTCAGTATGGCTACCATAGATGACTAAAGCAGTCCAGTGCATCAAAGATAAAATCAAGAATTTACCATCTTTATCCCTTCTAGAATAGGATTTACCTTTCATTTTAGAAATTGATGCTTCTGACTCTTGTTGGGTTGTTATTCTTCTACAAAAGCATCATAAGAGAGATGAGATTTGTGCTTATGCTTCAGGAACATTTTCGCCAACTGAATTGAAATATCCATCCTCCCATAAATAAATACTAGCTGTTAAGAATGGGATTAAAAGATTTCGCCTTTTCCTAAAAAGTGTGCATTTTACTGTCAAGACAGATCTCAAACATATGAAAGGTATGCTACAAAATAAAAAATTGTTAGAACAAGGGAATTCCTGAGTCCTAAGATGGGCACTCTGGCTTGAAGGATTTGATTTTGATATTATCTACAAAGCAGGGAAAGAAAACTATCTTGTTGATATGATGACCAGAGAAGGAACATGAGATCTAAAGGTTATATCCATAAAAAAGTTTGAGATAGGAGAAAGTTCTTCTAAAACCCAATCTCAAATCAATTTATGTCCATCATGCCATTATCAATTCTGCTGGGATTGTTTTTCTCAAAATATTTTATCACTACCATCAGAGATCCAAAAAATGATTTTAGAAAAATGGTTCAATTCTGAGAATGGGAGACATAGTTATAACATCAACTGGAGCCTCATTAATAATAATCACATCTATTTTGGTCAAGCCAGGGCAAACCACCCAAAAATTGTTTATATCTTTGATCCAAGTATAACTTGGATGGATTATTATGGAATTCTGCAATATGCTAGAGCTTGGGGAAGAATTTTTATTGTAATGTATTGTGAAGATGTTGTTTCCCCTTTCAGACATTGGAGCCAATGGATGGATCTGCTAATGTATTCATTTGTTCCAAGGAAAGATGATCTTGGTAAAGTAAGCCCACATTGGACTTTATCTTTTCTTCATAAAGATATGGAAGAAGGCAGTCTGAGATATGATATCTTTGGATATGATCTTATTTATCAAGGTACCACAGTATTGATCACCCCTGACAGCTCTCCGACAGGCCACCACTTCAACATCAACATCGATTATTTTGGAGAAATTGGTATTCTACCAGCCAATTGTGATCCTTTTATGGCATCTTCATCCTTTTTAGCTTGCTTTGGACATGAGCCACCTTGGCTCGCTCAAATCATACCTGGAATAAATCTTGATCCTCATCATGAAGTACCCACTGATTCTGATTATGAATATGATTCTGACAGAAGTCTGAAAGGATAGGATTGGTAGACTCTCATTTCATCTTTCTCGGCTTTCGAGGGGTTCACCCGTGAAGAATCTCCTCTGTGGTATGGTGCACGGTTTACTTACTTTCGTGAGTGGTGCACAGTTTACTTGCTTTCGTGGGTTCCTCCTCAGGAATCTCCACTGTGTTTACTTTTTTGTAATCTGCTTTACTTGCTTTCGTGGGTTCCTCCTCAAGAATCTCCACTGTGTAAAAATTTGCGTAGTCCACTTTAAGTCTTATCTATAGAAGGACCTTATGAAAGTCATATCTTTAAGGATAGTCCTGGATGATTTGTTTATATATGATTCAAAATGATCATATCTTTAAGGTCAGTCCTAGATGATTTGTTTTAGGTTGATTTGAAATGGAGAACCTAGAGAAACAAGACTTCCCTCAAAATTCATATATAAAGGAAGGAAGGGCTCAATATTACTCACTTGTAAATGGATTAGAGTATTTCCATAATAGAAAGAAATTTCTGTGTTTTCAATTATGAGTATCTCTTGTGATTCTTGAGTTTTATGTATGTATATATATATATATAATAAACAAATTGGGTTGGTTCATTCATCTAAAGGCATAAGCCATGCATTTCTGGTACTTCTTCACATATACGACTCACAAAAATATATGATAAACTAGTGGAGGCCAAGTAGTTCAAGGACCTATAGTTCAATAATCTTTAGCAGAGCAATGAGAGAGGATAAGGAGATAGATTAACTCATCACATAGAGCTTGAAGTGTCAGGAATTCTACACTTATCGCATAGAGATTGAAGCCTATAGAATTCTACGCATTTGAGCTAAAGGTAGACATAATGGATGAAAGAGGATGGGAGCGATGATTCATGGAGTGCAATTTTAAAGATATAATATCAAATATCCATACAGGCACATGCATTAAAGAATCAATACAAATGAATCTGTAAGAACATATGAAGCCTTTCTAGCAGCTACGATTACATGAATTCAGAGAGGAAACATGAACATAATGGAATTTAACAGAAGGATAACATACTATAGTACTTGAAGGAGGAATCACCACCATTTTCTTAATATTCTGAAAGATGCATATCATAAAATCATACAGTCTTGAAAATAACATGTAGTTCTTTCTTTAGAATTCTGAACCTTTGTGAAGTGTTGCTTCCCCCTATTTAGGGAGGGGAGCATTGAACAATAATAACAACAAAATATCTCTGTCAAGCCTCAACAGTTAGATCGACTAGCTGTCTTGGCATGGGATGGCTTAGTGGCCCAAAAATGACTACAAAAATTAATTGCTTCAATAAATGGCGACACATTACAGGAAAACAAAACAAGTTAATCAATTAGATGAACACGCCAACAAAATATCTCCATGCCATCCCTGCGATCACCTTTGCTTCAGGTTGTTACTTACCCACGGTCTAGTCACCTGTGTCACAAGTCGATTCCCGTCGCTTCTGCCTTTACGACTCGGATCATTTGTTCTTCAAAACTGGGAGAAATCAAGTATCAGTTTAATGCCACAGTATAGGAGCAGAGGTCACCTGGGCGGTACTTCATCTTCCCTCTGAGTGGAGCACCATGCTGGATCATCAAGTCCTTGTGAGCTTCCATGTCTTCATTTAATCTGCATTCGTTGACCCCGGTTTCGTGTCACAAGGGGACTTTCTGGGTCAACCCATGCCAGTTTTAAATGTTGCGCCTCCTTTCTTAAATTCCTCAGCTACAGACCCACCACGCCTTTCAAGTTTTGCGTTACTTCATCGTAGATCTATCACATCGTGGTTTTCCATTAAATGTCCTTACGGGATGGCAATGCATCCCCTTGACAATTGCGGTCGCCGATATGCGGAATTGGGCCCACGTGGGATATCGCAATCGACCATTACTTAGTATTACCTTTGTTTGCCCTATTTTGTGACTGTGCTATTGGATATATGCCAAAAAATACCTTCGTTGTCCCACTGAGTGGAAGCGAAATAGACGTCTTAATGCTTATTGACCTGGGCCGATTCAATCTAGGTCGTTGATTCGGGCCTGATGGTATCGCAATCGCAATGAAGGAGAGGGCCTTTTTACCACATTTCATAGTGCTTGCCAATAGTTCAGGCGTGAAACTTCCATAAAGCATGATACATAAAATATCACATCCAGAACCAGGACTCGCATATCGCCATCGGAAAGGGAAGAGGGGCTTTAACACGGATTTATGGTGATTTTCGATGTTTTGGATGCAATGGTTTATAGAATGTATCACATAAAATATTGCATTTGGGAGGGTTCTCGCACATCACACTCGCAGGTTGGAAGGGACTTCGGCGGAGGAGGGACTTTGACATGTGCGATCCCTGATTGTGATATCGGGGGGAGGGAATTATCACAATTGGTGAAAAGGAGTGGTGATAGGCGGATATGGAAATCAGCGGGGGAACTTTGCGATATGCGATATCGGTAGAGGATGGATTCCATCGCAATCAGTAAGGAGGAGTGGTGTCGGGCGATATGTATCATAAAAAAGGGAAAGGGCCGATAACGATTATGGTTTGTGGGTCCCGACGCTTAAAAAGGGTTTTGGCATGATCTTCGAATGTTTTAAAACATTTCAAAGGGGAATGGAAAACACGGCTAGAGTTGGATATACAAGGGATTTCGGCTAGAGTTAAAAAAGGGTCACTGCGGCTAGAGTTTAAAAACAAAGGGAAAATGGGTTTTGTGAAAGAAATGGTTTTTAGAGAATATGGAAATTTCTCCAAAATGATTTAAGCTAGACCTATTCTTCCCCCTTTAATCTCCAATTTGCAAAGCACAACAACCTCCTCTCTGTTCTTTTGCCCTCTTTGTGCAACTAGAACTCTCTTTTCAGAAGGTGACAACATTGGATCCAACTGGGGACGGGGCATTGGATTGCAATGCGTCAAGAACCTGCAGACTGTGAACTTCTCCTTTGAGCATGGAGTCTTTTCTAAACAAATGATAATTTTATGAAAGTGGAATTTTCAACAGAAACTGGAAATTTCATATAATAATTACAATACACACACCGATATATGAATTGAGTGCAAGATAGGTACCTCTAATTATGGAAATAGAGTTTGAGGAATTGACCATTTACTGGCAGTTCCAACGATTCACCATTGATATTTTTGAGCAGGTACATGTTATTTCCTCTCTCTTCTGAAATTTTGAAAGGGTCGAACCAGAGTGGATCAAATTTTCCATGTTTGCCTTTTTCTTCTCGTCGGACATCCCATCGGAGAACTAAATCTCCAGGTTGAAGAGGTCTATCCTTGGCTTTCTTGTCGAACATGGATTTCATCTTCTGTTGGTATTTTGACAATTTAGCCCCCACCTGTTCCTTGTTTTCACGAAGTTCGACCAGTTGGTTTATCCTTCGTGTCAAGGCACTTGGCTCTTCTTCAGCTTCTTGTAGTAACTTCACCACTGGAATTGTTAATTGGATTGGGAAGATTGCAACCTTACCACACACTAGCTCAAAAGGCGATTTTCCAATGGATCGTTTAGGAGTTACTCGGTTAGCCCAGAGGGAACACTTCAATTGGGAGTCCCATTTCCTCTGATTCTCGGTGATGGTCTTCTTCAACACTCTCACCACAGTTTTGTTTAAGGACTCAGCCAAGCCGTTACCTTGAGGATAGTAAGTAGTGGAGTGTCTGATGATGATATTGAATTTCTGGCAGAAGTTGGTGAATTTTGCAGATTTGAAGACTTGAGCATTGTCAGTGATAATTTTGATAGGACAACCAAAGCGAGATAATATGTTCTCCTCCATAAACTTGATTACCACTGAGTCTATAGCATTTCTGGCTAGGATGGCCTCTACCCACTTGGTGAAATAATCCATGGTCGTTAATATCCACTTGTGTTGGCCACTGGAAGGTGGGCTTATTTTTACTATGAAGTCTAGTCCCCATTGTCTGAAAGGTTCTTCCACATGCACTAGAGTCAGGGGAAGAGGAGAAAGTTTTCGTCTCTTAGAAAACACTTGGCACTTCTGACATGACTTGACCTAGGAATGAACATTTCCAAACAGTGTAGGCCAGTAGAATCCTGCCTTGAGGATTTTGTGAGCTGTGGTCTTCCAGTTGTAATGACCTCCACAAACTCCTCCATGAAATTCCGCAATCACTTTATGAGTTTTGCCTTCTACCAATCATAACAATAAAACTCCCACCGAGTCCTTCCAGTAGAGTTGACCATTGGATATGATATACTTTTGAGCTTGCAATCTTAGAGTTCTACATTTGGACTTATCCATACCTAGTGGGCACCTCAGAAATAAGAGATAATGGATGATTTTCTTATACCAGGGTGATCCCTCATATTGAGCGTAGATCTTTTGCTCTAATGTTTTAATCCCGTTCTGCTAAACCTTTGTTCTGCCTTCCTCCATTATCAGGTTTATCCCTAAATCTTGGCAATTAGATTATGATAAAACCTTGGCCAACCCCTGGCCTTTTATGAGCTTAGTAGGCTTTATGTCTAACTCATATTCATGTATCTTTGCTATCCACCTACCCCTTTTTCCTTCACTATCTCCCTGCACAAGGATGTCCTTGACATCTGTCATTGGGACAAATGTTGTGATTTCTGATTGTAGCACATACATTCAAAATGCCTTCAAAGCCTTGACTAGTGCATAGGCTTATTTCTTTAAGATGTTATATTTCAGCTCAACATCCCTTAGGACTTGGCTAAAGAAGGCGATGGGTTGTTCATAACCATCTTTATTCTTCTATAGCAGAACTCCGGCAATAGTACGCGGAGAAGCGAAAGAAAAGATATAGGAAGGCGTTGAGTAGTCAGGGTTGACTAGTACTGGGGCTTAAACCAAAGCTTCTTTAATTATAGTGAAATAATCACGGGGGGGGGGGGGGGCAGGACTCCACTTGACTTCATTTTCCTTTTCTAAAATATCAGTAATACCCTTTACTATTTCTGCATAGTTGGGTATGAAACTCCTCAAGAAATTGATTCTCCCCAAAAAGGCTTGGACCTCTTTCTTATTTTTGGGTAGAGGAATATGATTGATAGCTTTGACTCACTTAGGATCGATTTTCACTCCTTCTTTCGCTACTATGTGTCCTAGTAGCTTCCCCTCACTCAGGGTGAACTGATATTTCTTGGGATTCAAAGAAAGACCATACCTCGAAGTGATATTTCTTGGGATTCAAAGAAAGACCATACCTCCTACATTCCTTAAAGGTGAGCTTCAGGTGGAGGATGTGTTCTTCATTAGTCTCAGAGAAGACTGTGATATCATCCAAATATACCACTACGAACTTATCTCACTCCCTTACAAAATTTATATCCATAGCTCTTTGAAACGTGGCCCCTGTATTAATAAGACCGAAAGGCATGCGAGCATGAATGTTCCCCAAGGGGTGGTGAAAGCAGTCTTCTTCTGATCATTAGGGTGGACCACCACTTGGTTGTAACCGGAGAACCCATCCATCATGGACATCCTGACTGATCCAACCACCTTTTGTAGTATGTAATCCATCTTAGGTAGCGGGTAGTTGTCTTTCAACGATGCCCTGTTAAGGTTCCGAAAATCTACACATAGCCTTATCTCTCCATTCTTTTTTCGAACTGGGACCAAGTTGGCCACCCACTCCGAGTACCTTAAAGGCACTATGATTTTA
Source organism: Pinus tabuliformis (assembly GCA_031772625.1). Classification (NCBI taxonomy): domain Eukaryota; kingdom Viridiplantae; phylum Streptophyta; class Pinopsida; order Pinales; family Pinaceae; genus Pinus; species Pinus tabuliformis. Next base: position 2,066,594,556 of record CM062818.1, on the reverse strand, counting down.
GCTTGTAGAAGTTTCCTCACTTCTTTTTCAATGGAGGGGAGTAAGAGTGGATTAATTTGCCTGAGTTTCTGCTTGCATGGTTTTATTCCACTCTTTAAAGGAATCTTATGTTGTATGATGTTAGTATCAAATGCTTTTAAGTCATCATAAGACCAACTGAAAACATCCTTATACATTTTGAAGAGATTTAAATACCTTTGTTTATATTGCAAGGGGATCCCTTTTGATAGTCTGACCATCTAGGGTTCATCCTCTGAACCGATATTACAATCTTCTACTTGTTCGTCCATCTCCGGAGCCATTGGTTTGAACGCTACATCGTCCTTATTAAATAATGTTTCCAGTGGGACTAGCCCACGAGGAATGTTATTCCCTATCGGTTGTAGAATTTTATGTCCAACCACTATGTCTTCCCACAAAGTGGGTTCTTTATCTGCCTATTTTTCCTCTCCTTGATCAATGGTTGGGTTAGTGAACTCCCTAACGACTTCTATAAATTGTTTGATGTGCTCATCGTCCTCGAATACCTACCAGTGCTTGACATTATCAGGTATAGAGGGTTTGTATCTGACCTCCACCTCGTACCTGAGAAGTGGATTTTGAGGGGGTTTGAAATTGCTTGCTGCTATAGCAAGGGAATCAACCATTTTGTTTCCTTCTCTGGGCAAAAATTGGATATTAAAGGCCAGGAAGAAGTTATCAATCAAATCCCATACTTCATTTCGGTAAGTCCTCAATCTGGGGTGTTTAGCCTAGCACTGATTTTTTATCTGCTTTACAATCAGCTCAGAGTCTCCATGCACAGTTAAGCATTCAATATTCATATTCCTTGTTGTTTGTAGCCCAAGGAGCAATGCTTCATACTCTACCACGTTGTTGGTTGCCTCAAACTCCAACTTGAATGAGAGAGGTATCAAGCTGCCCTCAGGACTTACCAACAATACTCCTGCTCCATTTCCCTCTTTGGAATTCGCTCCATCAAAGTATAATTTCCATACTTTTTTTTTATCTGGGTGATGGTCATCTAACAACATCATTAGATGTACTGGTGTTTCTTCTAAGATGTTCTCATCTTCTTTTAGGAACAGATAGGATAGGTCACTTTCTTTTCCATACACTGGAGAATTCTTAGAACCTTCGACTGGGGTCATAGTTTTTATGAATCTGGATTCTTTGTACAACCTTCTTTCTTCGCCTTCAAAAGTGGGAATAATGTCATAAGTTAGATCTAATTTGATAGAGCCCCCCACCTTGGAACCCCAAGACCTAGATAGGAGCATGTCGAATCGAGGGGGAATATATGCCACTACAATGTCCTTCATTACGCTCTTCACAGGGATTTGAGCCAGGTTTACCACTAGATATTTTATCATTCCCAAACATTTGACCCTCTTAGAGTCAAAGTAGTATAGATCCTTGTAGGGCCTAGTGATCTGCAAGCTAATTTATTCCATCACGGCTAAGGGCATGAGGTTATGCGAGGCTCCAGAGTCCAACATGCAATTATGCAATAAGAGGTCATGGATTACCAGGGTCACATAGAAGGGTGCAATGGAAGGATTAAGTTCTTCAACATGAGGCCCAAACACAACCATTGGTCTTTATTCTTGAAGGTTTAAACAATCATGGGTCGGTGCTGAGTTGGATGGAAGCATGAACTAAGAGACCTGAGATTTATAAGTGGGCTGCTTTAGAAGTTCAATAAGAGGAACATGAATCTTTACCTTTTTGAGTTCGTTATGAAGATTGAATGCAGGTTGGCCTTTTTCTACGCCTCCTAGCTCTGCTTCTCTCTCCTTATCACTGGTAGTTTTTATCAGAACAGATGCCTTCTATTTTGTGTGTTCCTAGGAGCTATTGCATTCCTTATTCGAGGAGACTTTTACCTTGGATGAGTCAGGATTCAGCTTGCATTTCCCTTTATCTATAACTATGGGAATAGCTTGGGGAGTAGTTCCCTCTTGTTGTTCCTGTTCCCTTGACCTCTTTCTTGAAGATCTTAGATCATACCTTTGGTGTAGTTGTGCTTGCATGAAATTCACAAACCATTTATCATAATCCCCTATGTCCTCCTCATTTGTTGTTGCTTCTCTATCATGACTTGTCTCCCGGTGAGCCATATTTTCGTGTTCTTCTTAAGAGAAAGAGGGATACAAGTTTTCCTGCATCTCATGAGTATCCGATGATTGTTCATCAAGATCATCTTCTAAATATAGAGGATGAGGGATCTGATCAAGTTGGTCCTTTCTTTCCCTTGGAAGTATCTGCAAGGGTGTTCTTTTGTACTGTGGGTTATAACCTCGGTTGTTACCTTGAGCATTCGGTTTCAAGAGACTCTTGTTCTCCATCTCAAGTTTCACCACCTTATGCGATAAACTCTTGATGAGTTTATCCATTTCTTCCCACTTCAGATCTGGTGATTCTTTAGCTTGACCAGAGGAGGATGCTTCTTCTTTCCCCCTTTTCTTCTCAGTAGGTTCGTCCTTACCTCTCGACTTCCTTACCGAAATGAAATTTGCTTCTACCTCAAGAGCATCAACTTGGAGTTGATCCAAAGTGTGAGACTTCCTTTCTCTTAGGGTAAAACCAAAGTCAGATTCAAAGGCTCCCACAAAAACTACGCGAGTGACAGCTGGAGGAGGCTTTATCTCACCAAGTAGGTTATTATACTGCTTATTGAACCTTTTTATGAATTCTAAAATATCCTCTTCTAGCTTCTTCCTTATAACATTAAACTTTGTGAGGACGTACTCATGATTTCTCTTTTCACCCCACTTTTGTGTGAAAGAGTTTTCGAGTTCCTCCCAGGTAGTGATGGAGGCATTAGGTAGGGCTTTAAACCATTTTTTGGCTTCTCCATCAAGGGATTGTACAAAGAGGGACCACGTCTAGTTGTTCTACATTTAGAATCTCGGCAAAAGCACATACGGTTTCAATGTGTCTTTGTGCAATGTTTTCATCCTCCCCATTGAACCTAGGCAAAAGCTTTAGGTAGTCCTGGGGCATAGCACTTACAGGTTGAGGTAAATCAAGAGGAGCATATTTATTCAGTAAAAAACTCGAGACAACCATCTGAATTAATGAAGGGGGATTGAGATTTTCTGAAGGAACTTCGGCCAAAACCACAGTGGTTGGAGTGGCTAGACTAAGAGTAGGGTATGTAAGGATCTTAGGAGTAAATTCTGAGCAGTGAGTGACAACGGGTTGGGAGTTGGATGAGGAAGCTTCAAAGAATGATGAGACAGTAGCATAGGTAGTAGGAGTTTTTTCCTTCCAGACTATACTGAAAATTAATTTCTCTGGCTCAGATACAATTGGGGTTTTCTGCTGAGAGGTATCTGAGCGAGTGGGAGGCTTTCTAAAAGCTAAGATGATAAATGATAATGGGATTTGTGGAGTTGCCAAGGTGATGAGGATGCAATCAGAACGTCTTTGCTCACCTACACAAAGAGTGCTTAACTTGTCGTATCCCAGGGGAAAAATCCTTCAATATGTTCCTTGGCAACGATGCCAGAAGATGTTATCGCTTCCAGAGACAACCTCAGATTGCTTACAAGACCAGTGCTTGAACACATCTAGATTTTGTGTGTCTCATATGATTCTCAGGAAACTTGAGAGATCACACACACACACACACACATATATATTCAAAATATATAATAAACAACTTGGGTTGGTTCATTCATCTAAAGGTGTAAGCCATGCATTTCTGGTACTTCTTCACATATACGACTCACATAAATATATGATAAGCTAGTGGAGGTCGAGTAGTTCGAGGACCTACAGTTCAATAAGCTTTGGCAGAGCAATGTGAGAGGATAAGGAGATAGATTAACTCATCACATAGAGCTTGAAGCCTCAAGAATTCTACACTTTTGAGCTAAAGGTAGACATAATGGATGAAAGAGGATGGGAGTGATGATTCATGGAGCACAATTTTAAAGATATAATATCAAATATCCATACAAACACATGCATTAAAGAATCAATTCAAATTAATTTGTAAGAACATATGAAGCCTTTCTAGCAGCTACGATTACATAAATTCAGAGAGGAAACATGAACATAATGGAATTTAACAGAAGGATAACATACTGTAGTACTCGAAGGAGGAATCACCACCATTTTCTTAATATTCTGAAATACGCATATCATAAAATCATACAGTCTTGAAAATAACATGTAGTTCTTTCTTTAGAATTCTAAACCTTTGTGAAGTGTTGCTTCCCCCTATTTATCTGGGGAGGGGAGCATTGAATAGTAATTACAACAAAATATCTCAGTCGAGCCTCAATTGTCAGATCGACTAGCTGTCTCGGCCTGGGATGGCTCTGTGGCCCAAAAATGACTACAAAAATTAATTGCTTCAATAAATGGCGACACATTACAGGAAAACAAAACAAGTCAATCAATTAGATGAACACGCCAACAAAATATCTCCATGCCCATCCCTGTGATCGCCTTTGCTTCAGGTTGTTGCTTGCCCACGGTTTGGTCACCTGTGTCACAAGTTGATTCCCATCGCTTCTACCTTTACTGCTCAGATCATTCATTCTTCAAAACTGGGAGCGGTCAACTATCAGTTTAATGCCACAGTACAGAAGTAGAGGTCACCTGGGCAGTACTTCGTCTTCCCTCTGCGTGGAGCACCATGCTGGATCATCAAGTCCTCCTAAGCTTCCATGTCTTCATTTACTCTGTATTCATCGACCCTGGTTTCGTGTCACAAGGGGCCTTTCTGGGTCAGCCCATGTCAATTTTGAATGTTGCACCTCCTTTCTTAAATGCCTCAACTACCGACCCACCACGCCTTTAAATTTTTGTGTTACTTCATCGCAGAGCTATCGCATTAGGGTTTTCCATTAAAGGTCCTTACGGGACAAGAGTGCCTCCCCTTGACAATTGCGATCACCGATATGCGGGATTGGGCCCACCTGGGATATCACAATCGACCATTACATAGTATTACCTTTGTTTGCCCTGTTTGGTGATCGTGCTGCTAGATATATGCCGAAAAATACCCTCACCATCCCACTGAGCAGAAGCAAAATAGACGTCTTAATGCTCGTTGACCTAGGTCGTTGATCCGGGTCTAATGGTATCGCAATTGCAATGCAGGAGAGGGCCTTTTTAGCATGTTTCATAATGCTTGCCAATAGTCCGTGCACGAAACTTCCATAAAGCATGATACATAAAATATCGCATCGGGAACCAGGACTCACATATTGCCATCGGAAAGGGAAGAGGGGCTTTAACATATATTTATGGTGATTTTCGATGTTTTCGGAAGTGATGGTTTATAGAATGTATCACATAAAATATTGCACTCGGGAGGGTTCTCGCACATCGCAATCGCAAGTTGGAAGGGACTTCGGTGGAGGAGGGAATTTGACGTGTCGCAATTGGCGAAAAGTAGTGGTGACAGGCGGATATGGCAATCAGCAGGGGAACTTTGCGATATGCGATATCCACGAAGGAGGGATTCCATCGCAATCGGTGAGAAGGAGTGGTGTCGGGCAAATATGTATCACAAAAAAGGGAAAGGGCCGATAGAGATTATGGTTTGTGGATCCTGACGCTTAAAAAAGGGTTTCAACGTGATATATGAATGTTTTAAAACATTTCAAAGGGGAATGAAAAACACCGGTAGAGTTAGATATACAAGGGATTTCGGCTGTAGTTAAAAAAGGGTCACTGTGGCTAGAGTTTAAAAACAAAGGAAAAATGGGATTTGTGAAAGAAATGGTTTTTACAGAATATGGAAATTTCTCCAAAACGATTTAAGATGGACCTATTCTTCCCCCTTTAATCTCCAATTTGCAAAGCATAACAACCTCATCTCTGTTCTTTTTCCCTCTTTGTGCAACTAGAACTCTCTTTTCAAAAGGTGACAACAATATCATTTAATAATTATAATTTATAAATTCAACCATAAATAACATTATAACAATAGAGATCATAATACACAAAAGAAGACAAAATTTACCCTGGGAAAACACACCAAGGGGAAAAACCCAACAACCTTTTCCATTAGAGAAATTATTCTTGTTAAATGAGAGACACACCTAGACCTATGGTCAAACTTGGTCTTCTCCTCTAAGTCAAGTCACCCAATTTGATCCAACAATTCTTTTTGCATGTTTGACCAAGAATTTCAACCCTCCTGCAATTGCGAGTTGCCACAAAAATTTCGGCCCTACAACAGTTGCCCCAGTTACCTGGAAATTTCAGCCTTCCAACGGTTGCCCTAGTTACCTATAAATTTCGGCCTCTTGCAACAACTGCCCCAAAAAATGCGAACCACAAAGAGAATAGCCAATCCACAGGTGTGAGTTACAAGAGAGAGAGAATTTGCCCTATCCGTCCTTCTTGTCCTTCGCTTGCTTGCTTATAAACTGTCTTGTGCGAGGGAGATCGAATGTCCAAGTGGAGGAGGAAGTGTTGCCTTTATATAGTGATATATCTAGGTCAAATGGGTGTCCTTTGGAGCCATGACCGACTTGAATTTGAGGGAAGCCGACTTGTCACTTTTGGAGCCAAAAATTACATTCCAAAAATTCAATTTTTCATCTTTAAAAATTTGCAATGGGACTTTGACTCAAAATAAATTTTACTTTGACTCTAGCATTTATAAATATGCTTTACGATGATAAATACAAGTACATCAAGCGAGAAAATATACATTATGGAGACTGACCATAGTTACAAATTCAACACTCCCTAAACAATCAAGAAGGTGATATTAAATACGCATTCTATCAAAGCACCATAGGGCTTCCTAAAGAAACTCACATAACTGCCTTTTCCCCTTAATTCTAATGACAAATATAATAAAATATAAATGAAAAGGCCTAGCTTCTCTAGCTACTCCATATTACAAAATCATGACACCCTATAACTCTTGTCCTTATCCATCTGCAGTTGGTGATGCATTTTATTATTAATCTTCAAAGTTATTATGTTGCTAGGCTCTTCAACCTCTAACCATGTACAAACATACATTATTAATGTAAGGGTATTGCTCTACACATTCCAATTATAACAAAGCTTGAGGTGTTGGCAATATGCCATATTTTTTTGGAACAACTTTTGGATTATCAATTGCTGAGAGATGGAGGGGCTAAGGGTACTTTCTATAGGAGAATTAATGTGAGTAACAAATGAAGGCCTTTTGGTTTGGGCATTGATCATCGTCTTGACTTCTTTAGCCCTTTCACAATATTCCAACAATGTGGCCAGACATTGCACCTTGACTTGTGTTCTAATTGACTCCTCAAGACCATTGATGAAACATTCTTTAAAAGGGAATCAAATAGGTCCTTTGTGTGGATGTTAATTACTCAAAGGTTGCGATAAATTTAATAATTATCTTTATTTAGCATAATTTTGCCAATTATCTTAGATAATCAGTATCACATTAAAAATGAGAATAATGGACTTTATAAACTAGGTCAAAGCAATGTAGCTTCCATGAGCATTTTTTACCATTGCCAACAATTTGAATCCAAATATAAGAACCCCACTTTGAGTTTATGTAGGTCATTAGTAATACCCTTGAGAGAAATAAATTTCAAATTGAGTAACCCAACTTGATGGATTGGAAGCATCAAACTTGTCCATGTCCGGTTTTGGAAAGTGGTGCCATGGATTATGATTGTGAAAGGGTGCGGGATGATTATGGTTACTAAAAAAGAATGTAATAGGGTGTGGATTTTCATCTCATGGATATTTCCCCATGGGTGGATCTGTGTGGTATTATGGTTCTTTGTCTTTTATGGAAGTCAAAAGTGATCTTAGCCATTCTTTGAACTCCTCCTTTTCATCGACAAAGTGTTGGGACATCTATTGAGCAACCTACTAGGATATTTTAATACTACAATTGTAACAACCCTGGTGAAAATTCCATGTAATAAAAGTTAATAAAGGTAAAAATAATAACCACGATTGATAGGACACTTATTCCAAGCCGAATGTTGGGCAAGACATCCTAGGGGGTGTTCATTTAGTCGTTTACGACTAAGGAAATTGGCAAAGGCTTTGGAAAGGTAAAATGGCATTTTTGGCACATTTATTTATGAAAATAATGGAAATCAGGAGAAAGGTGAAAGGTCACAGGTTGCATGTGAGCATAAAATTGAAGGAAAATAATGGAAAATGAAGAAAATAGAGGCCTCGTTCATAAAAAGACTTATGAGGACTAGTTGGTAACCTTTTGTCAGTTCGGTTTTGGAGCTCTCTCATTACTCTCTCTCTCTCTCTCTCTTAGACACTTAAATTTTCTTGGAGCATCGTGGCATTGGAGCAAGAAAGGCAAAGAAGACAAGAGGAAGCAAAGATCAAGCAGGGAAAGGCATGATCAAGCAGCTACAACAAGATTCATTGTAGGTATCGATTTGCATGTGTATTTTCCTTGCTATATTTGGCATGCATGGTATTGCATGTGGTTCTTTCGTTGTTGAGGCATGGGTTTTTCCAGGTGTAACGATGTTTTTAGCACAAGCTTGCCATTTTCGGATAGTCATGGTGTGATGGGGTTCTCATGTTTTGGTTGAGCTAGATTTCCATATGAATTTGAAGCTGAGTGGGGTGGATCTTTGAATGATAGAGCGCATGGCCTAGTGCCAGAATGTGGATCACAGTAAAGCCACTGGCCTAGTGACCCCTGAGCCAGACTGTGGGTTGCGGTAAAGCCAAGAGGTGGTTTACTCTCCGTTGGGCCTAGTAATCTCGGGTTTGGGATATGCAATAAAGCCTGGAGAGTGGGTCTCGGTTTAGGTCCTAGTGATCCGGGTTTCGATTGCGGTAAAGCCTGAGAGATTAGAGGCAGGAAAATTCCTCACGCTATAGGTGGAGAAATCCGGTGGCATCCATGCTTGTTTGGCCTAGTGATCGGGTGGAGATCATGGTAAAGCCTATTATGATGTGTTCATTGTGTTGGCTTAGTGATCCGGGATGGATTACGGTAAAACATGGTTTCTGATGATGAGGGTGAGGTGATTTGGCCTCAATATGCCCTGGTTGGTTCTTTTGGTTGAGTCCAACATTCATGCTTGGAATATGGCTCAGGGGTGGATGGTTGAAGAGAGATTTGGCTTAGCCATTCTATGGTCGGGTGGAACATGGAAGTCTCATCCCACGTTTGGTTTTTGCATAATTAATGAAAGGTTAATTCTCCTTTTATTTCTATGAGCATTTTGATGGATTATATGTCGTTTATATGGTTGTACTTTCATGAGTATTTATGTAGTTATTATGTTGGTTATATGTGTGTTTTATGATAGTAGTTATGTATGGCTCTCAACATGTTTTTGCTTGTAAATGAATGTATAATGTATCTATGGCCTAATAGATGATAATGCAATAAATGACATGAGGGAACAATGGTTCATAGTGATTCTCAGATAAGTATGAGATCCCTACATTTAATTACGCTGTTTACACCTGCAGGTTACATGTTGATGATATGTTTGATGAAATGCCTGGCATGGATAGTAGGGGTATAATTAAGGTCTTGTTCAACTTATTGCTTTCGCATCATTGTTTCCCTATTCTTTTAATGTTCCCGAGTTATCATTCCATTATGGGCAGTGACCTGGGCTCTTGGCCTAAAAAAATGGCTCAAATCCCGGGGTTATTGGCATAACACTTGCAAATTTAGTCTTTGGTAGCTGGCAGAGAAGCCTGCGAGAGTGACTTTGGTTTTCTGGACGCTCTCTTTCCTATAACATGAGGGCAACTGAGGCTTAAGATGTCCAGAACATCAATGGGACCCACAGAGAGGATGTCTGAGTGGCTGACATGTCTCCTGAGGGTTCTGTTGCTTACATGGATAGGTTGGTTAATGTGTTTCGTCGATTCCACTTCCTTAAGGTCACATAGGAGGTCGAATCCAATCATAGTAGCCTCTCGTCGCATGTTTACCCCTGTTCGCTGGTTACTTGGGTAGATGTGTGAGGAGTGTGTTACAACAATGATTAACCTTTTCTTGAATTTGAGCGAGTACGAAAGTTTTCGGTACTTAGTGTGTAGGTCATCATTGGTTGCCATGTTACAAATATGTGTCATGTGACCACTTAAGAGCTTGTTGAAGTGCTATCTCTAATTTATGCCAATATGATCAAAGGTTGGAAGATATTCTTTGAGAGGTATCACCAACCACTATAGTTTGGGCCCACGAAAAAGAGTTTACAAGAGAGTTGTACTACCATAATCAACACAACCTAAGGAATCTTTCAAGATAAATATCCCATAATGGTGCTTGCAAGACCTAGATTTATTTCTCTTTTTGTTTTTTGATTTTGTTTACATTGGTGGGAGTACCCTCAATTGATTATTATGTACTAACATACTTCCAAAATGATTTTATATGCAAAGTTGCAGGAATTTCACTAGTGGACTGTAGAGCCTTGGATTTGCAAGGTCCCTAGGACAAAGGAGTGTTAAGAGTGTAGCTCTAAGATATATCAAAAGGTCTCTAACAATAGTACTAACCAAATCATTCACAATGCCAACCAAGGAGGATAGAGTCTACCCTTTGTCACACTGCTCGATTCCTTTGTACATGAGAGTGATCTCCCCGAGTGTTCTTCTTGATGTGCTATAACAACAAGATATTGACAAGTTTTTGTAAGGCTAGTTTTAGGTGCACATAAAGGGTTTATAGTATACCCTAGGGTACATGGAAAACAATTCTATATATAGGGGCTATCTAATGTGGTACTACTTGAAGGAGTACTAACAAAGTTACAGGGGTGTATGACCAGATGACGTGACATGTATTTTTTGCGTGTATTTTTCCCCAACTACATGTGTTACCTATTGAATGACATATTTATATGTTATTTATAAATTGCAGAACATGTCTCTAGCCTAAAAAAGATCTTGCTAAATTTTAGAGGTTTGTTGGCTTAGAAAATAGTTACGATACCACTTGTAGTGTTCCTTAACCCTAAGACCTTAAACCCAAATTAAGTATATGAATATTAAAAAGATCGAAAGCTAGATACAAGAGACAAATAAGATTACATATATAAATATGCCATCGCATTATGATAATAAAGAGAGAAAGCATTACTCACTTGCTTCTAAACCTTTCACTGAGCAAAGCTCCAAATACGATAATATTCATCAGAACATTCCTTGACGTTCAATTTTTTTAAATATGTTCTCAATAGCAAAAACCTAACAGTAAGTGGGTCTTTTTTTAACAAAGAGGGCTCTTTTACATTAAATATCGATTCATTACTATCTAATGAACATCATTTAAAGAAGATTGTTGCATACATTATTGACTAACTCCCAATTAGCCTAAAGTAGAGAGGCTAGGGTAAAACCCCAACATAATACATAGAGTTATTGCCCCAACCTCTATTTCTACAATCTAAGATCTTGATGTGCGACTACGTTATTGTGTGTAGACAAAACATGACCATCTTAAATAACCTGTTTGTGGTCCCTAGGGGGGCATACTTCCACTCCTGCAATATGCCTCTAAGCCTTTGGTTGCCAACCTATTTGCTTACATCCAAGGAAGACGAACTCTTAGCCAATTAGAGACAATTTAAGGTCATATTATGGGACCAAAAGAGATGGTTTTAGTCTTGATCGATATCTAAAGTGCTCATTGATAACCCGAGGGCAAAAGTGAGGGTTAATATAACAATATTCATAGGCTCGTAGCCATTACAACAATATTTCTCATTATCATGTCACTTGCAGGGAATTGAACTTGGGTGGGGAACACAACAACCATTTTGTCCAACCACCCAAAATAACCCCAATTAACAATCATTAATAATGTTCTAGTGGTAGGATCATGTACTTTCCTCAAACGACATGCCTTAACCCCCATACATGAAACCAAAATACAAAACCTTCAGTCATATTTTTATTTTATATATCTATCATAGTTTTTGCACCGATGGGCACTATCCAACCCAATATAGAAAAAATGTTGTAATATCCTGTAAACATTTTGATTCAATAAAATTACATAAAAATAAAAATTAAAATAAATTTTAAAAAGTAATAATTATAATTATAAATTATTTTTTTGACTTTATTAAATTACATAAACATAAAATAAAATAAAATAAATAATTATTAATAATTAAATCAACCTAATCCATTTTAACACTCAATCTACTAATTATTGACACTTAATAAATCCAAAATTAAAATAAATCTAAACTAATTACTATACCATATATCATTCATAATTATTAAAAAAAAAAAAATTCGCTATATAAATCTAATCTAATCAATGTTAATAGAAAATAAATTTATGACTTCATAAAGCTGAGACATTCAAAAACACATCTACAAGAAGTCCTACTCGAACGAAATCGAATGTCTCATTGAAGATTTGAGCCCAAGTTAAAAAATATAAAACACTCCACGTAATTCCCTATTTTCTCCGGTCGGAAAACAACCAAAAAAGTCTCCCTACGTTTGATCTGACCGACATTTGCAGTCGAATAGTAGAAACCGCGGTTCGAACCATAAGGCTTTCGATGTTACAGTGGCCACACGTCTGGAATTTTGGTGCCAAATTACTGCAAAGACTATCTCAAAATATCAGCCGGAGGACCACTTGAACGCATTCTCCTTCGGTTTCTCCGTTCCGAGCATTCATTTGTCCCCTTCTGCTTAGAGATTTGGAAGGGCCAGGTTTTTTTTAACTCAAGCCAAACTAGAGTGTTTTCCTGAATGTAAAATATGGCCGAAGAAGAGGAATACGATCTAGAACAGCAGCTAGAATGTCAGCTGGTGGAGCACAGGGACTCGGTTACTGGTGTGAATGAAGCCCTCGCTGGAGACCCAGAAAATGCCGAGCTTTTGATGGTAGGATACGGGGAATTATCGCCATTATCATATTTATAAAATTGGTTTATGAAGGTTAATAGGATGCATTGTGCATGCCATTTTCATGAACTCTATTGCAGTCACGATTGAGGTTATCGGGTTTTTTTCTTTTTTCTTTTTTCGGTTAAATTTATGTGAATTTGATGCCGAATTTGGGTTTTTGAAGTAAACCTGCAGTAGCTTCTCTGTTTCTAACTTCCAATTTATGTTTCTGTGCATGGATATCATACATGATTAACTTTTAGAACAATCAATATAGCTTAAGGCCAAAGTGGCCGAGTTTGGAAAAAGGAAAATGGTGGAATATTAGTGTCAATTGAGTGGAAACCACGACGAATTTAGACTAGTGCAAATCTATGGAAATTTTCTAAAATACAGTTCCCATTTAATAATTTCATTACCATATCTAGGATTTAAATGAATGAACTGATGGGAAAATGCCCTATCTAACCATCCTATTTTATGTTTTCAATCTACTTAGACTGCTATGAGTGAAATTGTAAGTAGCTAGATTAGGATGCTAGAAAACTCCTGAGAGCGTGGATACCTATATATTTGAGCCCTGAGCTTCACAGTTTAAAATGAAAAAATCGTTCGTGTGGTTATTGACCTGTTGATCCTTTCTTTACAAACCAAATTCTTGTGCATTACCAGAGAGCAATACTTGACCGACTGAATCAGTGAACTGAGGGTGGCTTATTTCTCAAAGAGTGTAGAGGGATGTATGTTTTGGTTATTATTGGCTGTCTTGTGCATGGTATGTCTGTTATATGCCTGGAAATTGCTAGAGTAAGGGTTTTTGGTCTAAATGATATCTCTGTTTTTAAACGTACTTATTTGGTTTGTCCATTATTATGTAGGCGTGGGAATAAAGTGCAGATTAATCGAAGTTAATTCAATTATGCTTGTTGCACAATGTAGGGTTAGACTCTAGAGTTTGAGAAGGTATAAAAAAGAAAGTCGACATGATGTTCCAGATGTTAGTTCATTTATTATTTTGTTAACCTAAATAAAACATCAAAAAATTAAAAGTAGTTCTATGCTCCCTGCAAAGTAAATGTCCTTCAACAACCAAATAAGCATGCCCAGGTCCCACATTTGAGAAAATGATCCCCAGCCCAGAAATTGTTGGAATTCCATGCACCGCAGGTCTGTTCTATGTTTTGCAGTTTCACAAAACAGAAAACATAAACACACTGAAAATTCCTAATTTTAAAAACAACTTGCACAGCACAAAATGCACCAGCAATTAGATCATAAACAGTACACAATATTCAATGCCCAAATCTGATATCTTATAAGTCCATTAACAAGAATCCTTAGGGCTCCTGTACCAGGGATAATGGCCCTTTACAATCACCTGGCAAATGCCCAAATCCAGGTCAAACCCTTTGACCAAATCTCTAGGGCTGAGGCCAAGTCCCTTAGGCTCTCATCCTCCCAATTAGCAACCAGTAGGGCACACCTTGCCTTTCACAAGAAATCCCAACCCTTTACAATCACCTGGCAAATGCCCAAATCCAGGTCAAACCCTTTGACCGAATCTCTACGGCCGAGGCCAAGTCCCTTAGGCTCTCATCCTCCCAATTAGCAATCAGTAGGGCACACCTTGCCTTTCACAAGAAATCCCAACAGTCAGCTCCTTTAGCTGCAATCTCCTAGGTGACTTCTAGTCCATCCACAAGTCAACTATCAAATTTGGGTCTGCCCTCCTGGTACCCTTATTCAGTGGCCTGCTGCTGTACCCTTCAGCAGCACTAAACAGGCTGTGGATTGACCTTAGATGCCTTGTTCAGGCCAGCTGTCAACTACAGGCCTCTCTGCCTATTTCTTGTCTGCTGTGGCCTGTCCAAACAGCTTCGGTCTGTTCCAGTTTTCCAGCCCCCGTGCTGTCCCTTGCAGCCTGCTTTTAGGTCTGCGGCCAGCCCCTCCTGGCTGTGGCCTCCTTCGGCAACAGCTGTGGCCTTCTCTTCTGCCCTCGGCCTCTTGTTGCAGCCTACAACTCCTCCAGTCTGCCGCCCTTCCTTAGGGCACAGCCTTCTATTCAGCCTGCAGCTAGGCCTCTTCTAGCCTCCCACCTGTAAACAGCAAAACCAAAGGTCTTCCCACCATAGAAAAAATACCCTAAAAAACACCCTGCTGCCCTAGTTGCAGGTCTGTGGTTCCCTTGATCGATTTCCGACCTCAATCAAGAAGAAATCCATTAGATCTTGTCCATATGAGTTGCTCGTTATGCCTTTCCATTGGCGTCTTGACCATTGGTACTTTTGGAAGCCCCCTTTTTCCTTCAAGGAAGAAGCTCCAACATCAAACTCAACATTAAATTAGAATATTAAATGCTCTCCCTCGGTACAAAATCCACTCACTTTGGGTACAGAGCCTACAACTTGGGTGCAAAACCCATACACTCACAAAATCATATTTTATGAGCGTCTCTCTCTCACAAGCCTAGCACCAAGGGCATGTGAGAGTACCTCTTGCCGCCTGATGCTACCCAATGTCAACACTCCCTCTAAGCAAGGGAGGTACTTCCATTCCTTGGAAGTCTCTTTGTTTCCCACATTGGAACACATTCATCTTCCACAGTTGCTCTCCAACATTCGTCATAAGCTTTGTCTTTCATCATAGAAGCAAAATGTGTTGCAAGAACACAATGTTGGAATCACGATTGCCATTACACCAAATCCCGCAGGTGTTAGTAAACAGACACATCGACAGAGTTAATGGATCCATGAGAGGCAGTTAAGCACATGTCATGAAACACACGGGAAGCATTGGTGTATCTAATGTCCAACAATCTCACCCCCAACGCGAGCTGGGTGTGATTCGAACTCGAGACCTTTGGCTTTGATACCACTTGTTGGAACCACAATTGCTATTACACCAAAACCTGTAGGTGTTAGTAAATGGAAGCATTGCCAGAGTTAACGAAGCCATGAGAGGCGGTTAAGCACATGTCACGAAACACATGGGGGGCGTTGGTTTATCCAATGTCCAACACATAACCCTTTTTTGGAAGTTTTCTTGGTACTAGAAGCCTCTTGTTTCTTTTCTTGATAGGCCTTTAAGCCATTCCATGGCTCCTTCTTGTCAGTTATGGAAGTCTCCTTTCTTCTCTCTGACAATGCACCCTTCTAGGGTTGTTGACTCTCCCTCTGAATCGGCGAACTCCCTCTGGAACTTGACTCTCTTTGAGTCTCTGAAACCTTCTTCTTTCCTTGGTCAACAAGCTTTCCCTTTAGCCTATACAAACCATTCTCTTTGACTCCAAGAACCACCCTTGGGCTAGAGTTAGATCCACTGAGCTTGAGCATCACTTTTCCATCTCAGAATAGAACATCAAACCCCTTTACCTCAATTACAGAGACTGAAAGCATGTTGCATCTGAGCTTTGGTACCCAAAGTACATCTTGGACTCGTAGCAATCCATTTGACTCCATCATGAATGGTACAATCCCTATTCTTCTGATTACATGTTGACTCTTATCACCAACATTCACTTGTAGATCAGAGTCCCACTTGGTCAAGCTCTCAAACACTTTTTGTGTTCCTGTCCTACGCTTCCAGGCCTTGCTGTCTAAGAACTAAGCTCCCTCACGAATGGTGCTCCCAAAGAAATGAGAAATAAGAGGAAATTCGTCGTTGAATCTCTCATCGAAATCATCCTCTTCGATTGTAGCTGGAGCAACCATCTCAAGCTTCTTCTCTTCCCCTCTTTTCTTCTTATGCAGACACTGGCTCACATAATGACCAAACTCATCACATGCAAAGCATTTCACTTTACTCAAGTCCTTCTTGTTGCCGTTGTTGGATTTCCCTTTGCCCCTCTTCAACTTACTAGCGAGGGCAACATTCTCCTCATTAGGACTCTTTTGCTGAAGATCCTCGTATCTAAGTTCCTCTTGGATGAGATCACCCCACACCCTGTTCCAATATGGAAGTTTCTCCTGTGATACTACTCCTTTGATGATTAGGTTTCATTGCTCTGAGAACTCCTTTAGTGCAGTCCTCACCAACTCTGTTTTTTCCATTGTCTCCCCTATAGCTGCAAGCTCATCACGATCTTGCAAAATCCTTGTAAGATAGGAAGTCACATTCTCTAAACCTATCATCTTGATTTCTCTAAGCTTCTCTCTCAATACCATCTTTTGATTTTCATTCTTGTTCTGAAACAATGCTTTTAGAGCTTCCCGCATGTCCCATGCAATGCCTTTTTTGGTAAGATGAGGTATCAAATGATCCTTGATTCCATCAAGGATGATGAACTTGGCCTTTGCATCTGCTTTGTTATACAAAGCCAAATTTGCCACATCAGTTGGTTCCTTGATCTAGGTGTTGGCACAATCCCACTAAATATTCACCAATAACACTAGCGTGATTCTTTCCTTCCACGAATTGTAGTTGGATATCCCTTCCAATCGGTCCTCAAACTTCAAACCAAAAACCATTTTTTCTATTGGATTCTTACCCAAAAATCCAAGAGACCAGTTGTCCCTCCTTCAACGACAAGACAACACAACTCCCTCTTGGAATTGCCCCCTGTGCACAAGTGACAATTCTGACCCAACTAGTCTTCAAAATAGCTCTGATACCGTGCTAGAATTCCATGTGCCCCAGGTTTGTTCTATGTTTTGGCAGTTTCACAAAACAAAATACATAATCACTTTGAAAATAGCTTAACTTAAAAAAGAACTTGCATAGTGGAAAATACACCAACAATTAAATCATGCATAGTACACAATATTCAATGCCCAAATCTGATTTCTTATAAGTCCATTAACAAAAATCCTTAGGTCTCCCATACTAGGGATAATGGCCCTTTGACCAAATCTCTAAGGTTGAGGCCAAGTCCCCTAGGCTCTCATCGCCCAAATAACAATCATTAGGGCACACACTGCCCTTCACAAGAAATCCCAACAGTGAACTCCTTTAGCTGCAATATCCTAGGGCACTTCTTGCTCATCTACAAGTCAAATATCAAACTTGGGTTTTCCCTCTTGGTACACTTATTCAACGGCCTGTTGCTGCACCCTTCATCAACCCTAAACAGGCTGCAGATTAACCTTAGATGTCTTGTTCAGGCTAACACTCACCTATAGTCCACTCAACCTATCTCTTGCCTGTTGCGGCTTGTCAAAACAACTTCGGCTTGTTCCGCCCTCGACCTCCTTCAACAACCCTTATTCTTCCCTGCTCCAAGGCCTTAGTCTAGCTTCGACTTGTTCCTTTTTTCTAGCTCCCTTGTTGCCCCTTCTGGTTTGTTGTTATGAATAAATATATAGGAAATAATATAAATGATAATAATTAATAATGATTAGTTAATTAGTTATTAGGTTGAAGAGTCATGTCTAAATGAGACACGACTCTCCATGAAGAGGCACCTGCATAGTATATAAGCAGACCTCTTGCTCTCATTTGTATCATCATTCGAGAGGTCTGCTTATATACTATGCAGGTGCCTCTTCATGGAGAGTCATGTCTCATTTAGACATGACTCTTCAACCTAATTACTAATTAACTAATCATTATTAATTATTATCATTTACATTATTTCCTATATATTTATTCATATCATTGCCTTTCTCTTCAAAAAGCTTTGTTCTCAAAGCTTGTCGATGAAAAAAGCTTGATCTCTTTTTCGGTTTCGAATGTCTTCTCGTCTCAGAACAATCATCTTTGTTGATACAAGTTGATATGATCTTCTAAGTGACAAACAAAACTGTTGCACTGAGAAGGGATCAGACCATCCTAGATTAATCTTCTGTGGAATATTCTGATCATTGGAATTTTGTAACTACTTGTCATCATAGGACTGGATTGAGGTTACATTAATATTCTTTGGAACATTAGTTTGTTGTTTCTATTCTGAATGGTCCTGATACGTAGCTTGGTTGAGTTGTCTACTCTCATGATTCAGATGTCGATAGGAAAGTTTTTTGGTTTGACTTTCCCTTATTGGGTGTGTGACAATATTTTGATTTTCTTCTTGTGAGGATGTTGTTGAGTTGGTTACAGAACATTCACTTGGGATGTTCATTTTCTGAATTGCAACATCTAAATTTGTATTTCCTTCAACTTGTGTGTCTTCTTCTTGAGTTGTGACATTCACTCGATCGGTATCTGTTGCTTTTTTCGTAAACTTGAATTCCTACATTTGATGCTTCCTTCTCGATAAGTTGTTGTACCTTCTTTTCTAATGACTTCTTATCCTTCTTAAGCTTCTTAATTTGTGTCAGTAATTTTTCACTATGGTCTTTAAGTCGAGAAACTTCCTCATTCTTGTTAGCAGTGATTTTGTCAACTGCCTTTTGCATATTTTGTATCGTTTTTTTACTTTCTTGAAGAATTACTTTTGAGATTTCTTGTATGTCTGCTGGTGTCACTGAATCTGGTTTTAAAGTAACATCTTGTAGCTTTATTTTTTTCTTTTTGTGGGAAAATGTCAAAAACTTCTTTTTTGTATCTAGAATAAAGGATCCTAGAGTTTCCATCCAGGGTGAGCCCAAAACAATGTCACCTAGATCACTCCATAGAGATTGAGCAGATAATTGTGATATAAAAGTATAATCACCAATGTTTAATTGTAATTCGGTTATGTCATATTGTTTTCTACCCAAGAGTCCAAACTCTCAATTATGTTTGACTCCGGAATCACCAATTGGTTAGCAAGATTAGAGTTTATATAATTTTTACCTTCAGTGGGAGAGATAGAAATAATAACATATTTTCCTGCAAGAGTCCCTTTAATGTTGAATAGCATTGGAGCAGCTCAACGTGAGGTTCCTAAAAATCTCTGACGGAACCAGCACAGCCACAACGAAACAACGAGTTATTCGAGGGTTAATACCTTGGTCTGTGGTCGCGTCCCTCTTGAAGTGATTTCCTTGTGGCAACAAAATCATTCAAGGCAGTGGAGTTCCCTACCTGAGGCAGCAAGGGCCTCTGAGGTCGTTTCCTTGTAGCGAGTTGTTCTGGAAGCGAGGGCTTATGTGTAGGCCACATTTGAGGGTTTGTAGTAAGTGGCGAATTAAGAATTGTCGCAGGGAAGAGGTGTCTATATCGACAGCCGGGGTGAGTGACTGCGTGCTGCGATAGGGCTCTGGTGACAGTGGCGACTGTTTGATCTTTGATGGCAGCGGTAAATTGGACGCCGTGGAGGTGGTGACGGCTAGAGGCAAGTCTTTTTTCTTTTCTTTATTTTTTTATTTTTTTATATATATATATATATATATATATATATATTTTTTTTTTTTTTTTTCTTCTAACTTTGAATTTTTATTTTATTTTATATATATATATATATATATATATATTTATAATTTCATTATTATTATTATTATTTTCTTTTTAATTTTTAATTATTTTCTTGTTCTTTTAATTTTTTATTTTTCAATAATTTTTTTTCTCTTTTTTTTTATATGAGTTTTTTTTGACTTTTATGAATATATATATTTTTTAAATGGGCCAAAGGCCTGAACGGTGAAATTGAGAATGGAGAAACTCCACAGACGATATAGCGAAATGCTTCGATCACAACGACAACAAAGTTGTCAAATTTCAACGGTCAAGGACCTGGATCAGATTGGCTATGTGCAGCGGTAGAGCAACTAGAGGATTGAACGACTCTGATACCAAATGAAGCGAACAAAGTTCCTTCTTAAGATTAATTACTCCAGAAGACTTGGAATATGTAGATCTCCATTGAGGATACAAATATTATATATTAAATGTATGAATATGAATGATGATACAAATGAGAGCGAAAGGTTTGCTTATATACCATGCAGGTGCCTCTTCATGGAGAGTCATGTCTCATTTAGACATGACTCTTCAACCTAATCACTAATTAACTAATCATTATTAATTATTATCATTTACATTATTTCCTATATATTTATTCATAACATTTGTGGCCAACCTTTCATGGCTACATCCAACAGTTGTAGACTTCTCTTCTGCCCTCGACCTCTTCTTATAACCTACAACTCCTCCAGTGTTGCCCAAGTTCAGCTTTGGCCAGCGTATCGACCCTTCCTTAGGCAATGACCCTCATTTCAACCTGCAACTAGGTCTCTTCTAGCCCTACTACCTGCAAACAAAAAAACTAAAAGCCCTTCCCACCAAAGAAAAGATGCCCTAAAAAACACCCGACTGCCCTAGTTGTAGGCTTGTGGTTTCCTTGATCAATTTCAGACATCAATCAAGCAGAAATTCTTTACATTTTGGCCATATGAGTTGTCCCTTATGCCTTTCCATTGGCCTCTTATCTATACTTGACCATTGGTCCCATTGGAAGTTCCCTTTTCCTTTAAGAAGCCTCTAACATCAAACTCAACATTAAATTAGAATATTAAATGCTCTCCTTAGGTACAAAGCCCATACACTCATAAAATCATACTTTATGAGTGTTTCTCTCTCACAAACCTAGCACCAAGGGCATGTGAGAGTACCTCCTGATGCTACCCAATTTCAATGGAAATGGCATGACTAGGGATCCCTTTGGGGTAGTTTAATTTATTAAAATATGTACCTTTACATACAATGAGGGAAATTGTATCTTTAGATACATTAAATGATTCAAATGGCCATTCTTTTGCACACAAATCTATTTTATGTCAATCTCCCAAAGATGTGAGTCGTTCGTACTTTGTAATCTTATGTGTATCCTGATTCTTGATCCATATGGTAAGCTTCACCAAGGCTTTTTTTAAAGCACTAGATCAAATACCAAGAAAGAAGTATCTTCCATTCAATCTAAATAAACTCGCAATCTCTTATTACACCTTATCTGTTGGACATTGGATAAACCAATGCTCCCCGTGTGTTTTGTGACATGGACTAACCGCCTCTCGTGGATCCTTATCTCTGGCGATGCTATTGTTGACTAACACTTGCGGGGTTTGGTCTAACGACAATCGTGATTCCCAACATTATCAACATTAGTGGAAATATTAACCACACTAAAGGTCTAGTTGTCATTTGACATCTAACTTTCATTCTTTGTCTTTAATGACGTGGAGTTCTTTCCTTTAAAAGTTAGCTTGAAAGAGCTATGCCTATGATACGAAATTCCCATCATCCTTCTTACCTATCCAAGTTATCATCACATACAAATATAACCACTAGTATTTCCTTTATGGATGATAGAATGATAAGATATAAGGTGAGCTCAAACATTGCACATCATTTTTGTTGTAGTGAGGTCGATCATGTCTTAGCTATATAATAAAATGTGAATGGTTAGGATCCAAAACATCTGATTTGCGATTGACAATCTTGACCATAATTGTAGTTGGTTTCCAAATCATTGGACAAATCCTAATGTACCTCAAAGTTTGAAATTGCATACGTGCATGTTAGGTAGCTCCTTTCTAATATATTTACTCTTGCATCTATAAGATAGATTTACATCTCTTAGAAGCCAAAATGTTTATTTCTTTTGATTGGCATCACAACCAACTTCTTAGTCTAGGAATCATTTAAGAAATTGAAAGGAATGGAGACACAATCAGTAATCACCACCATAATTATAGAAATATTTGGAAATTTTGTTGATCCATGGACAATCTTGTTAGGAGACCTAAGGGATACTTCCATATATTCATGCATGGCATCCCTATTAAATCTGTTGCAATAGACTAGTGCTCCTCACTTAGGGGGATTTGATTCCGACACTTGTTGGCATAAAACTAGCCCAAACCAAACGAAATTGGCGACAATTGTTTGAGCTACCCCTTGAACTTAATCGGAATTTGTTTCTCTTGCAAATAGGTTAACATTATAATTGTTACATTACATCTTGATTAGTAATGAAGCAAGTCTAAGCTCCCAAGGCAAATTATTTTGTGAGCTGACCTACAAATCAAGTTGTAATCATGTCATTGTATTGTTGTGTTTGAAGCAATACCTCTGTGTTTGAAGGTTTGGCTTGTTAACATTCGAACTGATTGTCATTCTTTGTTAATTATTAACCACAACAACTAGACCAAATATGTTTTATCGTACATACTTAACTAGACTAGATCACTAGTTGATCACTATAATAACAAGATTAGATTCACTTTTCTCCAATCGTAAAAAGTTATAATGGTGTGTTAGAATAACTAAAACTCATCAATATATTGCATAGTCGTAATATAATAAAATTATAAGGAATAAGTGTTGTTACCGCTCAAACTAGCAGGGGTCCTAGGAGGGGATCCTATGGAGCGATAGCCCACTGTCACCTCAACTAAGGCTCCTTGCTCTTTACGGACTTTCACCGATGAGAGGAGACCCGGTATAAGAGGAACCACAATAATGAATATGTCAATGGAAGGATAAAAGGTGATTCCCAAGGCCCACTCACAGGAGAGACTTAATGATATGTCTTTCTTGCTTAAAAAGTAAGGTGAAAGGCTCTCTAGGAAAGGCTAGGAGGATCTTGAGGCTAGGTTTTGGGAATATACCTTGTCAAGAAGGTTCCTAGGCCCGCAAATCCTTATGGAGAACTGGTCTTTATGTGATCTTTATGGAATTAGAGTTGTAAGGTCGTGGGATCACACAGGACCAAGTGGACCCCGAATTAGGTCAGGGAAGTGGAGTTGAGCAACCAAGGAGGGGATTGACCTAATTATGGAAGAGAAGAGGATCAAAGGACAAATCTTCTTAGAATTGAATGCAATGATCCAAATGAGGACACTAGCCAAGGGAAACCTAGGGCAAGAAACGATCTTTGAGCTCAGGCTTGCTATATCCTAAGATCCCATTGTCGGAATTTCTTGAAATTTGAAGGGCCTCTAGAGGAAACGTTAGCGCAGTTATGGACAAAATATCGAAGTCTTTTGATGGCTAGAACGTGAGATAGGTGATGCCCTAGGTGAAGTACGGAGGTTAGGCCTAGAAAGAGGAGGAGAGGTAAGAGAAATATTCTTTAAAAGTGATCATCTATGGGAGGACTAGTGCCTTATCCTTTGGGAGAGATGTGGTCATGAAAAATTTATTGTTTGGACTAGTGCCTTATCTTCTTAGAATTGAATGCAATGATCCAAATGAGGACACTAGCCAAGGGAAACCTAGGGCAAGAAACAATCCTTGAGTTAGGGCTTGCTATATCTCAAGATCCCATTGTCGAAATTTCTTGAAATTGGGAGGGCCTCTAGAGGGAACCTTAGCGCTGTTATGGATAAGAGATTGAAGTCTTTTGATGGCTAGAATGTGAGATAGGTGATGCCCTAGGTGACCTATGGAGGCTAGGCCTAGAAAGAAGAGGAGAGGTGAGAGAAATATTCTTTAAAAGTGATCACCTATTGGAGGACTAGTGCCTTATCCTTTGGGAGATATGGAGTCACGAAAAATTTATTGTGTGGAAGAAGTTTACCTAATCAAGTTTCACATGGCATTAGGGCATGAGAGCAGCTACTCAAGGACTTTATACTTCGATATCTTATCATGATGTATTTTAACAAAATATTCTCTACGAACATTCACCCATTCATACATGGCACATGCAATGTTGTAACACTACAAAAGATCAAAATTTCCACAATTTAGCATAGGAAAGCAGTAAATTTCAGACTTGTATAGCGAAAATCCCAACAACATTCATGTGACAAAGTAGATAACAAGAATAATGTTATGGTATGTTCTATGCTTAGAGCAGTTTACTTCTTTTTATTATTATTATCCACAGATTAGCAATCACATGTACATTAAGTAAAGTGCAGATAGAACATTAAACGGTCGATAGAAAACAAGCCAAGACAAGAGACACAAGATGTGGCGGCTAGCCAAGGACAAACCCCAATATGGGGAAACCCTTTGATCAAATCTTCTTTTATCTTCAATAATTCAGTAGAGAGAAATAGTACAAAAATCTGATTTGCGTTAGCAGCAGCAAACCCTAGATCAGCCCTCAACTAGGGCAGACAATATCTTGCAAACTGACCATCGGATCAGCGTGATTCATTCACCAAAAAATGCGGCCTTCCACAGAGAGTCAGGTTCACCTACAATGTAGTTCTGAGAGAGAGAAAGATGGTCAACGCTGGTCAAACTTCTGATCTGCAATTGCAGCCCTAAATTCTGCGTCCTTCCTCCACACGTGTGAGAGGAGAGTCCCTTTCTGTGCAGTAGGAGAAGAGCCTCTTTTCTACGCAGGAGAGAGAGAGATGTGATGAGATGTGAGTGTGCAAATGAGGAAAAGACCTCCTGTATTTATATACAAATGTTGATGATGAATAGATGCGTTTGTTGGGCTTCTGAGCCTACATGAGTTGCTGGTCGGCTTGATAATTATTCCATAATCAAAATAAATTCATATCTCCATAAATACTGAATCGGATGATCTTTAGATCAATCCTACACCTCTCGACGAGAGGAATCTAGGAAAAATATTATCAGCCATGAATAAGGTGACCCACATGGAGTTTGGCCCTAGTTGCCAATTTTAACACTCCCTCTCAACTAGGGAGAACTTCATCAACAATTCGTCTGTCTGTCGCTACTATTCATCCATCAAATGCACTGCCTTGTATAGCTTGATCCCTGCTTTGCTCTGCTCTGCTCGAATTATGAAGAAGAAGTGATCGTGGATGTATCATACCATCTTCCATTGACTCAAAGTAAGTCTCAGAGTGTGTACCACTGGTCCCAGACCAGTCCTCAACCGACCTGAAGTCAGTGTCATAGTGGGTACAACTCCTACCACTGGTCCCAGACCAGTATCATTGATCCCAGATCAATGAAGGTCATCCTAGCATAGGGAGTACGGTAGATACAACGATGCGTCCATCGGTACTACTATGGTCCCTATCCTCATTTCCCTGCTCATTGATCAGATGAGAGGTACTTCCCATGAGTCCCAGACTGCATGGGTAGGATGCCTCGACAGGAGAACTAATCATCCTGTCCACAGGAGAGCGAATCATCCTGTCCAATGGATGCCACAGAGAACTAATCATCCTGGCCCACAGGAGAGCGAATCATCCTGTTCCACAATCGCCATGGAGAACACATCATCTAGGCCTCACAGGAGAACTAATCATCTTGCTACATAATCGTCATGGAGAACACATCATCTAGAACTCACAGGAGAACTAATCATCCTGCTACACAATTGTCATGGGGAACACATCATCCAGACCTCATAGGAGCACTGATCATCTTGTTACATAGTCGCCACGGGATGTCACAGGGAAAGTTTTGATTCTTTTACCCTGTACATGTACACCACCAGGGGATGGTGAGTCACCCTGTGGTGATATGTCGCTCCAAGAAGTACCCCGTGCTCCCCCGGAGCTCCAAGAGCTCCATACATCATACAGGACCCTCATTAGAGGGTTTCTAAACGACACCAAGTCGTTCTCGGAAAGTCAATAATTTGACCTTTCCTAGGGGCTTTGTCAGAATGTCGGTGACCTGTTCATCTGCACCGATATGTTGGAGCCTTAGAGCTCCCCACTGCACCATATCTCGAATATGGTGTTTCTTGATATCGATATGCTTGGAGTGATCATGAAATACGGGATTCTCTGATAAACGAATCCTACTCTGGTTATCACACAGGATCACGGTGGTATCCAATGTAAATCCAAACAGCTCATTGAAGAGCTTTTGTAACCAGACTGCCTCACAGGTGGCCATGCTAGCAACAATATACTCTGCCTCGGCGGTGCTCAAAGCCACCGACTTCTGCTTCCTGCTCATCTAGGATATCGAAGCAAATCCCAAGGAGAAACAGCACCTGGAAGTGCTCTTACGATCCACCACACTGCCTGCCCATCAACATCAGTGTATCCAAGTAGCCTTACATCTCTGGCAGTGTATCTTAACCCATATGTAATTGTGCCAGGAAGATATCTTGACAGATTCTTGGCACCAATCCAATGTATGTGGTGAGGTTCAACCATATGTTGACTTAATGTGTTGACTGCAAAGCATATATCTGGACGAGAGTTCACTAAGAACATTAATGCTCCGACAAGTTGCCGATACTCGGTAACATTTCGTAAAACAGGTCTAGCAGCACTACTGCTTAACTTCTTGAAGTCAAGCTCCTTTGGGGTACTTACAGGCTTGCAGTCTACTGAATCTTTCCAATATCTTCACCACATATTTTCCTTGAGATAGGAAAATTTCCCCTGGCTTCTGCCACACTTCAAGTCCTAGGAAATAGTGCATCAGTCCTAGGTCCTTCATTTCAAATTCAGAAGCCAACTCCCTCTTACATTTGTGAATGAGAGGGTCTGCACCTGTTAGGAAGAGGTCGTCAACATACAACACTAGTCTGAGAGGTTTGTCATCTTCAACCTTAAAGTAAAGGTTAGGATCGACGTCACTCCTAGTGAATCCCAGCTTCATCAAGTAGCTATTGATCCTCTCACACCATGCTTGGGGTGCTTGCTTCAGCCCATAGAGGGCCTTCTTCAACTTGCACACGTGAGATTTTCGATCATGAATCTCAACTCCTTTGGGTTGCTCCACGTAGACCTCTTCTTTAATCAAACCATGCAGGAACGCAGTCTTAACATCCATCTGATGTAGATTCCATCCTTGTGTAGCCGCAAGGGCTATGATTAAGCAGATGGTGGTATATCTGGCAACAGGCGCAAATATATCGTCATAGTCTATACCTTCCTTCTGGGAAAAGCCACGAGCGACAAAACGAGCCTTATACTTTTCCGTACTTCCATCAGCTGCATGCTTTATCTTGTAAATCCATTTAGAGGTGATGACTGTCTTGTCCGGGGGGTCTGGGAACTACTTCCCAGACATCATTCTTCATAATAGACTCATATTCTTTGGTCATAGCATCCTTCCATACTTGATACTTGATGGCATCTGAGAATGATGAAGGCTCATTTTGTATGATCGTGCTCATGATGGTCAGGTATCCCTGATACCTGTTTGGTTTCTTACTTTCACGGAAGGTTCCTCGGGGTGCAGTGTGTCCTTCAGCATCTTCAAGTGTCCCCCTAAGCCATGAAGGCCTCTTCCTAGAAGAGGAAGGCTCAGGTGGAGGAGGATCAATGGGATCCATGGGTTCTTCCACATCAGGCATTGTTTCATCATCCTTTTCTTTCCGTTCCCTGGTGTGAGCTTCTTGAGAGCTCCTCAAGGTAGGAAGATTGTCCATCTTGTTGAGAGCCATATCTTCGTCAAAGGTGACATCATGACTAATCACAATTTCCCTTTGACCGGCTACATAGATTCTATAGCCCTTAGTATTTTCACTATAGCCCACGAAGATTCCTTTCTTTCCAGATGCACCCAATTTATTCCTTTTCTCTTTCGACACATGAAAATATACAGGGCTTCCAAAAATTCTAAAATGAGATATGTCAGGTTTCTTACCGGTGAACATTTCTTTAGGAGTCTTGGAACCCAATGCTTGATGAGGGCATTGGTTTTGTACATATACGGCGGTGCTTGCAGCTTCGGCCCATAGAAACTTCGGAAGTCTTTGATCATGGAGCATGGCACGGACAACTTCCACAATCGTATGGTTCTTCCTTTCTGCCACACCATTTTGTTCAGGAGTATATGGTGTAGTAGTCTCCCTCTTAATGCCAGCCTCTTTACAAAAGTCATGAAATTCTTTAGATTCATATTCAGTCCCATTATCAGTCCTTAAGATCTTGATCTTCTTGCTTTGGCTTGAGGGGAATGGTCCCCTTTTAAGCTTTCCTTCGGCACATCCTGGACATACACCTTCTTTCTCTACTCGGAATTCGGGCATCCCTGTCACCATTTGTCTTACATCAAGTAGAGCTTTATAATGAAAGTGGGCAAACCTCTGATGCCAAAGTTCGGACTGAAGAGATGCGTCACAAGACATGATACCTAGCGGACTTCCACTGACCTGATATAATGAATCAACTCGAAACCCAAGAGTAAAGGCATCTTTAACATTGTTTTTCCATACACGTACCTTGCCGTCGCTGAAGGTCACCTTGTAGCCTTTGTCTTCCATTGTTGAAATGGACACCAGGTTCTTTTTGAGATCAGGTACATATAATACATCCTGGAATTTCTAGCCTTCTTGAATGGTTGTCCTCTTCCTTGAATTCCAGCATTCCTTTTACCTTTGCTATTAGATTTTCCATTCCTTTGATTGCCATGAGAGGGATTTTGATCGTTGTCCTGGTGAGAGTTCCTTCTATCAGGGCATTCCCTTGCATAGTGACCTGCTTTATCGCAAATGTAACATCGTCCTTTTTCTTTTTTTTCACCCTTTAGGTCCAGCCTTTCTTTTTGATTTAGTCCCAGAATTATTTCTTTTCTTAGCATGAGAAGAAAAGGTAGCAGGAGGACCTTTAGGCATGGGCATTTCTTGCTCTTCTATCCTTGTTTCTTGCCATGAATTCCTCGAAACCAGGAATTACGTTATTGTTGAGAAGAGTAGTCCTGAACATGTACCATTCGGATGGTAATCCTTAAAGAGTCGTGAGTGCCATTTCCCTATCAGTAATTATCTCCCCGATAGATAGGAGATTGTTCTTGATCTTGGTGATTCTTAAGAAGCATGCTTGCATACTCTCATCTTTTCCCTTCTTAATTTTCTTAAGCTTATTTCTAAGAAACAAGACTTGATTTGCATCATTAACTTTAAATAAACTCACCAGTCTATCGTAGATTTCCTTGGAGGTGTTCAGGTCGAAGATGTAGGCCACCAAGCATTTGTCGATAAAGTCCCGGATGATCTTATTAGCTTTTACTTCCCCCTTGGTCCATTTGTTCCTAGCAGCAGCAGATGCATTTGATGGAGGCTTAATTCCGCCTCTTACATGGTCCAACACTTCATGTTCTTCTAATGTCAGATCGACAGACATCTTCCATCTGTGATAGTCAAACTTCTCACGGAGCTTGTCTTCGGCAGGGAAGAGTCTCGAGGACCCCATAGTTCTTTTAGGATAGCCTTGCCAATCTTCTCTTTAGTGATTGCTCTTGCTCTTGCTCTTGCTTGGGCTTTGTCTTCACCTCAACTCTGATACCATGTTAAGTTATGGTATGTTCTATGCTTAGAGAAGTTTACTTCTTTTTATTATTATTATCCATAGATTAGTAATCACATGTACATTAAGTAAAGTGCAGATAGAACATTAAACAATCGACAGAAAACAAGCCAAGACAAGAGACACAAGATGTGGCGGCTAGCCAGGGACAAACCCCAATATGGGGAAACCCTTTGATCAAATCTTCTTTTATCTTCAATAATTCAGTAGAGAGAAATAGTACAAAAATCTGATTTGCATTAGCAGCAGCAAACCCTAGATCAGCCCTCAACTAGGGCAGACAATATCTTGCAAACCGACCGTCAGATCAGCTTGATTCCTTCACCAAAAAATGCGGCCTTCCATAGAGAGTCAGGTTCACCTACATCGCAATTCTGAGAGAGAGAAAGATGGTCAACGCTGGTCAAACTTCCGATTTGCAGTTGCAGCCCTAAATTCTGCGTCCTTCCTTCACACGTGTGAGAGAAGAGTCCCTTTCTGTGCAGTAGGAGAAGAGTCTCTTTTCTGCGCAGGAGAGAGAGAGAGAGATGTGATGAGATGTGTGTGCAAATGAGGAAAAGACCTCCTATATTTATATACAAATGTTGATGATGAATAGATGCGTCTGTTGGGCTTTTGAGCCTACATGAGTTGCTGGTCGGCTTGATAATTATTCCATAATCAAAATAAATTCATATCTCCATAAATACTTTTCGGAATCGGATGATCTTTAGATAAATCCTACATCTCTTGACGAGAGGAATCTAGGAAAAATATTATCAGCCATGAATAAGGTGACCCACATGGAGTTTGGCCCTAGTTGCCAATTTTAACAAATAAACACGAAAATATCACTTACATGTAGAAATGAGTATATCCAATCATCACATTATGCCAATAATGAAGCTCCAAGACAAGAGAAATAGGTCCAAACATCAAAATTCAACCATGTAATCCAAACTTGTCCTCCAAAAGGGAATGTGAAATTCTCAAGTAGTTACTAAATCCCAATCCAAGTGATGATGATCAAAATGATTCATCTCACTTCTATTTATACACTCACTAATGAGTTTGATTTGCCTAACTTAGCCTAATTGAGCCCCAAATAATAAAATAATGTGCAATAATAACATCCCTTGGTGACAAGCCCACCAAGATAGCTCAATAACATAATAGTAAGTCTCTCAAGAGGGTAGGATGATCAATAAAGTGAGTCATTGGCCCTTTGAGGAGGCCTAATGAAGTCTTAAGTGTGCCATGATGTGAGAATGGACTTCAAACATAGTGGACAAGGGGTTGGCCCCTTGTCTTCCAAGCAAATCCCTGTGGTGCCCCCAAGTGGGTGTGAGGGGCACAAGGACATCCTCATGGCTCTCCAAGTGGATCGAAAATGCCTATAAACCATATGTAAGGGCTAGGATGATGACATAAGCTCTCATTTGGACTTCAAAACATCTGCCAAGTGTATCATGCAAGTGTGGAGCCCGCTGGGCATGGTGAACCAGATGCATCGTCCTCATCCAAAAGGTGGAACACAAGCAATCAATGAGTGGTGCTGGGGATCCCTGAAGTACTCTCTGATATGGTGGAGGCCCATGGCTCTCAATGCTCACCCTACAAGTGCCAATGTGGCCCTCTGTGTTGAAGAATGTGACTAGGTTCAGTCTTCATATTTATATTTGAGTCAAAGAATGAAAAATAATCTTTTATTATTATTACAATGACTTATTAAAGCATGGGTTTCATGCTCGAGTCATCATTTTATAGGTCAAAGTCCCCATTGTGGACTTTTAGGTTTTATACTGAGTCATTAGAGTCATTATCCATTTAATGAGACCCTTCTTGGGCTTTTGTATCATGTAAAAAGAATTATTATTGAGTCAAAAATGTATTTTGTCACCTCCACACCAAGTCGGCCCTAACCTGATGAAGTCAGCCTACAAGAGGACAATTCGACTCACAGAAGAGGCTATATATACAAGAGCAGTTCAATCTATTTGGACATCATCTCAACAAGTTCGATACACACTAAGGAAGTGCATAAAAAATGTGAAGTTCAAGGAGAAGAAGGAAGAAGGACAAGTTGAATTTTTGGGCTATCTCTCTCTCTTTTATGCGAAGTTATTGGGCTATTTGCTGGATCGAAGTTCTATTGCTGGGAGGGTCGAAATTCTGAAAGTGTTGGGTGGAAGATTCTGCTGTTGGGAGGTTGAAATTCTGGATTTGCTCGGTCGAAGTGCTGCTGTTGCAAGGTTGAAGATCTAGATTGAAGTTGCTGAAGGGAAGGGCTGACTTGGTTGTTGGAGGAGGTCTGTCTCTAGGTTGAAGAGTCTTGGATTATCTCGTCTTAACTACTGAAGTAAGAAGTTTGACTAGGTTTTCCCCTAGATAGGGGTTTTTCCCTGGCAGAGTGCCCACATCTTGTGTCTCTTGTTCTTGTGATCTCCATACCCACATAATTTGGTAATTGCTTGATGAAAGATAATAGAATAATGATATAAAAGAAGCTAACATAATTCACAAGTAATTATCAAGGAAGAGAGCAAACATTGATTTCTCAACATGGTATTAGAGCTAAGGTAAGACCCAAGGGAAAATTGGAGATCACTCTATTGGCTTGAAAGAAAGACATAAGATACTTGAAAATGGGATTCAACATTGTAGGAAGCTGGATCAAAAGGATCATTTACAACTTATTCAACAAGGTCGAAAACAAAGGGCTTTTTTGGCCGCACTCACAGGTTCACTCAATGATGACAATGCATGGATTATTGATAGTGCAGTATCAAGACTCATGACAGGAGATAGCAAACAACTTCATACTCTATCAAAGGAACTATCTTCTCATGCAGTGGAACCGGGAGACAACAAAAGCTATGCTGTTAAAAGCCTGGGATCAACTTCTTTAAAGCTGGACAATGGAGCAAAGCTACATCACAACAATATACTATATGTTCTAGGTTTGAAAAAGAATTTACTTTCAATTTCTTGCTTAGAAGATAAAGGTGATAGAGTTGCTTTTATAGATGGAAAGGTTTTGGCTTGGGGTAAAGATTCAAGCATTGATAAAGTTGGAGTTATTGGAATTTGTGAAGCAAGTTTATATAGAGTATTAATACCATCTCCTCAAGTCCTAGTTCACATGGAAATCAATCCCATTTACATTACAAGGTTATTCCCTCTCTCGACAAATTGGTAAATGACATTCCCAATACTATAGAAGATCGTGAAAGAATATGCAAGGGATGTGCCTTAGGAAAGAATACAAGGAAACCATTTACAAGCAATGAAACAAGGTCTAAAGAAATATTGGACCTTATCCATTCAGATGTGTGTGGGCCTATGTCTGACAAATCACTTGGAGGTCATCTCTATTATGTAACCTTCATTGATGATCACTCTAGAAAGACATGGCTCTATCTACTCAAAACAAAGGGCGAAATTCATTCAGATGTGTGGCCCTATGTCTGACAAATCACTTGGTGGTCATCTCTATTATGTAACCTTCATTGATGATCACTCTAGAAAGACATGGCTCTATCTACTCAAAACAAAGGGCGAAGTATTTGAAAAGCTTAAGGAATTTAGGTTTGATGTAGAGACCTTAACCAAAAGAAGAATAAAGACTTTGAGATTCGATAATGGTGGAGAATACACTTCAAAAGAAATAATTGCATATTGCAAAGAAGTAGGAATTAAGAGGGAGCTCATTGTACCCTACAATCCCGAACAAAATGGAGCCGCAGAAAGGAAGAATATAACACATGAAGAATGTATATGAATGATTTTTGATCAAGGCATTCCTAAATTTCTATGGGGAGAAGCTGCAATGACTGTTGTATATATAGAAAATAGAAGTCCTCATAGAATCCTCGATAATATGACACCCGAAGAAGCATTCACAGCCATGGTGTGGACCATCTCCGAATCTTTGGATGTCTTGCCTATATCCATGTTCCAAAGGAAAAACGAAAGAAGCTAGATTCTACAAGCATTAAAGGGATTTTTGTTGGTGACAGTCTTTCTTCAAAGGCATATAGATTCTACATCAAGGAAGGGAGACATATTGAAGTAAGCAGGGACGTTATATTTGATGAAAATCATGCCTACAAAAGATCCAAAGATATTCCTATTGACTCCGATGACGAAGACATACCACTATTCTAAGAAGAAGAGCACCACGACAATCCTACTTCAAATCAAGAAGAAGAAGAAGAAGAAGAAGAAGGACCAAGTGAGTCTATTCAACCTGTGATCATACTCGACACAAGCGAAAGACCAAAAAGATATTCTGGATATGCTGCATACATGAAAAAACTAATAGAGGCTGAACCAACTACATTTGAGGAAGCTGCTCGTCAAGAAGCATGCAAGAAGGCTATGCAGGAAGAATATTAATCCATCATGAAGAATGAGGTTTTGGAAATCATTCCTAGACATAGTGACAAATCAGTTGTCACCTCTAAATGGATCTACAAGATCAAGCACGTTGTTGATGGAAGCATAGACAAGTACAAAGCTAGATTCGTTGCAAGGGGTTTCTCTCAAAAGGAAGGCATAGACTATGAAGAAACCTTTGCACCTACCACAAGATATACTACTATAAGATCTTTGGTTTTGTTGGCTGCAACAATGGGATGGAATATCCATCAAATGGATGTAAAAACAACATTTCTGAATGGGACCATTGATGAAGAAGTATACATTGAACAACCTAAAGGCTTTGAAATAAATGGCAAAGACACTCATGTTTATAGACTCAAAAAGGCCCTGTATGGTTTGAAGGAAGCTCCTAGGGCATGGTATGCATACCTTCTAAGAATCGGGTTTGTCAAAATTTCTGCTGATCCAAATCTCTATATCAAGGTTGTGGATAATGAGCCAGTCATTATTCTACTATATGTGGATGATTTATTTATTATAGTGTAGAGCGAAGGATACAAGAATGCAAGAAGATGCTGGCAGCTGAATTTGAGCTGAAGGATTTAGGTCTAATGCATTATTACCTAGGATTGGAAGTATGGCAAAAACTTGGGCAGATTTATTTGGGGCAAGGAAAGTAATAAAGTTATTGCAGAAATTCTATATGATGGATTTCCAAGCCCATGACTACTCCCATGATTGCCAATCTCAAGAAGTTGAGAAGTTCTGGCTCAAGCCTCATAGATCCTACCTCCTATCGAAAGTTGGTGGGTTCTCTGATGTATCTAATAAACACTAGATCGGATATATGCTTCGCTGTGAACATTCTTAGTCAATTTCAGTTGGAGCCTCGTCATGATCATTGGGTAACTACCAATCATATATTGAGATATATATGAGGTACTATTCATCACTGCATAAAGTATGATAGCAAGGAAGTCAAGCTGACAGGTTTTACTAATTCTGATTAGGGTGGCAGTGAGACCGATGGAAGAATCACTACTGGTGGATGTTTTAGTTTGGGATCTGCGATGATTTCATGGATGAGTAGAAAACAAGATCCTGTTGCTTTAAGTAGTGCTAAAACTATGTGGCTGCATGTGAAGTAGGAAAGGAGGCTGTATGGTTAAGGAAGCTTCTGTCAGATTTGTTTGAGAAACCTCTAAGTCCTACTGTGATAAATTGCAATAATTAAAGCAACATTAAGATGTTAGAAGATCCCATGTTCCGTGCTAGGACGAAGCATATCAACAATAAATACCACTATATTAGAAGTTTGGTACAAGATGGGATCGTGAAGCTACAATATGTTTCGATCGACGAACAGGTAGCTGATGTGTTAACAAAGTCTCTTCCTAATAAGAAGTTTGAATATTTGAGAAGCATGCTTGGTTTGGTTGATATCACTGATTTCATTAATGAAAAGTGTTTGGAAGAGACTTGAGAGGCATCTTGTGTGATACAAAATCCCTGGGAGGACATCTGGTCGACATATGTGTTGATGTCTAGATCCCAAAGTAGGGAGGGTGGCGTTGGTCATAGAGCTTTGACCTTGTATTACGCACCTAGATCCCTGGGTTGATGGTTAGCAAGTAAGCCTAATGGTACCTAGAGAGGTTGAAAGCTTTAGTCCATCTTAGTCCCACTCGGATAGATTGCCTTGGTCAGAATCTAGTCCGTGGCACCTTGTGTGCCGAAGTTCTTCGTAGTTCTTGTGTTTTGAGATCTTCCTTGTACTTGTATATACATGTGTAAATTATGAATACCTCCCTAGTTAAGAGGGAGTGTTGAAGAATGTAACTAGGTTCGGTCTTCATATTTATATTTGAGTCAAAGAATGATTTATTATTATTATTATTACAATGACTTATTAAAGCATGGATTTCATGCTTGGGTCATCATTTTATAGGTCACGGTCCCCATTGTGGACATCTAGGTTTTACACTAAGTCATTGGAATCATTGTCCATTTAATGAAAACCCTTCTTGGGCTTTTGTATCATGTAAAAAGAATTATTATCGAGTCAAAAATGTATTTTGTCACCTCCACACCAAGTCAGCCCTAACCTGATGAAGTCGGCCTACAAGAGGACAATTCGACCCACAGAAGAGGCTATATATACAAGAGTAGTTCCATCTATTTGGACATCGTCTCAACAAGTTCGATACACACTAAGGAAGTGCAGAAAAAGTGCGAAGTTCAAGGAGAAGGAAAACGTACAAATCGATTTTTTTGGGCTCTCTCTCTCTTTTATGCGAAGTTACTGGGCTATTTGCTAGATCAAAGTTCTATTGCTGGGAGGCTTGAAATTCTGAAAGTGTTGGGTCTAAGATTCTACTGCTGGGAGGTTGAAATTCTGGATTTGCTGGGGTGAAGTGCTGCTGCTGCAAGGTCGAAGTTGCTGGAAGGAAACACTGACTTGGTGGTTGGAGGAGGTCTGTGTCTAGGTTGGAGAGTCTTGGATTATCTCGTCTTAACTACTGAAGCAAGAAGTTTCACTGGGTTTTCCCCTAGATAGGGGTTTTGCCCTGGCAGAGTGCCTACATCTTGTGTCTCTTGTTCTTGTGATCTTAATACACATAATTTGGTAATTGATTGATGAAAGATAATAGAATAAAGATATAAAAGAAACTAACATAATTCACAAGTAATTATCAAGGAAGAAAAATCTAACCCTAATTCTACTAACATTGATTTCTCAACACTCTGGAGGGCTAGGACCCCGTATAGGGAGACCAAGTCGCAAATGGAGAAGACCCACTTGCAATCCTATGTAAGATCCAATGCGTCCCCTTGCCCTCCAATACAACAAATCATTAGAATAATCAAGTAAAATAGCTTACAAGTCATGGAATCAATGGGTCACTTCATGGTGGCATGCCCTTCCATAGTGGGCTTTGGCATGTACAAGTGTCTCCAAGCTCAATAAGGGGGTTAATCAAGGACCCTATTAGGTGGTTTCAATAGGTGACATGTCCATGGTACATCCCTGAAGTGGTAGGTGGCAAATGATATAGTAATGGAACAGAGTGGGGACCAGGAGAATCATCCAGACCACATGTCATGTTATAGGGGTAGCTATATTAAGGGAAGCCCACACTTGAGTATACGAGTGTAGGAGGGAGCAAATTGTGGTACATGAGTTACCTCGACTTGTGTTTTCCCACTCTTCTTCATATGCCTTTTGCCTTTGATTGATTTTTCTTCATAACTACTTGGGGCTCCAGGGGATGAGAGCATGTTGTGTAATATATAGTAGTGGATACCTCCTTAAGGTGGGGCAGTTCATCGACCACCAGGGGTTGGGACAATCATGGGTTCCTTAATGATGGAGGGCTCATCTAGGGCCCATAGGAACCAAGGTGATGGTCATGGTTAAGGGGTAGAGCTTATGTTTGGCTTTTGCCGACGTGCTAATTTGTATGCCCCGACCATCTTTTGCATTTTGTGGTACATTTCCTGTTGAAAGTGGCCAAATTATGGTTTTCTTATCTTTTTAACTGCATCAACCTCTGGGCATCGTTCCAGGCTTGACCCAAGGTGTGTACAAAGGGAGGGGGACGCTAACCCTTTGTGGAACCAGTGGATACATGTGGACCCGGATGGGAAAAGAAATGAATGGGGCTAAAATAAGTGGAAGGGAGTGATGTATATGGTGTCGGGAAGCACGACCACGTAACCATAATCGGGATGTCCCATGCAGTCCAACCCTAAAGTTAATGGCTAGTAAAGGAGATCCCATGGGACTAGGATATAAGGCTAACCACAAAATCCGGCAATGGAGATAAGAGTATAAACCTAGCCCACTCTTTCCGCTGAATCCCCCCATCAATCCATGCCCAAAAGTGCTCATGACAAGTAAAGAAAATTACTCAACTATACCAATGAAAAGCCATGCCTTTGGGTTCGGGAGGCCTACCTTCAAACATACAATCATAACAATTGAGTGAGGGACCACATGGATGGCTTAGGTGGCAGAGATAATGGCACATTGGGCTAATTAGTGGTTGCAAGGGGCCGAGGACCATCTAGATTTTTTTTTTCTCCTATATACACTACCCACTGGTGTTGGGTAACGAGGTTCATGTGTGTTAAGTCATCAATTAGGTTAAATTTTGACTTAAGTGTTAATATTGCAAGTTGGGGGTGAATAGGTAGAACAACTACCATATTTACAAATAAAAGGATGTAATCATATTGTATCATGGCTTCATTAATAAACAATTTATTCCTCCCATATCTCTTTCTCGTGTTGTAATTGTGTATCTTTATTTTACCAATAATGGTATTTGGGCGAGAACACTTTGGAGTCTGAGAAAGTTTGTGTTGAGCATCCTATGAAAGTGTATATGGGGCCATGGTTAAAAGGAAACCAAGGGGCAAGCTATTAGAACCTATAAGGTTTTAATACCTTTGGTTTTTTGTTAAATTTTCTAGAAATTGTAAAAGATTTTTCAACATTTGAGGAAAAAGGCATCATGAGTCAGTGAAGAAAAAGGTGTTCATGTAGAGATGCTTGATGACAAATCAATACTAGATGCATGGTGCTACACCAAGAAGATTAGTTCTATGAGAATGAACTTAACAAATTAGACACATATATTGATGACCTTGAGTACAAACTTACAGAATCTAGCAGCAAGTGTGTACAAGCAAGACTATAGAGATTTTCAGATGAATCTATCATGCAGATTAGGCATACAAATGCAAATGAACTTATGCCAACAAATCATGAAAACCATGCTTTCATCTAGAGCAAATGTGACTTTATGAGAAATGCACCTATAAATTGGAAGACATAGAAGAATGTAGGGGCTCACAAACATAAGCACAAACTAGATGAAGAATATACATACGATCCTACAACAAAAGCCCTAAATGTAGACAAACATGTACAAATGCAAAAGAATGGAAGTTTGAGGAGATATACAATTATTAATGTTAAATTTCTAATACCAGCAAGATTTATTTTCTCACGACAATTTAATTTATCCCCAACAATTTATTTATTTACCCACATAATTACTGAATCACCGAAATATAAAATCACTGGTATATTTAACTTCTATAATTAAATATATGCAACGGAAATAAACTAGAGAGATTAATTACACATTGCAAAAAAAATCACTCACAACAATTCTCCATCATTTCATCATCTTGAAAGTTTGGTTTTTTCAACCCACATAGATACAAGGAAAAATACAAAACCCCGAAACCTGTAACACACCTCCCTTATAATGAATTGGGCCCAATATAACTCAACCTTAAGGAAATTAGCCTCTGAATGAAATTAGCTTGGAGAACTCGACCCAACAACTCTGTCAGCAACTTGAACTGTGCCCTCCTTGTGTGCCACTGATGCGCTCTAGGGAAAACTCTGCCCTCTAGCAACTCGACCTCCTGCAAATAAATTCAATCTCCCTCCAACAACTCGACCCTGCAATCTCCTCCTGCTCGACCCTCTCGGATTCACACAAACCCATTCACACTTCTCCTCTACGCACTGGTCCACAGAGCCACTCGCACATAGAGAAAATCACTCTCTTCTTGATGACTCGCTCACTTCTCTTATGTCTTCACGTCCTTGCTAGGCTTCCTTTATAATCTTCATTAAGTCCAAATCCCTATCCCTAATCTCCCTTCTAGAACCATCTTGGAGATCAACAGTTGAGATTATTTCTAAGTCACTTAAATAATTAAATTATTTATCCTTAGAAAATGACTTAATAGTCCACAATAATTATTTGACTTTAATTATTGTACTTTTCCTAAGTTATACTTAGGAAAGAAGATATAAATCACTTACTCCACCAAGCAAGCACTTAGAAGAGGCAAATAATGTCTTCCA
The DNA here is from genome assembly GCA_031772625.1 of Pinus tabuliformis. NCBI lineage: Eukaryota > Viridiplantae > Streptophyta > Pinopsida > Pinales > Pinaceae > Pinus > Pinus tabuliformis. The sequence goes on along the minus strand of CM062818.1, from coordinate 2,066,554,446 downwards.
CATGTTATGACACCCAGCATATGCAAAAGACCTTCTAATGCTACCGCTCACATCAACACTCCCTCCTAGCAAGGAAGGGATTCTCCACCACCCCTTTCACTAAAGGCTTAGTGAGAACATTTGCCACATGCTCCTTTGTAAAAAAATTTCACAACACCTGTTTGAACCTTGTCTCTTATGTAGTGATATCTGATCTCAATATGCTTGGATCAATCTTGAAACAAAGGATTTTTAGAGAGGTTCATGCAACTCTGATTATCACAATGGATCACCGTTGGGCCCATCTGCAAATCAAATAATCTTGCAAGCATTTTGTGAAGCCACATTGCCTCACAACTCGCCATACTCGCTGCCATATACTCTACTTCTACTGAACTGAGTGTCACTGATTGTTGCTTCCTGTTGAACAATGAGATCATGGCTGATCCCAAGCTGAAACAACATCTAGATGTGGACTTTTGGTCCACCTACCCAATTAGAATCTGTGTATCTTTACAACGCCACTCCCCCTGTTATCACATTTAGTTGGGTTTGAAATTTTTTAAATGCTGACAATTACAGTGCCAACAGAATTTTTGTAATACACATGGAAAACGCTGATAATGGGACTATCAATGCTTTTTTGAGCTCAAAAAATTATTAGAGGAATACGCCGACAACGGGAGTGTCAACATTATCGGGTATTGGCTGATAACGGGAGTATGAGTGCCAAAATTAAAATTTGAATTTCGACTTTTGAAATGCGTTGACCATGTTAGCAACGAAATAATGTTTTTCGGTCATGCCACGTTAAATCCAAAGGGTAAAAGTTACGTGCCGAAGGAGTGTTTTCCGCCACCGAAGGTATGTAGTCATCGTATAATCATTCAAAGGTTAAATCAATTATTACTTGTAAATCATTACCCGAATGTCATTTGTTTTCTTGTATGGTTAATTTCCAGTTTCCATTATAAAATTTTGTTAACTCTAATCGCTGGCAAGGTCGTTTGTGTGCAAATTGTTGGCGGAGATCTAGGATTGAATCCCGGTCCATCCTTCTGCACATTCGTTTGATTATATAGATCATGGGGAAAAGTGGGAAAGCAAACACAAGTGAGCCAAACGCGCCCGACCTCCTGGAGATTTACCTAGATATTCAACAACAATTCTAGTGGATTGGGTGGCAGGAATTTTTCCAATGATGCACTGATTACCATGACGATGTGGCTCGACCATTTGCTCAGGGGTTTGACGGTCAGCATGTGGAGGTAGGAGGGCTTTCATTCCTGATCACAGAGGAACTAATTGCAGAGGCTACAACTCTGCCTATGGATGGGGAAAAAGTTTTCAGAAGTCACGTTTTAGCTGGGATTGATGTCCCATTTTTCCTGAAAGGCGAGTTCAGAGACAGAAATTGGAAGACAGGGGTTCAGAGGGCATGGATGCAAGACAAATGGCATGTGTTGCTGCGGATTGTCTAGTCGTATTTCACCTGTGAGGGGTGTTTTAATCGGGTAAACTTGTATCATTTACATTTCTTAGCTCACCTAGCAGAACAAGTGAGAATGAAAGTCTGTTTTTATTTATTGGAAAGTCTGAAGCACATGGCTACTCGTTTCCGGGTCAGGGCAGACCCATACCCCCATTTTGTTTATCATAAAGCTTTAATTAAATTATTAATTGAAAATCAATTGGCAAAAGATGGAAGGATATGGAGCCATTTCCTGTTCTGGGGAGGTTTTCAACCCTAGCCTCCTAAGGCTAAATGAGGGAGGAAGAAGGGTACCAAACAGGGCAAGAAAACTCAGGCAAGAACCTCCTCTCAGGGCACCTCCACCGTGCAAACTAGAGGCTGAAAAAAGGAAGACAAACCCTCATCTTTTGTCCCTAAAATACCCAAGGTCTATTCTAGAAGAAGTGATAGGCTTAGGAAGATACAGTCTGCTGAAGACCCTCCTATTGTGAGTTCCCCACATGCTGAAAATCTACCTACTGAAGGTTCCCCTGCAGAAAGCCAGCCACTAGAGCAAAACAAAGGAAAGAGGCCTGACCATAAACCCCATGATGAAGAAGTTCTAGATGAAGAAGAACCCTCCCTGTTTGAAATGTTCAAAGGGGGTAAAAGACCTCACACCAGGCCCTTAAACAAATTGAGGCTGAAGATGAAACAAAATCTTGACCTCGCCAAGGAAGTAATAGATGTGGACAATGTCCCATTAAAGGACCTGATAATAAACAAAGAGAAAATTGCAGGTTCTAAAAAGTCAAAGGCTAAGGCAACTAAAAAGAAAATCCCTATGGAAACTAGACAAAGCAAGAGGTAGAGGATGGATAAGGTGGACGTTCTTTTGGAGGCGGCCAATACCCTCAGCTAGGAAGTTGGTAACCATTTTTGGGTTTTTGATTATTCACTGTTAAAGTGAATTTTGTTGATCTATCACTGATCATGCACCTGTTAGCGTTTAGGTACAGAAGGGCACAGAGGAGAGCTGACATTCCCATTGTTAGTGAATTTTGCAAAGAAGCGTTGACATTTCCATTGTCAGCGCATTTTGAAAGAAACAGTTTGAGAAAAGCGCCGACAATCGGTTCGTTAGCAAAACTATCGGTTCAGGTAGCTAAAGGACTAACAACGACAGTATTAGCGATTTGCAATAGGGATATCCGAGAAGACAGGAGCAAAACAAAAGCCCATTTTTGAAGGATGACAAGGCCTGATCTAAAACAAGGGAAGCACAACCATGATACATTTTCTCAGCCCCATTTTCAGCATAATTTTCAGCAAGTTGTTTTGATTTTGAAAAAACTTGATATGTTTAAAGATATTTTCAGATGCATGTACCTAAGAGATTTATACTTCTATTATTGGATTACTGTAATTATTTTTGAGCTACAAACATGTTTAAGTTATTGTATTATCTATATAAGCAAAGGCAGTAGAAGAAGTAAGGGTTGGTGTTTATTTGAGATATAGCATCCTTGTGTATTTTTGCGCAGATCTTAATGAAAACAATGTTCATGAGTATTTACGAAAATTCTTGTGGTGTAATTCCCTTTTTGTCTTTTGCTTTGTTTTATATTTCCCCATGTCTGGAAAATTATTGTTTTATATTTCCCCATGTCTGAAAAACTAAGTGTATGACATTGGGATTCATATTTTATGCTCTTGTTTCTTTATTGCTCAGGGATTAATAATTAACCCTTACACTAATTTCCTTCATCTTCCTCTAAGTTACTTAAGTGTTGAAGGAATTACTGCTACCTTGCTTTTGTGTTTTACTCATCCAAACTCTTTTTGTATAAAACACGATTGGGTTAGACTCCATGCCCAATGGTGGAACTTTCACATAGCCCAACCAAATTTCGGCCATTTTTAGATAAATCTGGCCACAGGACTCAACTGCAAACCTTCTACTACAGTGACCTTGAGTAGTTGAGTTCTAGGGAGAGATACCTCTCCAGGTTGAATGGCCAGCTTTCAACCTCAAAGAGGTTCGAGGTTACCTTAGAGTTTTTCTCGCAGCCAAGGTTTTCTCTAAGAGATAACACTCCCAATTCTAACATACCTTAGTCCAAAGTCTATTGTCCCATGCAAGTATCTCAACACATGCATCACTGCCACCCAATGAACTTGTCTTGGGTCCACCATGAACTGACTGAGTGTATTCACAACAAAACATATATTTGGCCTAGTGTTGACTAGATACATAAAGGAACTTATTAGCTGCCTATACTATGTGGGATCCACTAATTCACCTTCAAAAGTGCTTAACTTCTTCAGGTTAGTGATCATAGGTGTAGACATAGGTCGGCAATCCTCCATCTTGAATCTCCTCAAGATCTCCACTGCATACTTGCCCTACCCAAGAAAAATCCCTCCTGGCTGCTGCCACAACTCCAATATGGAATGTAACGCGTCAAGCCAATGTCCTTCATGTCGAATTTCGAAGCTAGATCCTCCTTGCACATCTGTATGAGCTTCTCAGATCCTGTTTAGAAGAGATCGTCCACATATAAAACCAAGATGAGCGGTTTGTTGAAAATTTAGGGCAACCTTTATACTGATAATTACCTCTGATTTACATTAGTTTAATCCTTTTAATCATAAAGTAATTACACAAAGTTGCTCAACAGTAAATACAAAATACCATAAGGATCATAAAGAGATAGCCACAAAATAACACATTATTTTACCTTGGGAAAAGCCACATGGGGAAAACCCATCAACCTTTTCAATAAAGAAATCTTCAATTCAACAGAGATTCATTCGTCAAGAGCTAGGTCAAACTTGGTCCATCCTCCTAGTGAAGTCAACTACCCTCATATTAGGTTAGGCCATATGCCTTCCTCTAAATTTGGTCCCCTGTTGCTCTTCTTCACCACAAAAAATTCGGCCTTCTATTTCATCCATGCGAGAGTTCAGAGGGAGATCAAGTCTACAAGTGCGAGGACTTCTTCTTGTCTTCATTCATCTTAGAAAGACATAAATTTCAGTGATTTGTCCATCAAACAAAATCGTCCAACAAGGAGATTCTTTCTTAGAAAAGAGGCACTACTTCATAAGTGCGAGGGTTAGTGAGACCTTGCTATTCTTCCTTCCTCATTTCCTTTGCTTGATCACAAAAATCTTTCATCAAATGATTTGAATTACTCTTGGACATAAGCTATGCGAATTGCTTGCCAAATAGTGGAGAACAAGTGTCAATAAATAGTCTTAATTCATGCTGAAGGGATGCCTCTTTGACTGGTGCAGAATTGAACATTGAATGAGCCAACTTGACTAGGAGGAGGTCGACTTGGCTTCTTTTGGAGCCAAAAATTAATTTTACAAATTCAAATTTTCTTCTTTTGAAAAGAGCATGAAGAATTTGCATTACAATATTTTTCTTTTGACCCAAGCATAAAGAACATTCTCTGCAAATACATTAAGGGCAAAAATAATAATTATGAAGACCGACCATAGCTACAAAATTCAACACGGTTCATCCTGTGTTCCGACAAACCAATCCCGATTAATCGCACTCTAATTTTTGAAGGGGTAAAAGTCTGTGCTAACAACAGTCAACCAAGTCTTCCCCCATGACCTAGAATAGAATTGTTGTGTTAGCTGCCAATAGCAAGAGACAGAGTGCGAGGTGAGTTAATCATTAAAGACATGGGCCCACATGGGAACACTATGCTTAAGGTCATGAGGAACCCTAGCCTTGCTCCTAATCATGTTTTCAAGAATCATTAATATAAATTACTTACCCAATACAAATTTATATTTATATAATATAACATATATGTAGTTAATTCCTATGGTGACTTCAATAACATATATGTAGTTAATTTCCATGGCGACTTCAATCGTAGTAAGTGTAACAAAAACCTAATGTATTCGTAAATTATAGTTGACTTAAGTTATTAGTAGACAACAAACTTCAATTTGTTTTTGACATTCATATGATAGATGGAGGGTACATTACACAGTTGCATCTATATGATAGATGGAGGGTGGGCATATTGGACTACTGCATATGAAAATGGAGAGCACATTCCATCACTGCATATGCAAACATAGAGATGTCATATTTAAATAGAGGGCACATTCCATGATATTTCATTCGATAGCCATTTAAAAAATGACTAAAGATTAATTATGAAATTGTGGCTAGGTTGAAAGGTGAATATCCAGTTGATTTTTACTAAATTTATATGTTTGCTTATCAAATGCGCCGAATTTCGAATTTCATCAATGAAATTAGGAAAACTTGGTGACTTTGGATAAGGGTCTTGGAGACCCAGATTAACTCTATACAATAGACGAATGCACTTAATTAAGTGCCTTAAAGGGTCTACTAGAGTCAAAGTAATAGCCAAGAGCGAAGGACAAGAGAGGAGGCCATAAGGGAACCCCACCGATGTACTAGACATCCAAAAGCAATTGTGCATCCAAACTAGAACAAGATTGCTCAAGGGACCATCTTCCAACACAGAAGAGTCTTTGAAATGAAGGATGAGAGGTAACCAAGTCACCATCTCACTAGTCTTGCATGGACACTACTATAACAAAATCTAGCATCCACCTAAGTGTAAAGTTCCAACCATCAAGTTGTTAGTTTTGTTCAACTTAGGAAGGCTACTCATAATCACTGCATTAGCTCTTCCTCTCTCTGTTGGTTGGCTCTTCTCCAATTTAAGGGGGGCTTCCCCAAGGATAGGATTCCTAAGGCTATGGAGTGGAGGCTCAAGGTGATTTTGTGAAGAGTTAGCCTAAGCAAAACAAATGGTTGTAGTGAAATGGAAAATGAAAGGAAATGGGGATGAAAGGAACGGAAGAAAGGGGAACAAGGAAATGGGCTGATATGAGACCAATAACTATCAATCTATGGGCTAATGGAGTCATGAAATATTGTATGAAGGAACTAGTGTCACAATTCAACTACTTTAGATGTCTATATAGTAGAAAGGGCTAGTTTGCCACATTCAAAATTTGGGATGAAAGAAGTTCTTGATACATGCATCATTTGGGTGTATACTTAAGGTAAAAGGAACTAATTTGATTCAATTTAACCTCAATCGTTTGTTGGAAGTTAAGATGAGAAAATTTAATCTTGGAGAGCTAGGGGTGCTACTGATAAACAATAATTTGAAGGTGCTATTATATTAGGCTGAATTTTACTTTGATTTCAACAATTAATATATTAGATGAAGGAAATAAAACATAATTATAACAAGGAAAGAAAGAGGGTGAATCTACTCACATTGCTTTAGTCCTAAATGCAAAAACTTTCATTAATAGGCCTTCAAATAATAATGATCACAAGAGATTTTGTACATATAATTATCAACAAAATTGAAGGGCATGTATATAACCATACAACAAAGTAATCAAAACCTCAGTTCTTCATTAGTCTTAAAGAATTTGATGTGCAAGGGAGGTACACATCGATCATCTCCAAGCTCTACAATCTCCTATTACTTCTCTTTCATAATCTTGCAACTTCCAATTACTGAAGTATGAACAAAATAAATCACTTTGAATATGTGTGCCAATGAAGGGTGCACTTTAAGAAAATGTTGTACCATGTAAATAAAAGATGTTCTCCCTAGCAAAACCCCTCCATGATAACAACAAAACATAAAGTCTAACTTAATTTGCACAATCACTGAGGGATTATATTTATTACATTAAAATTACCATCTAAACTTAGGAAAAGGTTAGGTCACCTTAAAATCATAACGTAACACACCCTCTCTAACTCAAACTTAGGAAATTACATAACAATGAGGGTACTAACATCATGGAACACATTCTCCCCTATGTGATGTCTAGCAAATGTAAGTTGTAACATTGCAAAGTTAAATCATCAAAGAAAATCTCACAAAGGAAATATGCATCATTCCACCATAGCAACATCATAAGAGAAAGGGACATAATAAAAAGGCTAACTCATCCAAACATCAAGTGTGTCCCCCATTACATATCCAACATATGAAGGTCATGTAAAACACCTCTCATAGTGCTACCAAATAATACCACATCATCACGCAAAAGTTAATGGGAAAATTCAACCATCATGAAACATTTATATCCTAACCATTATCATCTAACCCATTGAAGGGTTAGAATCATCATCCATATCCAAGATAAGTATATATACCATGCCACTACAATGAGATAGTATGTTCCACAACCATTGAAAGTGCAAACAATGGGTGATCAACAAGGCAAGCACATGTGAGAACCAAGTGACAAACACAATTACCAACCAGCCAGGCAAGGAGAAATGAGACTCCCCCAACCAAATATCTCCATCAAGTGATCAAATGCAATGAAGAGGAAGGGGCTCCACGAAGATGTATCCCCAAGTTTTTCCAATGCTCCAAGAGTACTATTACCAAGTCTCCATCTTGTGATGAAAATCACAAGATGGAACTTCATACAATAGTTGTAATAGATGTGACAAAGAAGTAAGTCGCACTATGGTATGCTTGAGTGGGTAAGCGTTTATTAGTACTAAAGTATGAATCCATATGCTATAAAAGGATGATAAAGATAAAGTAATTGGAGGACCTGATTCTGAGTTGCACCACGTTGACCTATCAAAATAATTAAAAGTGATTTGGGATGACTTGAATAGACTATTTGGGTCATTGCCAAATTATTATTGGAACTACAACTCTTTAGGTTTAAAATGGCTAGTGGAGTAACTATCTCAAGCCTAAAATCCTTGTTAAAGTTGTTAGGAGAAGTAGGTGTAAAGGTTGAAGAAGAAGAAGATGCAATTTTTTTATCCTAACTAGTTTGTCATTAAATTATAGCAATATAGCATTTACAATTGGTTAGATTTCCTTCACAATAATTGGAAAATATGATTCCTTGCCCTAGTGGCCGAAAAATATTGGTGAAAAGGCCTTTTCAATAAAGGCCAGCATTAAGAAAGGTAGCAATGGTGAAAGCAATAACACCTAGGAATGAAAAAAGTACAACTGTTGTGGAAAGTTAGGCCATTGTTCTTGGGACTGCATATTTTGTTGTGCCGATGTACTAAAGGATAATGTCAAGGAGAATTGTATTATGGCTAGGGATTCAGGTGATGTAGAGTCAATTAATGACGAATATGATGTATTTGATGACAACTTTTTGTTTTGATTGGCAACATAGTAGTGCTTCTTCCAAACAAAGGATAACTAGGAAGGATGCCTAGTTGATTGATGAGCAAGGGGAATCCAGTCAAATTCTACCTATGAAGTGTTGAAAAATGTAACTGGTATCGGTCTTCGTAAGTGTCATTTGTCTCATATCATGATGTAATTCTTATGTATTGATCAACATAAGAAAGAAAATGTAAAAGAAAAATTGTTTATAAAGCATGGGTTTCATGCTTATGTCATTTGGTCAATAGGTCAAGCATCCATTGTATGCTTCTAGGTCTTTGTCTTAAGTCTTGGTCATTGTAATTATGTAAGAGACCCTGTTGGGCTTTTGCATCAGTCAAAAAAATGTTATTTTTGTAATTATAAATGTCTAGAGGGCTCCATCAGTCAAGTCGGCCAGCCTTGCTCTAGTTGGCCTAGAGTAGGCTTAATAAGCCTCTTGGAAAGACTATATAAAGGAGAGTCTACGACCTCCTTTGGAATAACAAGTGCGTGCAAGTTTTCTATCTGATCTGCGGCCAAGACTACAGGTGCGAAGAGGGCTAGAAGAGCTGAGAATAAAGGAGAAGTTTGAAGGATTAAAATCTATGTTATTTCTTCTTTGACAGTCTATATATACGCAAGAAGTTTCAGATCCAAGGTTACAAAGAAGAGTTGCAGAACTGTAAGGCTAGGAGAGCCTCATCTTGAAGAATATCTACTCCATTTGTGTGGGAAGGCAGGCTGGTCGACTTGATGGGAGCCCTGGTCTAAAGTTTGGTCTTGGAAGTCTCCTTTGAAGTTGATAAGAAGAGAAGTTCTTTTGGGTTTTCCCCTGTTGGAGGGGTTTTGCCCTGGCATGGAGCCTATATCCTGTGTTCATGTGATCTTTATTGTGTTTGGAATTTATTTGATGAAGAGAACATTAACATAATCAAGTTAAGAAGAACCTAAATCACAAGTAAATGTCAAAGAAGGAAAATGATAAGTTAAATATACTGCCCTAATTCATTTTCCAACATGAAGAAAGAGGGTTATGCTAGTCGGATGGAGCACTGAGAAAAGTCCCATAACTGGATTGGTATTGCATTGCTGAAGACTGAATGCAAATGTTATATATTATCATACTCTAGTTGTTGTACCTAGTTGTTTTCAAAAGTATTCTTATGGATTTTGTTGTAGTCAGGGGATACAAAAAATAGTACTTTGTTGGGGGGGTGTCGGAATAAATAACACTCAATACTTAATATTGGAGTTGTTTTAAAATAAATTATAAACAAGTGATTAGGCAAACAAATGATCTAATCTCATAGTTGCGGGGGAGCGCCCCCCCCCCCCCCCCTCGCACCCGCTCCCAATCCGCGCTTCGGGCGGGAGCGACTCGGGAGCGGGTCGGGAGCGCGCTCCCTAAAAAAAATTTCGCTCCCTGCCTTTTCGGGAGCGTTTTGCCTTTTTTGCATTTTTTTTTGTAGTAATGTTTGAAATGCAATTTTTTTTGAAAGAAACAAATAGTTTTTGAGTGGGGCAGCTAGGCCCTAGTATTGATATGCTATTCATGGTAATGTTAAATTCTTAAAGTAAAAGTGACATTTTCTTTAATTTTCATTTTCATCCTTTTACTTAAATTTTTAACATTACCATGAAATGACTCAGGATGTTTGAGAGTGGTTTCGTCCTCATTGGATTTCATATGGAGAAAGTAGAATTTTAGATTTCATTCAAAATCCAACAGACTTATCAGTTTTTCAGGATTTCAGGATTGGGGGATTGCAATGTTTCCATTGAATTTTGTCATGTATTAGGGTATGGAACTCATACTTAATCAAGAGTACCAATCCCTCTATGTACCTTGATGTTAGTGACATTGGTTGTCGAACTCCTCTATCATGACCCTTCTAAAAATGTACGCATCACTCAAACAAAATCTTGACTTGACATGCTATGCTTTTTCTATCTTATGTTAATGCTTAGAGGGTGATATTAATGACAAAGATCCCCATACAGATACAAAGGTAATGACAAAGATACCTCTGGATATTAATGCTTGGAGGGTGATATTAATGACAAAGATCCTGATTTTGCAACAAGACTAAAAAATTAGACATTTCTCGTGGTGGCAAGAGGCCCAAGCATAAGAAATAGATAATAGATTTACTTCTCTTTTCTAGTTTCTAGTAGCTTTTATAACTATTGACTCTTTCATATTTATTATGATATTTTTTTAAACAATATATGACAATTTAAGTTTGAAGTTGGCAATTATAACTCATTAGTAATGAATTATGAATATGATGCTTCATGAAAGTTGAAAGTTGTTTCATTTCATTTCATTTTATAACATTTCATTTCATGTTAGATATTATTTGTTGTAATGGTTACACTTAGCTTACAAGTACAACTTTGGTGATCAATGATGATAAATGTTATATATTGAATTTTGAAAGCTTGAAACTTTAAGATTGATGAATCATGAGACTCAATATGTTGTATGTTACTATGTTACTAACTTGCGGACGTGGTTGATGAAGATTATAACTTCTAGATGATTGTTGTTATATGGTTCAATCTATGCTTTTTTATGTTTTTTATATCTAATTCATCATTCTACATGTTTTTGTTGACATATATGTATCAAAAATTTAAAAATATAAAAAAATATATATATTTTTAAAAAATCGCTCCGGGATTCGCTCCCAAACCGGGAGCTTCTGAAAATGGTCGCTCCCGCTCCCGTTTTCGCTCCCAAGTAACATGGTCTAATCTACAAATAAAAGGAAATCATTGTATGATGTCAATGACTCTATTAATAAATGATATATGTCCCTTATATATCTCTCTCTCTCAGATGTTATAATTGTGTATCTTCAATTTACCAACATGATGGCAGGGTTATTCAGAGCTTTCTGTGGGTGTTTCAGACTACTACTTCAGAAGCAGTAAGAAAGAATGAGAGTAAATTGGATTTTACCTTGCATACCTATCATTGGCAATTCGCAAGGAGGCATTTTAGTGGACTGTTGTATTCCTATATCTAATAATGGTAATCTGAACTGACTAGCTGATTCAGGCTGCTGCTTCTTTATCAAGTACTAATCACATCAAACTGTGGTAAGGAGGGTTCCCTTGATGGCTATATCTACCTGTGGCATTTGTGCAGCTCTATTAATATGCATGGAAAGAAGTCATCTCTGTGAGAATTGGATTAGTAGCAGCTATTAAAAGCTATGCATAACCACAAAATCAATCCCACTCTGCCACACTTGCAATTGTAACTAGTCTGTTCATGATGGTTTAAGTTGGGTCAAGATTTGTAACTTCACCCTTTTAATTTCACAGCTCTAGGCATTTGATGTTATCATTCCCTTTCAGGCAGATATCTACCAGGGTTTGAAAACTTGCATCTAAAAAGTTATGACATTATATGCCAGCCAATCATGAATGGGATATTGATAAGCTTTCTCTAGTTGTAGCCACAGTTTTGCCAACAATTAATTAAAAAGATAATGACGGTTCATCAGTAAGGGCACCTTCACATGCATAAAAGGATTTACATTCTAAAATATTGTTCCTATAAATCTCTTTCCATTTAGTTTTTATACAACAGCTTGAAAGCACTGAATTGACTTTGCATTGTCTTACATTCATTCTTGAACATGTCATAAATAGCTTTTCGACTAGTTTTGTAAAATGCTCTTGTAATGGTGATCTCTAAAGGTGCGTGAGGAGCTTGCTAATGCAATCAAGGCTGCAGAGGAGGGCCTTCTTCACTTAAAACGTTCTCGTTTACTTCGTGAAATTGACTCTATGGAAGATTTAAGAACTACCTCTAAGCTGGAGACTGCTGATGCTCGAGTTAAGCCATTAGAGTCAACAAAGGTTGAGCCAGAGCCTCTAGAGATTGTCCCTTTCACAGTTGGGTCTAAATGTCGATTTCGTCACATAGATGGCAGATGGTATAATGGTCAAGTTATTGAAATGGAAAATGACAAGTTGGCCAGAGTTTCATTCCTGACACCCACATCTGAAAACATGCAGGTTAGTTTAAGTTTACTTACCCTGCATTTCAAGTTGGTTTTTGGGTTTACAGTACTTATATGTCGTTAGTTTAAGCTGCCAAGTTAAGTTCACTCAGTGTGCCTTTTTAATGATATCAGGTACACTTCTCATTGCTCTAAAAACATTTAATTTTGGAAGTTACTGTGCCACCTTCCCCTGTTGAAGTTGCTGGTGTTTGCTTAACCAAGTATGGCATGTTTACATGCTTAGTTCTAAAATTAATCGGTTGATTAATATTTCTTGTTCTGTTAGCTCAAGATATAATACATGATCACCGTTGGACATCAAAACAAGATCTAGAAAGCTTTTCGATGACCATGACATCATGACAGAATGTAAAGAGATAAAGCTCACTGCAGGATCTCAACTCTCAAAGCTTATACCTATTTAATTTTGTTTTCTTCAAGAGAGACATGCATAGGTGACTACTTAGTCTTTTGTTCTTGTCAGCCACAACACATAAGGATCTGTAGTTTTGAGACATTTCCTTCCGTCTCAACACTCTAACATCTTCTTTTATTCATCTTACAACCTGGTAAATATATTCTCATCATCTGAGATACTATTTTTACAAGATTGCAAAATATGGAATATAATGAAGTGTTTAGTGTTGGAAACACTGAGAGGGGGGTGAATCAGTATTTCACTTACAATTAGTTAATTTATCTTTTCAGAGCATTAATTATCTTCAGCGATAAATTTAAAACAATAGTGCACAGAATCAAGACAGTAGACACAAATTTTTAGAGGGAAACCCTTCTGGGAAAAAAACCACCGAATGCTTCTCTAATAATTTTATGAGTACATCAATCTGTCAACTCCAACTAAAAATGGCAGGCCCAATTCCCTAGTACTCTAGAGAAAGCATTTTAGTTTTATCAGGCAGCTCCAACTCCTGAAAGGATGCTCCTACACTCTGTTTTACCAGCACCCACTGGAAGGACGCTCCAACGCCCTGCAAGCTCCAACTTGCCCTAGCACCACCCTACCACCCTGAAGTGTTTTCAGGCTCCAACCTAAAGGTGACTCCAATCACCTGCCTAGCACCACCCAACCTCCCTGAAAATGATAATGAATTTGACACACTAGTGTGGGCTCCCGTACTAGGGATAATGACCCACTTACATTGATTTTCAATAGAGCCCTTACAACAAAACAATAAAAAACTTAAAAACCTTTCAATTGATGAAAACCCTTACCGCAGAACTGTAAAGTACTGGATAACAGATGCCCTGAAGTAATTACCTTGATGATGAGAGTGCTGGAATGTATGCCACTGTAGAATATACTGTGCTTCTGTCCCTTACTGCTTGATACTGCTAATACAAAGATTAAGCAAGAATCCCTACTCCAAACTGTTGTGAATTAATGACGAGGTCCTAAAAAGATATCTATATTGCTTTGCTGCAAAAGGCTAGAATGCCTGACTGTCTGCTTCAGATGATAAGACACTTGTAGCCCAAACTTCTTACGGCTACAGACTTGTTCAATGATATGGTATCATAGTAGTGGAAACCCTTGATCTTCAATTTCAAACTAAAGTAGCAGCACAGGTTCAGAACTACAATGTAAACTTCAAAATCTTCATACCTTTATTCTTGATTGTAACCATACCTCTGTCTATTCAATATGCTGCCTTGGAGTCACCTCGGTCTTGCTGCTACAGTCAGCCTCACTGCTAGAATCTTGACAAAGTTTATAAAGTGACTATTTAAAGTTTTATGGTCAGAGAGATCTAAAGGTAATAGCCAATCAACATGCAAGTTTCAGGATGTAGTTCTCAAAGTCAAGTGGCTGCAGAGTGATGTCAATCACAAGGTTGTCATGCCTCAATCAGCAAGCAAGTTCATTGGGACATATGCCTCAGGGTTCAGATATGAGATTTCCAAATAATAATAACTAGGTCCGCACAGTTTTGAAGGAGATTAATCACTATGACTTTCACCAACAGGAATGCACTATAATTTCACTGTAACTTCCCCTCCAGTGACGATCTTCAAGGAGGTCGAGTGCTTGACGATAATTGCAACAGGTTCAGGTTGGAGAATAGATAAAATGACCACAGAGGCTATAGACCAAGTGCCCAGAATTGTCTAATTGGACCTCCCTGTGCTCAGATTTTTGATGACGTTGTTTTAGGGCACACTAAAATGAGTCTCTACATTAATGCGGATTCACTTGTATACAAACCTCCAATGAAATCAAAACATAACCATAATCCGTCTCTCAAGATTAATATGATTCTTCTGAACTTAAGATAGATCAGTGCCTCTCTTAGTGTTTAACTTTTCTCCAATAGGCCGAAGAGAAATTACAGAGAGAGATACAAAGGTTTCCTTGCAATTTGAAGAGAAATGGATGAGCGAACTTGCTCAGTAAGTGCTGCAGAAGGTTGGTGCTTCAAGGCTGCAGAGAAGGCTTTTAGGCCTAGATCTGGACGTGATCCATGTCTTAAAATAGACAGTGCTTCATTCTGCAAGGATTCAGACCCTTCACTGCATCAAATGTGATAGTTTAGTTTCCAATGTGAAGTCGTTCCACCTGCACAGACAAGAAGAAACCTAACGATGCACTTAACCAAACCATGAACCCAAAAACCCTTGCAACTTCAAGCCTCTCTTCTGATACAACTTTTCTGCACAGGGCCGAATATTCAGATCAATATCAGAAGATGATTGAGCGTTGAATTGTTACAAAATAAGTGTGGAGAGATGCCTTTATATAATATTTGGAGGGCTCGTGTTTGTGCAGCCGACTTAAGGATTTTAGGAGGGAAAACCCCATTAAATTTTGAATTTTGAATTTGTGGAGCCAAAAATGTGATTTGACTTTTGGAGGGAAAAAGCCCCTTTTTCAAATTCAGGCCTTTGGTTCCAAAACCCTCTATATGATTTAGAATTTAAAAATATATTTGACAAACCCTTCAAAAATATCCTTTTGCTATAGGAAGGATTTGGAGAAGAGCCTCATCACTTGAAGAGCTGCCACATCATCATCCTTTGGGGTTATGGCCCTGTTGCTGCACAAACTAGTAGGCCTAGTAAATAGGCTAAAACTAGAGGGCACAACAACAATTTGGGACAAAGGCCCATTGTCACCACAACCTATGCCCCCTTCTCTTCTCAGATTTTCACTGACGGGAGGAGTCCCAGTATGGAGGAAATCACCTAGGATGATAGGATCAATGATGAGGTTTGTAGTGATTTCCAAGGCCCAATCAAAGGAGAGGCTCAATATGAGGCTCACTTGCTTCAATGAAGCTTGTTGGCTCTCCAAGAAGGACCTAAAAGAAAAGGAATCAAGATCTATGGATTTATGTTGTTACAATAAGGTTAGGTGTACCTAGAGTCAAGATCCCCAAATGATATAGAACCTCTCAATAAGCTCTTTAAAATAAGCAATTGCTTCCAAGAAATGTGTTGCTAAAATTGAGAAACCTAGGTTGGCTCGACATGAGACCTAGGGTTTTTAGATTTATCATGAGAGGGAGGCCTCCTAAGAGGACACTAGGTCAAGTTAGGACAAGGAAAGGGTTAAAAATGATCAATCTTTGATGGAAGATAACCCTCAAGAAAGTCTTTCACTATGACGTCCAAGATTATCTTTCAATGTCCAAGCTAGGGTTTGATTTTTCTCACAAAGGAATTGTTGAAATCTCACAAAACCTTGAGGATCTCTAGGAGAGACACCAACACAGAAAACAGTCCAAATGAACTTGTAAAATCATCTCTCAAATGATTTCGCATGATGCCCTAACAAGGCCATCTAAGTGAGAGACCAAAAATTTGGGGAGGAAGGAAAGATGGTGAAATGAAAGGTGACCACCCAAATTTCTTAGACTAGTGCCTTCCCCTTGGGCTATGGAGTCTTTATGTTTCGAAATTGAGACTAATTCGTTTCTCAAGGAGGTTGAAAAATGATGCCCTAACACCAATCTTTCAATATTTACCCACCCAAGATCAATGGACTTTCATGGAAGAAAAGAAGTTTCAATCCACTAGGAACATTCTTTTACTTGTTATCAAGGAGCAATATGCACAAATTTGCAATCTAACAATCTTTAACAATGATATTCAATAATTAGGGCATGAAAGAATAAGTTAGTTGCACAATTCCCACAATTAGACATTATTCATGAAAAATTCTTCAATAAAATTAACTTTCAAGATAACAAGAGATATATCCAATCCAAGATGAAGACAATAGCGCTAAAGAAAATCGAACTAGCCTCCAAAGATATCAAAATGCATGAAAGCCCACCAAATAACTACTAAAGTGAATGATAAGCCACCAAAGTAGGAAGTGTTGAAGAATCTAGGGCAATTAGATTAATAAGATTCTTCTCACGATGATAACTATTTGTGAGGTACTTTTTACTTTTTCTTATTAGCACAATCTTCTCTTGTTATTATTAGAGTGTGTTTTCTTACTTCATCAAATAGTTACCAAAACAAAAGAGACAAGAACACAAGATGTTGGCTTTCTGCCAGGGCCAAAACCTCTCACTCTTTGAGAGGAAAACCCACACAAATTCTTCTTATAGAGATTCCAATTGACGAATACCAAGACCAAGACCAAGACCCTTGACCTAGTAGCCACTCCAAGCTCAAGACACACATTCTCTTGACAATCCTCTTCTTGATTCCTCTTCCACCAAGATCTTCATCATTACCTTGACAATGAGATCTTCACTGCTGCTTTGATATCGAACTCTTCACCACTGATTTGACATCGAGATCTTGTCACTTTGTAGGAGCACCGAGACTTCATGTTCAAACTGTGACATTATCGAGACTGAGATTAGCATTGGATCCTTCTCCCTATGGCAGCACCGAGACTCCTTAATCTAATCAGAGGTATCTGAACTCGTCTTCTGCACTTAGGCCTCCTAAATAGAGATATCCAAATTGTTCACAGTCTCTGTGTTAATTTTAGGTATGTTTTACGCTTAGAGCAATTTATTTCAATTTTCTCAGTTAGCTCAATATCTTTTCCAGATTAGCAATCGCATCAGCGTAATAGTAAATTGCAGATAGAACATAAAACATAAATTGTAGAAGACAAGCCAAGACAAGAGGACACAAGATGTGGCGCTAACCAAGGACAAACCCCAATGTGGGGAAACCCTTGATCAATTCTTCCTATATGTTCTTCAATAGTTCAGCACAGAGAGAGAGAGAGAGAGATAGTACATTTACAACAGAAGTCAACACTTGACTTATCTCAATAAGAGCATAGATCATTTCTAAGAAGATGATACATGAGGTAGCCGAACTCAGTTGAAGACATGCTGCTTCAACTGATTCTCCAAGGTGACTCTATCATGCTGCACCTATCATAGTGCTGCTCCTCATCATCATGTTGTTCCTCACTGTGTTGCACCATGCTACAACTCATCATCACTATGTTGCATCTCATCTTGCTTCACTAAACATGACTGTACCCATCACTGTACTGCTGAGCTCTTCATTGCACTATGCTGCACTGTACTTGCAGCTCCCATTGCTGTACCAATGCTGCAACATGTACCATTGACCACCATGCTGCTCCATAACTTCTGTCATGCTGCCACACTGCCTTAGCTGCTGGCTATGGCCTATGGCCTAGCCCAGCAGCTAGATAGACTATGATCCCACAGTCCTAGGAAACACACAATGCTGTCATCAATATGTACACTGCTGATCTGTGTGTTATAGGAGCTTCTACTCATCAAAAGTATGGGTAGCAGTTCCTTTATCTAAACTGCTGATAAGAACTTTTTGTGACAGCAAATAGGATCTCCTCATCTGAAGAGACCTCTCCCTTCAACGTGGCTGGTGTTTAGGACAGCGTACAAGATGTGCACCAAAAACACAACAATGTCTCTTTCTTACAGCAGATAGTAGGTGTAGAAGACTGCGTTTGCTGCTGTTCCTTATTGTGACTGGTTAGGGCACCCATGTGCTACAACAACCCTCAAACAGTCACCTAAAACATCCCTCAAAGACTGCAGCCTTATTGAGGAAGGGTCTCCTCCATTCGTGTTGCTGTTCTGAGCACTTTCAGCCCAAGAAGCCTACCACAGGGATTGCTGTCACCTATAGCCAACCAAAACAGTGTCACCCTTACCTTGAAGCTGCCCACAAACATTCCGCAATTCTCCTTACCTAACTTGACCTCTCTGTAGCATGGAACAACCCTCCACACAGTCACCAAGAGGCTCTAACAGCCCTAAAACACCCACGCTGTCCCTACCTTCTTTGCTAGTTAGGGCAGCGAGTTAGGGAGCCTCTTTACTACCTATTTTCCAGCATCTAAGGGCTGCCTCAAACAACGTATAGATTAGGGCATCTAGGGTATGATAAGACTGCGTTTAGGGTTAGCTGTTAGTCCTCTTTCACCGTGCTAGATCTCCCTTTGAACTGCGGCCAAGCCTTCACAAGACTTGTGGCTAGGGTATCCTTCTTTTACAGCGAATAGGGTCTCCTTCTAGACCTGCGTTTAGGGCTTCCTCCTCTTAGACTTCTCTTCCACTAAAACCCAAAGCAAGTGGAGAGAAATCAAGAGTGAAGTGTGTGTACAAATGACTATCAAGTCACCCCCCTTTCACTAAAACGTTGAGCACATGTGGGGGTTATTTGGTTGCTGGCTGACCTTGACGAATTGTCCCATAACACAAATAAATTCATATCTCCATGAATACTTATCATAATTAGATGATCTTTAGATCAATCCTACACCTCTTAATGAGCGGGGATCCAAGAAAAATATCATCTGCCATAAATAAGATGACCCACATGGAGTTTGGCCCTAGTTTCCAATTATAACACTTTGTCCTCCGCAATCACTGAGAGAGACCACCAAATTTATGACTGTGGAAACATGACTACTTCAGGAATATCAAACTGAGACCAATCTTCTTCTTTGCTGTCACTGTAATTTCTTATTTAAGAAGGATCTGAATTCCCTTCCCCACTGAACTGTAGCCTTGTAACCTTCGATCTGTCATCGAAACATAGATGACCCAAATTTATGCGAAGTTACTTCACTGTAATTGTCCTCCGAAAACCACAGAAGAATCCAAACTTATTTGCTGCCTCTGCTCACCCAAAATCTCAGAGGGATATGCGAAATTTTCTGTGTTTCTGCGAGGAGCCTAGCCTCCTATATATAGTTGTTCGACCATATATTAAGCATAGTTTTAAAATTCGGCCGATTCGAAACGGAAACGGCCGAGTTGATCCATTTCATTGCCCAGAAATGTGACTCGGTGGAGGAAACGACTCAGTAGGCCGAGTCATGGTTGACTCGGCCAACTCGGCCGTTTTTGTATTGACTCGGCCGAGTCATAACCAGCGGCCTGTAACACCATCAAAACAACGATTTGACATTTTTTTAATGAAATTTTGAAGTGTTTGCTGATTGGTTTGGACTCCAATGTGTTTTATGAATTAGTTAAATGTTATTTGGGGTCCATTTCCCCCTCCCAAACCCTATTTAACACATTCAAATGCTCTCTACTATTGATAGCTATTCAAATTTCATGGTAATGTTAAATTCTTAAAGTAAAAGTGACATTCTCTTTAATCTTCATTTTCATCCTTTTACTTAAATTTTTAACATTACCATGAAATGACTCAGGATGTTTGAGAGTGGTTTCGGCCTCATTGGATTTCATATGGAGAAAGTAGAATTTTAGATTTCATTCAAAATCCAGCAGACTTATCAGTTTTTCAGGATTTCAGGATTGGAGGATTGCAACGTTTCCATTGAATTTTGTCATGTATTAGGGTATGTAACTCGTATTTAATCAAGAGCACCAATTCCTCTATGTACCTTGATGTTAGTGACATTGGCTGTCGAACTCCTCTGGGATTCGCTCTCAAACCAGGAGCTTCTGAAAATGTTGCTCCCGCTCGCATTTTCTCTCTCGCTCCCCACTTTCGCTCCTGCTCCCAAGTAACACTGAGCCAGATGATGTTGGCAACTCTAGCAGTAGCCAGTAGTACTGGTCACAGACTTTTGTTGTAGAGGCCATTTATAGCCTCCTTGGTTATGTGTTTTTGTTTTGATCTCTATATCATCATCGTGTATGTATTGGACAATGCACTGGGTGCCATTTTGATACAATGGATATATTCATGAGCCTATCTTGATCATATGTTGTCTTCTATCTATATTCTTGTAGAAATTTCTGTTTTCCCACCCCGGTTTTCAGTTTCTCCTTATTTCTCCCATGTAGTTAAATGCCCATTCCCATAACCATACATTTAACAGACTGGAAAAAATAAATATTGCTGAAAACACAAATTCTGGAAATTTTTCAGAATGCTGGAAATTGCAGAATTAAAAATCAGCAATCAAAAACAGCCATTAAAACACATTAAAACACTGATATTTTTGGTCAACTTGACCCTGGAAAAACCCCCTACAACTCTTGGGGAAAACCAGTTTGAGAGCTCTTCTTTATTTATGAAAATTGCCTTTTTACAGTGAGAATTATTCAGCAAAAAATCAGCAAGCAAATTTACAACTTATCTCCTTTCCCGTGCCTCACAACAATCTGGAAATTACAGCAAACAGGACAGCAATAAATGCTGTACGGCCTCCGTTTTGTGTGCAGAAAAATCAGCAAACTGCTCCTCGATTTTTGTGCAAAAATCTGCCTTTCACTATGTGCTGAATCAGCTGTACAAACCCGCTCAACGGCTGCCTTGGAATGTGTGCCAAGCTGCTGTCTCCTTCTCCTCCTGGCTCAGAAATCTCTCTTGCTCTCCTTCTCCCAATCTGCTCATGAAAGAATGAATGACCTTTTCCTCCTTTAATATAACTCCAAGTGACTTTTGGGTGATCTCTAAATCCAATGGCTGAAATACATTTAGATCAATGGCTGAGATTAAATGCTCATTTAAATCTCACTTTCTATTTTTTAATTCACCCCACTTTAATAAAGACCCACTTAGTCATTTATTTCCAAAGTCACTTTTTCTTTCTAATTTTTCATTTACTTTATAAAAGTTACTTTAAAATTAGACTTAGTAACTTTATCACTTAAAGTCACTTTTAAATTAGATTTAACTTTATAAAATTATAAA
Source organism: Pinus tabuliformis (assembly GCA_031772625.1). Lineage (NCBI taxonomy): Eukaryota > Viridiplantae > Streptophyta > Pinopsida > Pinales > Pinaceae > Pinus > Pinus tabuliformis. The sequence goes on along the minus strand of CM062818.1, from coordinate 2,066,532,715 downwards.
GTCACTTTAGGAGAAAAATTAAATTCTTTTGGACACTTTTCCCTAGGCCAAAGATCAAAGCCTAAGGGAACCACCTGTCCTCCGGTACCAAATTTCAACACTCCCTCTTACCGAGGAAGGTGTTCCTCACCACACCCATCTTGTCCCTGAAGTAGACATGCTTGCCCCGTGGTAAGGCTTTGGTAAGGATATCTGCAACCTGCTCATCAGTGGAAATATACTCAAGCTTCACAACTCCCTTCTGAACATAGTCTCTGATGAAATGATATCTGATCCCGATATGCTTTGACCTGTCATGAAATACTGGATTCTCCGTGAGTTTAATACAACTCTGATTATCACAGTAAATCACTGAAGGTCTCAACGGCTGACCAAATAAGCCAAACAACATCTTGCGAAGCCAGATAGCCTCACAACTAGCTAGACTGGCTGCCATATACTCTGCTTCCGCTGAACTCAGTGCTACTGACTGCTGCTTCCGGCTGAACCATGACACTACTGCTGAACCCAACCCAAAACAGCACCCTGAAGTGCTCTTCCTATCAGAAGCACAACCTGCCCAATCAGAATCAGTGTATCTTGCCAATCTCACTCCATCTCCCTACCTGTAGTCCAGACCATAATCCACTGTCCCCTGCAAGTACCGCAAAATGTGTTTTGCAGCCACCCAGTGAACCTTCCTAGGCTCACACATAAACTGACTCATCGTGTTGACTGCAAAACAGATGTCTGGTCTAGTGTTGACCAAATACATCAAGGAACCAATCAGCTGCCTGTACAATGTGGGATCCACCAACTCGGAATCCGAAGCATGAAGCTTCTTCCAGTTGGTGATCATCGGTGTCGACATGGGTCTACAATCCTCCATGTGGAATCTGCTAAGGATGTCCACAATATACTTCCCCTGCCCCAGGAAGAAATGCCCCTCCTCGTGCCACACCTCCAAACCCAAAAAGTAATGCATCAAGCCGATGTCCTTCATCTCAAACTCCGCCGCAAGATCTCTCTTGCAGTGCTCTATGAGTCTCTCTGCACCTGTAATGATCAAGTCATCCACATACAACACCAGAATGAGAGGCTCTTCACCAATCATAATAAAGTAAAGGTTTGGATCTGCCTCACTCTTTGTGAAACCCATCCCCTGCAAGTATGCATCTATCCTGGAGTACCAAGCTCTGGGAGCTTGCTTCAGGCCATAAAGGGCCTTCTTTAATCTGCACACATGGGACTCCTTCCCATGCACCTCAAAGCCCTGTGGCTGCTCAATGTACACCTCCTCCTGTATGAAGCCATTGAGAAATGCGGTCTTCACATCCATCTGGTGGATCTTCCAACCCATCTCTACTGCTATCGATATGATGGAGTGGATCGAAGTATATCGAGCCACGGGAGCGAAGGTCTCCTCATAATCAACTCCCTCTACCTGGGAGAACCCTCTAGCCACAAATCTCGCTTTGAATTTCTCAATGCTGCCATCTGCAGCATGCTTTACCTTGTAAAGCCATCTGGAAGTAACCACGGATTTGCCCTCAGGCCTCGGCACCACCTCCCAAACATCATTCTTCATGATAGAAGAATACTCCTCCTGCATGGCCTCTCTCCAGACCTGCTGGCTAGCTGCCTCCTCATAGCTAGAAGGCTCAGAGTCAAGGATGCTGGTAACCATCGCCATATAGCTACAAAACCTCTCAGGTGGTCTACTCTCTCTGACCGGCCTCTTCGGCTCAGCAACAGATGTGGCATCTCTCAAGGTGTCCTGAAGCCACTTGGGCTTCCTCTTCCCTGAGCGCACTTCTCCCACCGGAGAATGAAACTCCTCCTCCTCATCATCATCAGTA